>VWZT01015290.1:204627-351568 GCA_013397055.1 Pachycephala philippinensis
TCGCCGCCGCCGCCCGTGTGTCCGGCTGAGCCATAGAGACCGCGCGGCGCGGGGGGGCGCGGGGCGATCCGCGCCACGTGACCGGGCATGTCACTCACCCGGCCGCCGCCATCTTGCGGAGGGAGGGGGAGCGCTGCCCCCGGCGAGTGCCCAAGATGGCGCGGGCGGCGGGGCCGCTCCTCACAGACGTGAGGGCTGCGCTCGCTCGGGAGCGCCGGGCCGGGCCGGGCAGGGCCGCAGCTCCCGCTCCCGATCCGCCACTCCCTGGCGGCAGCGCGAAACGCCGCGGCCGGAGCGGGGCCCACGGGAGGCGCTGGCGGGGCGCGCGGGAGGCAGCGGCCTCGGGGCAGCCCCGGGAGCGGCGCGACACCGGCCGGCGGGGCAGGAGACGCCACCGGGCTGTCAACCGCACGGGCCGCGTTGGGGCGGGAATTGTTACCTCCTCAGCCCGAGAGGCGCAGCGGGCACGGGCTTTCAGGGTACATGCAGTACCTGCCTTGGCTCTGGACTTTTAATTTGGAAGCTCTTTTCTTTCTAAATGTGAACAGACTCCATGACGATTATTCCACAGAAAATGACCTTAAAGAAACAGACTGTGAACCTCGTTACACATTCACGAGAGTTATAAATACTAACATTCTTATTGTTCTGTCCCTCACCACCAACACATCTATGAACAAATCTATTGAAAAAACAGCTACCGGCACACCAGAGGGATTAGAATGGAAGAGTTAAAAAAAAATTAAAATCTGTTACTGTGCTTAGAAAGACTGTTAACATCAGTGGTGCAGAATATGGAAATGGAAATACAGACAATAGTCTTGAAGTTTCTAATGCAAAAGTATCTACAGCGGGTTAAGAAGGAAATGCAATGCCTTTTATGACAACTTGCAACAAATTTGCAGTTGAGAAAGTCGCACTGGAAAGGAGCCAAAACATTGTTACCTTATAGACAAAGATAAAATACGTAGTTTCCCCTTTCTGAAGTTGCTACCTACATGAAGCATCGGCCAAAATTTAGATCACTGATCACTTGTCTAAAAGACATTTAAACAAGTGACATTCTGTTGGAGAACACATGCCAAGAGATTGAGTATGATGAGGTGATCATGAAATTTGTGTGCTTTTGATAGTGTGTGGCACATTAAAGAACATTCTACAGCTGAGAAAATGGAAGCATCCAGTAACTCAGGAGTCCTTTCTGGTTCTGGAAGGGACTGTTTGATCTCTTCCAGACCACTTTCTCTCAACTCCTGTTTTCCTCCGTAAATCCGTATTTCTCATAGGGACAGTGAGACTTAATTGTTGTAGTTTTTGAGGTCAACTAAAGAGAGGCAAAGTATTACAAATGTGGATGCACCAAGGAAATGTATGCTCTGTTCCTACTCAGTTAAGTTGGCGTACACATAAAAACCCAGGTTTGAAAAAGAAACACAATTTAAAATTGGGAAGTTTAAGTGTTTATTAAAAACAAAAAGCAAAAGCCAGATATTTTCATACTTTTTTCCTATTAAATAATCAGATTTAAGTATATTACAAAATATATTAGCAGTGGAAAAAAAAATCCTCCAAACTTAGAATATTAAAATTTTTATTTAATTCTGGTTAATTTTTACCTTTTTTTTTTAATGTGCTCTCTTCTGTTCTAAGGCCACCTCAACTATAATGTAAAGCAACTTTTGCACAAGACTATCACTATTTCACATCTCAATGACTTGTTTTCCTGAATTAAGGTCTCTTTTATATTTGTTAATTAACAGACTGAAATCCATTTTAACATCATGAGAACATTTAGAAAGTTTCTTAGGCAAGAAGTTAGCAATTTGTATTTGAAGAAAATCAGCACTTCTGGGTAAAAGTAAAATGTAAATTCAAACCACATCATTTGGATAAATTTATTATAAGAAGGGGTGATAAACAACTATAGAATACTGTTTCTTTTTGGAGTTTGGTAAGTTAAATAGTTGAAATATTTAATATTAAGCAGAATTTGTTTTTAAAATTGTAATCAGATATCAGTACAAACTACTGGCAGATACTCAGCATACATCACAGTTTCTTAGATGGCAAATCAGAAGACCTACACATCTTTTTTGATTTGCATTTATCTAAAAAGTAAGAGTTCAAGATCTATTAAAGTAGATCCTGGAAAGCAATGAAAAATTAACTAAACATTTAGGAAATATGCAAGGCTGCAGATGGATACAGGCACCAATCAGCAAGCTTTTAGTCCTTAATGTGTGTTGGAGCCACCCACCTTGCTAATTCACGCTGGAATGCAAAGCTCTGAAAGATTTTGAGGATGGGAGCTCTTAGTTACTTTCAGTTATTCAAGTTTTGTTTACCAAGAGTGTAAATGCACAGGGACTTCCAAAGAACTCATGTTTACTAGCAAGTATTTTCTCATTTTCCTAAGAGATGAGAAATTCAAATGCCAAAAATAAGCATTCAGGCACCGAAGGTGCAGGTTTCAGAAGTAACTGTAACCTTGCTGACCTGAAACACTTGTGAAAAAAGCAGCAGTTAAATGTAATATATAAAACAATCAGAAAAGCTCTCTGGTGAGTGTACAAAAGCGTAGCAGTACTGAAAATGTTTAGTTCTGTTTACTGAGTTTATGAAGACAATAACATCATGTTCTCATCCAAACTGGGAAACCAATGGAAAACCAAAATGAATCACTAGCAGGGAGAATTTAAGGCTCAAAAAGAGCTCAGCTTTGTACACTAACAGTAACTGTAGATCTCTTAACTCTTCATGTAATTATTTAGACCAATGCCATGACTACAAGGAAGTCACAGCATGTTGTCCCTTGCAGATACAGGGTGCAACAGATAAATATTTGAACATGATCTCCACCCAGGAAAAAAACAGGCAAGCCTTAGAGCAGGCCCTTACAAAGGATATGTAAAAACCAAAAAAACAAACAAACAAACACCACACAGAAGATGCTCTCAGGGGAAGTCAAAAAAACTGTAGCACCATCAACACACTGCAAGCAAAGTCAACTGCATATACTGTGGCTCTCTCATCTTCTCCATTTTGAGATGTCTGAAGTACACTAGAAAAACACCATAAAACAGCAGATGCCTATGCCTAAGGAAGTTGTCCTATGCCCTGGTAGCAAGAACTGTCACTTCCACATCGCAAGTTACATGGCCTTTTAGGATGGAATGGCCCTCCTGCCAAGACTGCCTATTTTGTCTTTCCTGACTGCAAATGAAGGCCAGGCTAGTTAATCTTGTGGTAGACCTCAAAATTTTAGTTACCTAAATCTCAGAAGAGAAATCCAACTTGTGCATCTCAAAGCAGATGCTCCATCCTGCCTCTACTAAGTTTAATTACAGGAGGAATTATTCCTGTCAAAAAACCAGAAATATTTAATAATGACATAAATAAACAAGAAACTACATTTTAAGCTTGATTTTGTATCTGTATTCATCTCCTCTAAAAGATGATTATTTTATTAGCAATTAATTAAATGTTTGTTTGCAATTAAATATAGTCCCACTAAATCTGGTAACCTTTTAAAACTAGGGAATACATTTTACATAGCTAAGATTATAGTGCTTGTTAGAGGTTAAATGGTTACATTTTATCTGAAAACATCTAAATACATTTTTGATTATTTAATTCTTCAGTAGTTTGACAAGAGCTCTGTTTGGACTCAAAGTACAATAATATGAAAAACGGCATTCAAAAGAATTCTTAGGTTGATATCTTTTAAATGGATTGGATAAATCCATGAAATACATTTTGTTAACAAAGAGTACAGAACTGATTGTTTCTGGTTGCCATTGCCTTCAGCTTTTGGAGAGAGCAGATTTTACCTTCACAGATCTATCCTGTGTATGGAAGAGGGGGAAAAAGTGCAGAACTTTTTCAATTCCTAACCCATTTCCAAGTTTGACCTAGTTGTTTGAATTGAGTTGGTTAAAGCAGTATTAAACTGCAAGAAAGAGCTACTACTATCAGACTACAGCACTTCAAAAACTTGCTTCCCACTCTTGCTCTGTAAAGAGGGAGGGGCTTGTGCTACTCCATTCATCAGTTCAGTGCATTCTCTTTGAGACTCTGGCAACAAAACTGCTTAAAGTTTTAAGACAGTATAGTGCATACAGCTGTAACAGATGTTATTAATTTTGTATTTTGGGAGAAAATATTTAATTTACATAACTCTGTTCTAAGATAAATGTTTACCTTTCCTCATTTGTTCTAGGGCAGTACATTGTGTAGACTCTGGAGCTCATTTTAGTGGTAAGGTAGTATCATATAATGCCTTGCCAAGCCCAGAGGCATAAAGATATGTTCAGTAAGTCGATCTGCAAGTAATAGTCGTGATGTACTCCAGAAACCAGCTCTTTGTACAAGTACAGCCCAGCAGTACTATGTACTTAATATTCCTGTCCCCTTCCATGTTTTCTCATGACAGAGGCCGATCAAAACCAGACTGCTCTCTGTGCTCTCTCTGCATTGGTGGCAATCCAGCTTTGGCCGCCACTTTTCTATGGAGCCTCTCAGCCCCTCCCCTCACAACCAGGCATTGGTCTGTGATGTGATGTGAGACAGAAGTGTGAGTCTTCTGGCAAGGAAGTCAGAAACAAGCAATTCCTTGGCAACTTTAACTGTTCTAAGGAAGAAATAGTTAACATTAAAAACATCAGACTGAATGATATCAGGCTTCAAGTTTCCAAGCATCACACCCTCATGAGCCTCTGCAGTCTTGAAGCAGCTTCAGCTTCGGAGATACCACTGGAGACTCGTGTCAAGTCTAAGGCAGATATTCTGTACACAGAGAGCAGCAGGTATGACTCCAGTTTGAAGATCAGGGTCTTCAGTAACAAAACTGTGAAGATGCCAGATACCTGACTTCCAAGTGCTTTTCTTTCTTATTGAATATTATTGGTAATCTTTTCTGAAAACAAAACAGACCAAGGGGCTGATGCCTTCCAATATGTTTCAACATCACAGTATTTTTGATTGAAGAAAAATACAGTGGCTGTACTTAACTCATTCTTTCCATTAGGAACACACTTTAGGTGAAAAGAGGACTACACTGCTGATAAAAGAGATTACTCATGAAGTTCTTAAGGCAGGCATCTGGACCACCAGTGGGAATAAATGTGTTGACATGGAGAGAAAAAAAAGCTTATCAAACTGATTATAAAAATAAGCTTATCTGAGAATTCCTCTAAACATAGATAATTAAATAAATTCAAGCAATGAATAGTCTCATCTCTTGCCAGTGAAATCCTGTAGTTAGCATAGTAAGCACACAGGTAAATGTTAGCCTTTTTATCAAAGTTTTTTCGTAATTAAAACATAAATTCTTAAATAAGGAGCTTAGAAAGAGAAGGATCCGTTTTTAGCATGTTACTCACTAACTGATAGGACACAAGGACATCACAAATATGATCTTAAAAATGCTGAAGTTACTCAGATTAGTTCTTTAAATACCAGGAAGAAATTCTTCAGGCCCAGTAAATTTGACAACCTGTAACCATTTTCTCTCCTGTTTCCCTTTTTCTAGGCAAGCTTCTTCGATCTTTGTCACTCATATCAACTGCACAAGCAATACACTGGCAGTAGATTTCTGATGTTTTGGATTAGCTGTCCCCATAACAAACCAAAAAATTCAACACACAAACTACAGCTCTGAACCAAACACCATCACCTGTGTAAACACCCATACTCTTTTAGGTAGTCAGCACTTTTGTTAATACAAACCTTTTACTACTTAGGCATTTATTCTCTGTCAGCTGACAGGTGTATCTACTTTCATCCCTATCTGTTAACAGTAATCTTTGGTGATATCTGAATTTCCATCTTCCATAGGCCTCTCCTCACTGTGTTTAAAGTCAATGAAATTCCTTGTTTAACTGAGTTGGTCTCTTATTACAGCTTGTTTGGCACATCCTTTCAGTTGTGACCTTCATATCTCCAAGAAACTGTCCTACCTCCTCAGTTCCTCTCTTCCTTCAGACTTGTCTTCTGTGAGATCTTATCAATTTTCTATGGTCTGCCTTCTTCAAGTCTAGTCGTTTTTATTTTGACATTCTCTCTTCCCCAAGAATTGTGAATATTTAATTTCACTTTCTTTCTTACACAAGTTGTCTTAAACCACCCATCCAATACTTTGCTCACTTGCTGCTGCTGTAGTCATTCCTAATCCCAGCAATTGGTTCCTAGTAGGTGTAATGTTGTCTGTCCTAAATTAGACAGCAGTCAGATACTTTGAATATGACATTGATCTGAACACTAAAATTCAGCTATGAACTCTAAAGAGCATCTACTCTCCAAATGAAATCTGTGTACTACACTGATGATTATTTTTATTGGACTTGTACTTGTCCTGATACACAAAATGCTGTCTAGACAAAGAGTCCCTGCCTCCAAAAGTTACAACTGAAGCACACACAGAGAAGCACACACAGAGAAGCACACACAGAGAAGCACACACAGAGAAGCACACACAGAGAAGCACATATAGGAGGCACTGTCAGAAGGTAGGGGTGAAAAATCCAGGGAGAAAATAAGCTTTTCTCGGGGAATAAAAATATAATACCAATATTTTGCTGATGGCTACACGGTTTTCACTTACAGATAAAGACAATGTCTGTGCACTATTTTGGATTCCAATTCAAACAAAACCTACACACTAGAGCTGCCTTATTTGGAACTTTCTGACACACCCCACTCTAAACAGTCTTACTGGGCCTGTAGCAGTAGCACAGTCAGAATGTGCACTGCCCACAAGGCGGCTGTGCACAGCAATTTCTTCTCACGCCTGCAGAGCCTCATCACCTTATTCAGGAGGACTCAAGCTGAAGGTTGCCTGGCCATACAGAAAATGAGTAGCTAGCTACAAATGTGAGGTGAACAACTACTGAGGAGACACAGAACTGAGCTGTACAGAAACAGATGAGTAGAAAATGTGCTTTCCTCCTCCCTCTCCCCAAGAATACTTGTACCCTGAGCTTCTAAATTAATTTCTGTAAAATACACTGATGACTAGTACTTGTGTTTGCCATGTGCTGAGGAAAAGAAAGGCATTAGCCTCACTAAAAATATCTTGCCTGAAGAGTTCAAGGCCAGCTGTGAGATTTACTCTTTGGCAAGAAGAAACAACTCAACCTGCGTAAAAAAAGAACCCCATCTGCAGAATACAATGACAAACTACTCAAGTTTCACAGACGTACTCTTACTTACTCTTGTAAATAACTAACAGTGACCATGTGTTTCATGTGGTTTAATGTCCAGTAATATTCCACAGTTCATCAATAAAGCAGGTGGGGAAGCAGGCTCACGTACAAGGGAATAAAACAGATGTCCAGTTAGAGAACAATCTCTGAGGATAAGCAAGTAACTACTGTAGGTTAGTTCTAGGAATAAGACTTTCTATAAGAAGTTCCCAGCTTGAGACAGCTGTTCTTTTTTCATAATCAGCTCTATGCAATCTTAAAGCCTCACGTACATTAAGGCAGTGGTCATGGCACTGAGACATACAAGTTCTCCCAAGTAATCCAAAGTCTTGATATGAACATGCTAATAATCTAATAATTTTCTCTTTGGATTCCCATCCATGTCTGTTTTTAAGTTGTGGACAAGAAGGAAAAAGGTGAAGATTGTGGTTACATTTAATAAGCAATTAATGCTTATCTTCTAACTTCCAGCTGATGCCTTTCTATACAGTCAGCTGTACCACTTTTCTAGCTGACTTCAGCGACACACTGCAGACCCCATCCTGAAAATGTTCACAGGTTTTAATTCTCATGACTAAGCAACCCTACAGTTTTGAAAAGAACTTGGACATGGGTCTACTCAACAGGTAATGTTAAATTAATTCAATTTCTTCTGGAACAAGATTTACCTTGCTAGGAACACGTAAAAATGTGAAATTTAAATATTCAAAAATGCTGCTGCATCAAAGATGCCCTAAGAATGCTTAGCAAAAAGTACAAACAGAAAAAAGAAACTGATATTTCAAGTTGGAAAAAATATTTGAGTGTTGGACAAGAAGGCACAGTAAAGGGAATAATTCTTGTTCACAGACAAAATTAGTCAATGAAAACATTTTCTAAGCTAAGTAGCTTTGTTTTTAGTTTTCAAACTATTTATACAAAATACAAAAAAACAGTTTTAACATGGTCAACCTCAGACTGCACTGCCAAAACATGCCTCAAATAGCACAGGTATTATTCATTTTGTAATTAAGAGGAAAGGATGGTAAGTTAGCTCATTGGTAGTTTATTTCAAAACCTTTTGAAGATTAATATTCATAGGTGTACAGTAGTCTAAGCTCTAGAGTCAGGAAAGACTCATGCATCCCTTTTTGAATTACAGATAAAGATGAAGATTTGCCTCAATGGACAAATGCATCTGTATTATCACTGAGAAATACATTAGAAACTAATTAGAAACAAATTCACCCATAGCTTGGTCTGCACACCTATATATTCCAAAGCAAATTAATTCCCTTCTTTCCTGTCCTACAGTTTTGTTTCTTTAATGACCTCGACTTATCTTCCACTAATTAGGAGAGCAGTTGTCAGGCTTTCACTTTCAGAGTATGGATAATGTTGTTACTTGTATGTAAGACCCAGTTCTGCAGTATGCTGGAAATGCTCCTCCAGAGAAGGTATTTTGACATAAATTCTATTAACAAGAAACATTTGTTTCCTTAATGTAAACTGTGTATTCTCTTAAAACTATTCAGGTTTGGCAATTAGGTTCCATGCGACTTTGGTCACAGAAATGTGCAAGGTCTTGAAGCCTCTTTAATATTTACTGTACTTTGAAACAGAAAGCTTTTAAAAAGGACCATAAACAGGAGACTTGTGGGAGCAAGATGTCCAAAGAACTGCCTGGAGAACATTATTCATGCAGTGTAACCCTGACCAGTTCATCACACCTTCAGCTTGAAGCTTCTACAACTTATACACCTATTCACACGTACCAATCAGTGTCCCTTTAGCAAGGAAAATGCAAAGCAAACAGATCTAATACCATTTCTTATGCATGACAATCTTTTAATATCTACAAAAGACTTGAAGAAATAAAACCCTAAGGGTAAGCTCTGAAATCCATAGAAAGGCACCTGTCTTTTTTTTTTTTTTTTTTACATTTGGCCTTTGTGCTTTCACATCACAGATTAAAAATGTGAATACAGATGAAGCATTATTGAAATCAAAACTAATTAAATAAGAGTTTAAATGCTAGCTCACAAACTTTAAAAACAATACTATTAAAAGTGGTTTGCTTCGATTGTGTATTATGTGAAAGTGAAACAAATTCACATTTACTTAATGACAAATTTTACTGCATTTCTAAATGAGTAACTGTCTTCAAAAATACACTTCTCATGGTTTTTATCAGATACAGTTTATAATTAAAAGATTAGAACAATTTGTTTGGATTGAAAAGACATTACAAAACAAAACACTTAAAATTATTGAACAAAATATTACAGCCAAGTATTTTAGATATTTGAACTTTCCTTTCTTGGGTCATGATTCAAAGACTGTGATACTTTCCAAGAAGGTCAAAAAAGGCTAACAACCCTCAAATATGTTTGTTTTCTTTTTAAAGCAAGGCTGCAACTGCAAAAATGGATAGAGTTAAGTAGAACAAACATCTTGAAACAAATTTATTATGAAGTGAGGTATGGTAGTGCTGAAGTGCTACAGTGGATTTCTGCATATTCAAACTTATTTCAGGTCAACTACTCTGAAGTTTTAAGATCAGCAGACTGTGACTGCTTGCTTCAATCTTTTGTTGTATGACCCTTTGCAGATGTCCAATGGCCACAAAGAAGATACATTCAATTAAGCAAAAACTAACATGATCAGATATGAATGAGCATATCTGGCAATTTAGAAGGCAAACTGTAAGTAAAAATGCAAGCATACAACTTATTCATAATAAATACATTTTCAAGCATTTGACATTATCAATATTTTTAAAAGAATTTAAATAATAAATGCAACTATTTTATACATAACTGTACCATTTATTATACACACAAGTATATCAGTTCCCTTTGTTTACAAAGGCTGGTTACAGATATATGGAATGTTACAGTACCATCTTGCATAAAATTTTAGTACAATTCGTACTTCAAAAAAGGGTTCAAAACACCAGCCTAATAAATCTGACTGAATTGAAATATTTTTTAATTACATCATTAACACATACACAACAAGCTGTACATAAGCCCACTTTTCAATCACCACTTCAAGATACTGTAGCAAGTACATTAGATTATAAATGATTCCAACTAGTCAGTTAAATTTATTAAAGGTTTGCACTGCTACTCACTCTGGAACCTTTGAGATAAAGCCTGTATTCATGACTTACTGAGCTCTTGTTAGTACAGTTAAGAGGCAGTCTGCACTGGTTGCCAAAGTACTAGTCACAAGAGATTTCCTCAGAGAAACTTCACCCGGGAGCAAACATTTTTGGATATTCCCTTCGAGAATCAAAAAGAAGTTTTATGGGGTCAAGATTCTCCATTCTGTACCTTGGATGCTGGTGGTTGCATGAAGTCCTTAAAGGGAACCAGTGCCTCCTTCAAGGCAGAGCACACTTCTGAGGATGAGCAGGTGATACATTCTACTAAAGTCGGGTACAAGGCAATAACCTGTGCCCATGTGCTAGAATCAACTGCAGGGAAGAAAAGAACAGACTGAATCACACTTGTGTCCAAATACTGACAATAGATTTTTTCAATACCTCTAAGTAAGGGCATATTCACAGTGTACCTAAACATAGGTACTTAGTGCTATACAGACACTGGGGCATGCATGCAGGGCACTCAGATATGGGCCAGGATTTCTGCAGGAGAACCATTTGTTTTTTCAGCTGCAACTGGAGGCCAGATGGGATAATATCCTTAAAGTGGTGCTACACACCTGTGTTTCTACATGTGAGTCATTCATTGTGGTTTTGGGATGAAGAACTGACAAATTTAAGATAATACTTCTATGCAATCTAATCCACATGCATTTTCTGACTGCTTTCCTCAGCTATTGACAGAAAACTGAACTGGATGCACATTTCAGTTTTGGAAAATTGTCAGCAATGAGACTTTCTATTGATTTCAGATCATTTCAGATTACCAGAGCTATAGAACACAAAGGTAGAAACACTGGACAAAGACAAAAAATATCCATGGTAAAGTTTTGTTAGCCCAACAAGTAAAATTAAACATTGTAGCATGAATCTTATTATAATGTCACTTCCTTGCTTATTTCTGTTTTAGCTCTGCTTTCAAAAAAGAACAAACCCCTGGCTTCAGACAACACTAATAATGACCTTAAATAAATACAATTATTAAAAGGTAGAAGAAGTGAGAGTGAAATGATTCTGTAATTTGTCCAGTGGTTCTCTTTCTAAGAAAGTGTGTGGGAGGTTTGGCAAGCACTGCTGCACATGGACCAGGGGAAGTATGTCTCTCATTGCAGGAAGAGGGATGTCGGGAACACTCCAGCTGAGTTGGCTACTCTACCCCTCTAAGAGGAAGACCCACCAAAGCACTTCAGTTACCTTCAGGGTTAGCCAAAAGGCTTTATGCATCCTGGCATAAAGCTTGCACCCTTTTGCCATGAACCTTGGAAACCACATCATCATAACTCTGGCTTCTCAGTCATGATGCAAATGAGGCACTGCCTCTTTCCAGAAACCCACCTGCCTGTGTTTTTCTGGGAAGGCTGGTTTGTTTGTTTGTTTCAGGATTAAAAAGGGTGTTTTTTCCTGTTCCTCCTAACATCAAAAGCAGGGAGGTAGAGGGAAATGTTGTATACACAATTCTGTCAGAATTTCAGAGCCCAATACCGTGGACTTAACCAAGACTCATGATTAAGTTTCCTTCCAAGAATTCTCCACACATACCGAAGGCGCAGCTTACAGGAGGAACAGGATACGTGATTATAAATGAAGTTGAGGTCTTTCACTTAATTCAGCCCTTTAAATACATCTGTCAGCCATTTACTCAGGCATCAATGAGCTAAGCTCAATCCAGGGGACAGGAAATAAGAGAGCAGGAAGAGAAGGAAAGCAAGACTACAAGTGTAAGTACCTACCAGCCTGTCTGTGCATCTAACTTGTACACCCCTTTAACTGCAGACTGCACCTATGTGAACATGATCCATAGCAACCTAAAAAGGTATCATGAGAAGGAAAAAAGGATCTAGCCAGCCTTCATATATTTAAGAATTCTATTAATATTTTATGGAACGGGTTTTTTTTCTTTGTTTTCAGAAGACACCCAGCTTTATCTAATAAAGGACACCGTAAATTGAAGTTTTCTCTTTTATTAAACATATCTTAGGTCCTTATACTTTTAGGCATGCTGGAAAAATTTTGTGGGGTTTCTTGCTGTCTACCTGCTATCTACATATACAAAGAATTACAGAATACTGACTCTTACAGATTACACTTTTCTTTCAGATTTCTGGGAAGACTACTAAAGGGAATAAGAAACGCATCTTTGGGACAAATATAACGTTACCATGTTTAGAACCATGTTATTTAACAACCATTAACTTACCATTTTCAGGTTGAGTCTTTTTAAGTGAATCTATAAGAGTACTGACAGCTTTTAAAACAAATATGATTTCTGTTACTTGCTGCCTACAAATGAAAAAACACGAACAGTCAACTACTCATTTTTGTTTCAAGAACGTAAGTTTTATAGAAAAACTTTCCCACCATCATTGCTGTTATCTCAGCTAGGACAGCTTTAACTGTGATACTGGAAACAGTAACACCATACAGATCTCAATCTGAAAACACTCATATCAAAGTACGTGATAAGGCTAACATAAACATAATAAATTTCCACATTCATGATCAAAACCTTCAAAAGTTAAGTGAATTTCAAGTAAGTTCCCATTTTAACGAATTTCTTAGTATTTCGGTCAATTTTTCCATTTCAAGAACAATTACTTTGGTAATGATTCACAATATTGCTGTTTGGATGTTTTATCTTATTTTTGAGGAGATTTCACCCACCTCTCAATTTAGAAGCTACACATAGCTCTACTGGGAATAAAAGGAAATCAGATTTCAGAAATATTATGCTAGAGATATCAGAAACATTGTTCCAGTAACTGAAAATGTTGTAACAGCACAGAATATGACCATTGTTACTTAAAGGTTTTTTAAAAAAAATTGGGTACCAGCATTTTCTTTGAAATATCTTCCCCATAAACATTTCCCTGCCTTTTAAATTTCATTCTCTCCCACGCCCCTCATTTTTTTCCTAAGTGATATTTTGAATAAAGTCCTGGTAATACCTTTATTTTCTAAAGACAACGCACATACCGTGGAAGAGGACATTTGCCACTCAATCTCTCATCTTCTATGTAGCGATGCAATACATCCTGTGACCTTTTCAAGAGCACAGAAAGTGCCATTCTAGAGATGTAGCCTTCTTGAGGAGTTGTGACTTTATTACTGAATGAAAACTGGAGCAGTGTTTCAAAACACACCTTAGAAAACTCCTCTCTCATTCGAATATCTATTTCGGCTTCTGTCAAAGTAAAATGATGCATTTAATTGTGCAGTGTGCATGATGCTGTATTTCAATCAGTTTATTATGAGTTGAAAAAAGGTTATCACTCCTCTAGTATTAAAAAAAAATTAACAGTGATAAGAACAAATATTAAGAATACATTCTAAGAAAAAATGACTGTGCAAAAATCACAGTAGTTCCAAAAATAAGAGATGAATTATGCCACATTCTCAGTAACATGTCATGTACCTGACATTGCTTTAATTATAAAATACATGAAATCTTCTAAAAACAGCAAATCCAGTCCTACATTGTAAGAACTCATATTTGGTACTGTACAACTTAAGTATTTTTCTATGTAACAGTTTATGTCCATTTTTTCATCTTTCCAAAAAGCCCTATAAATGTTTTTTTCTTAAAGGCAGAGAACGTATCTGGTTAGGTACACCATATAGTTACACTAAGGTCATTTAGTTTTTAAGAACAGGATATTATGTCTGCCTTACAATTGTCTGAAATGATTGTTAGTACTGGCACAAAGGAAAATAAACTATGTAGAAAGTAACACAAGTACAATATTATACATGATACTGTCCAAGCAGTAAGGAAGTAATTTTTTTAAAATTGCAAGGAAAGCTTGGCAACTTTGAAAAAATATAGTTTATAAAAAATGTTGGATATCAAACAGTCTATACTGAACTTGTGCCAGGGAACTTCAAGTCTTTATCATAATAAGTTCTCTCAACATTTTAATTATTTTCTAGTAGACTTAAACACTGTATTTTTTGTCATTCAGGTACCATACCTGTAAAGGAGGATGACTGAGAATGTATTGAGCCTTTATTGAGCATAGTCATTATTTGACCAACAAATTCCTTAGGAATAAAATTAGCATATGGCAGTATCTCTGTGCTGATAAGCTGCACCACCTAAAATAAATTACATATATTTATATTGGTTTTCTAAATACTAAATTGTAAATCTAGTATGAAGAAACATTTAAGAGAGAAAGGCCTAATTAGACTTCACAGAATCTTCTATTGCTAGCATTTAAAATTTGCAGGTATGTCCAAAAGTGTGGTCTTGCATGGGACAATTAACTTGAAATAATAAACCTTTCCCCCCGCCACTTTTGCCAGAGTTTCTGATCAGATTTTAAATGACATTTGAAGTATATTCTTCAAATCGAATTTATGGTTTTGAAAAGAGAAGATCTAACATTAGGAATCTCTCTCTCCCTTAACCACAATTCAATATCCTCACTATGACATTAACACACATACCACATCCCTAACAATGTGACATCTGCAAAGCAGAACAAGTGTGTTAATTATCAAGCTTAAGGCAATACACATTAACAGAAATGCTCTCCATCCTTGTCTTGATGCTCCCATTCAGGAGCAAAGTGGGTTTACATCTCCATAAATTAATCCATTAGATTTGAGAATTCTGCTCACTGCAGGCAGAACCGCTCACACTTTTCATCCAGATATCTTTGTGTTCCAGCCAGCCCTCTGGAAAGATGATGGGTGATGAAACCACAGATACTGCCATGTCTTCTCTGAAACTCCTTTTGTTTTGTACCCCTAATCTCAGTTCTGCCACATTTCTTTGTCCTGGAGTGAAAGGGGACAAGTCCCTCCTCACTTCAAGTATCATCTTCTCTTAATTTTCTTTGGCCTTATGAAACCAAACATTATCTCTTTACAATTACAGTGATCTTTGTGCTGCACAAACAACACATAACTTCTTCATTTATGCCAAAGCTTCTCAGTATTGAAAACACATCTTACGGGCAACAATGTCTAAGAAAAAATGAATTTTTGCTGATCGCCCCCTCAATGCAGAAAGCACTCATTTTAGGTTTAATTGTCAGCTTTCTCTGTGGTCTACAATTACTGGTGTAAATGCTCAGCAATAACATAATAAGTAAGGATCACATTATGAGTTAGAGGCAGAAACACATTCTGGTTTAGCCACTCTACACTGTTTTGAAGTTGAGAGGACAAGAAGTAGTTTTTGGCACCCCACTTCCTACTTTTTGCATCACCCTGAAGCCGCTGAATTCTGGGCCTATGGATTTCCTGTCTTGTTTTCAAAAATGAAAACAATATCACAGAAAAAGTAATTAAAGGGCAACTTTTCAAAACATTATTTCAGAACCGAATGCAACTTGTCAATGTCACCAACTTGTTACTTTCAGCAGTATATTTGTTAAAAGCTCCTTACCTCAACATCAATACTCTCATTCTTCTGAAATTCTTGAATTGAGAGATTATCAGGAGGTGTACTAAAAATAAACATACTATGTTATACTTTAAATTTACAACATGTGTAAGGAGAGAAGTATGGGAAAACGCATTACATTTACAGTTATTACATTCATCAAGTTGGTACTATTATATGGTAACAATTAATGATCACAAGGCCAGGTTGGATGGGGGCTTTGACCAACCTAGTCTTTTCACTCACTATGCAAGAAAAATACTTTTGAGTTTCAGCAGGTCATCTGTAAAATTTTTTTTAAATTTTACATTTTCCTCTGCATTAATGAAACACTTTTCATTAATGGGACAGTACCATGTCCTTTACCCCTGCTAACTGAAATTATGTATTTGTTCTCATTCTTAATGAATTTTATTAAAAGAAAAACCCATTTTATAAACAATAGTTTTGAAGAAATTTAGAACTTTCTGGAGTTCTTCCATTATATATATATATATTTATAAATTTATTTTCAGATGAAATGTCCAGAAGTGATTCAACAGACCCTGTGTTGAGTAGTTCAGAGCTAAGCACATGCTCACAGGCAAGGCAGCTGCCCAGTATAGGACTGTGGATGCCAATNCTTTCAGCAGTATATTTGTTAAAAGCTCCTTACCTCAACATCAATACTCTCATTCTTCTGAAATTCTTGAATTGAGAGATTATCAGGAGGTGTACTAAAAATAAACATACTATGTTATACTTTAAATTTACAACATGTGTAAGGAGAGAAGTATGGGAAAACGCATTACATTTACAGTTATTACATTCATCAAGTTGGTACTATTATATGGTAACAATTAATGATCACAAGGCCAGGTTGGATGGGGGCTTTGACCAACCTAGTCTTTTCACTCACTATGCAAGAAAAATACTTTTGAGTTTCAGCAGGTCATCTGTAAAATTTTTTTTAAATTTTACATTTTCCTCTGCATTAATGAAACACTTTTCATTAATGGGACAGTACCATGTCCTTTACCCCTGCTAACTGAAATTATGTATTTGTTCTCATTCTTAATGAATTTTATTAAAAGAAAAACCCATTTTATAAACAATAGTTTTGAAGAAATTTAGAACTTTCTGGAGTTCTTCCATTATATATATATATNGAAAGTTTAAAAACTTTGAAGGTTTTGAAATCTCATTCAAATCTGGTTAGTTTAGCTGACAGATGTTTTGTTTTATTTTGCATGATTTTTTCTTCCAGTGCTCCTATATGTTGCTGACCAAGACAAATACAATTTTTGCAAGACAGGCTTTTTTTTTTTCCCCATCTTCTGAGTGCTTAGCATGACGCCCTGGAAGATCAGTCTTCATACCTACAGCTAATTTTCAGTTTTGACAATTATGAATGTATTACGTATGTACCAATGTTTCTGCTTGAAAAATAAATATATCTCCGCTCCTCAAAGAAGCTTTATGTAGATAAAGTCTAAATCATTTTATCTTTGAAATGGACAAGTGTTACACATACAGAAAAAACACAAAGAATAAAATAGGAAATATTGTATTGATTATTTGGCTGTGTATTAAGCAGTCAGGAAGTTTGGATTTTATGTTGAAAACATAGAATAAAATAAAATATTAAGTAGTTGTTCAGTCAGCACCTTTTCCAACACACAGTTGTTACCTATGCAAAACCTTTAAACAGTAATGTAAGCTATTATGATACACAGAAATGCAGGTCATGTTGAAATACATGGGAAGATTTCAGTCTGACACTTCCTAATTTATGACTCACTTGCTGAGCTGAGGTTTACTTAAAGAGGTGTTAAGACCTTTCTGCCCAGTCATCCATATCTGATCACCTCATATACTACAGATTATGATACATATTTGTTCATGTAGGAAATTATTCCCAAGTAAATAGATTTTTGTCAGGTGTCTATATGGATACATCTATCTAGGGGCAAAATGCTTTGCTGTTCTGGCACAACATATCCAAACCGTACCGGAGGGTCAAGAGCCAGGAAAGATAAGAGTGTGATGCAGCAACTTTCCTCAGTACAGAGCTCCCAGAAGCTTAAACTTCTGTCTTGGAAGTTGTTAATTCTCTATGACAGTAACATTTTCCTTTTTCATCTACCTGGGCTCTCTGGGCTATATTTGAAATTTCTTGTACAAAGCTGCAGAGACCATTTCTGCCGTGCTTTGTACGTTTTAAATAACAGTGAATATCCCCTCTCATTTAGCCCCATAGCTGGCTTGAAATTCTGTTCCTATCTGAAAGACAGAGGTGGGACCATGCAGAGGAGGTTCACTATTTCAAATAGTTATTAATAGAGCTTTAATTTAAAGGTTCAAATTACAGTGACCTCTTGTCTAATCAATGCCAACTCAGTTTCACACCCAGAAGCAATATTAGGCTCTCTACACATACGATTTCTAGGACCACGGTGACTAGAAGGGTTAAGAGGTAGACTAGAAGGATGTTTGAAATATTGGTTAAAAATTTAGAACACCAGTGAAATAGTTTCATCTTGCTACCCAGTGCTCAGCCAGGTAGAAACTTGGAGAACATGCATACAAAAATAAGACAATGTGCACTGGCATATTTTAATGAACAAAGCTAAAGGAGAAAAACTAATTAAATCTGTTATGCAGTGTTGCTAGGAGGACTGACTGCATTAAGGCTTTTGTGAGCCTTACACAGAAGCAGATGTTTCATACCTAGAACCATCCCAGCAGTGCTAAGTCAGGCTTGGAGAATAAAGGTTTGAAGAGAAGGTACAAAAGGAAGTAATTTACCTAGCTTTGCATAAAGCCTGGACAGACAATAGCACAGGACATCTAGAACATTTAATAGTGGAAAGTGTGGAGTATGAAAATGTATCAAGACTGAAGGAAGAAAAGTAAGGGATTTTTGTGAGATAAAATTCCAGTTTACTTGAAACAAAGAGCTTAGAAAAATTTACGGAACTCCAGCATAAAAAAGTAAATTTTCAGTTCTAACCATATTCAGGTCTAACTGTATATATCTAGCTATTCCTGTCACAAGGGGTGACATGTTAGAGAATGCTAAAAATCCAGACAACATAGTAATGGGGTTATTCTGTCTCACTGTCAGCCTCTTGTGGAGTCAATTGAACTGCATTTCCCAAATTCTTTGTGCTTCAGAACCTTTTCAATCCATGCTGGCCTTAATCAGATTTGTACACTCCTGAACCTAACTTAATAACCTCCCTGTCCTGCAGGACACATTTGCAAGTTGGAACACCACCAGAGATGACCAGACTCACAGCTGCAGTAAAGCCACTTGGTCACGTTCAGCAGGGTTACTAAAACCAATTCAAGTTTACAAACCATGAATCTTACTATTCATGAGGAATAGTAAGCACCATTAGGAGCACTCTCCTCAGCTGTGGCTTTGTTAATTGATTTTGGTGATATGGACGAAAGTCCAAGTAGTACCAAAAGTTTTAAAAAACACAACTCATTGTTAATATAAATAAATCAGGAAACACACCAAAAAACAGTTCTATACCACGTGGCTGGCCTTAAATAGAGGATCAACATGGATGATTGGAAAGCACATTCCCATCGCCTTCCCCTGCAACCTGAAGGTTGACATGCACCTCAACTCAGCAATAAATTTTGACTGTTACTTTCAACACAGTGAATAGATTCTCTCAAATTACCTTGGAATAAGGCACCACTATGACTAACATACGTTTTCGATTAGAATTACTAAAAAAAAAAAAAAAAAAATTGAAAGAACACACTAAATTTGAAAATTCTGAATTCAATTTCCTTACAAATGGAATGACTACAAATTCAAGAGACTGAGTAAACTGCAATTATAAACCACTAGAAGACACAATTTAGCAAATTTCAAACCAAAAGGGGCAGGTTGCCTTACTTGCCAAGGGTAGTTTCATAGCATCTTGCACAGAGTGCAGAAAGATTTAAGCAAAGGAAATCAGAAGAGAATTACCTCAATATGGGGAACTTCCACAGCTATCTCTAGAGCCCTCCTTGCATCACAGCGAGAGAGACACGCTTCAGTAGCAATATGGGAGGAGAACGAAGAGGATGAAGAAAAGGAGAAATGACTGCTATTACTAATTGTCCTGACTGCTGGCATGAGGAAGATGTTCTCCCTTTTCAGCTTTAAGTTTTTAGGAGCACAAGGGTCAGGCTGATAGAGAGAACAGAAAGGCTATCTATCCTAAAGCTACAGGGCTCTAACTGTGTGTAGGAGGACCATACACTTGGAAGGCAAAGTGCTATTTAAGAAAACATGAACATAAGGGAAGTAAAAAAAAGCAACCCCACACCAGACATTCTGTAGCCACACAACATACAGTTACGTAAGCAAAATTCATCTACTCACAACAAGCCTGGAAAGCATAATGATAATGGCCATTTATTATAGTAACAGGTCAAATTTTCTTGTAGCCATGTGGTTCTATAAAATACCAGCCTATTTTTAGTGTTTTTAATTATTTTGAACCTTGAAGTTTCTAAGTGAAAGAGAAGTTTTCTACACTTTTCTAAGGACACCTTTAATTATGATGAAAAAATTTTCTCTAAAACACATTTTTTATGTAAAATTGTAGTATACACTCTGGTTGCTAAAGAGGCAAAACCAGACTTAAAAGTGACATCATCAGGCATCATAAATATTCACACAAGTACTATTTTTCTTCTACCTCCAGAGAATATTTGCCTATGTGTGACAAATGGCAAAAGGTATTAGAATTAAAATAAAGAGTAATAGTTTCTAGCAAGTGACACATTAAAATGAAATTTCTATGGTTGAAATAATATTCAAGTAAAGTATGAATTGCTCACTGTAAATTAAAACAGACAACGTATTTGGCCAAAAAGGTCATGAAGATGGTAGGGGATTATCCTGAATTACACCGAAGAGCTGCGATAGTTTTACTTCCCTGGATTTATGAACAATTAATACCAAAAAACTGTAGCAGTACCAGTCTTGGTCAGCTAAGAACATGCAAAACGGAAATGTTTAATTTGCTTTGCAAATAGTTAGGAATAATTAAATTACAGCAAATAGTAATAGGTATTCCCAAAGCAACTTTTAAGTGAACATACATTCTTCTACAATAACCTGAGAAACATTCATTTTAATTCTGTAAACCCAACAATGATATAGATTATAGGGTGTTAACTGCTGTGGACTGCCTGTCTCAGAATGGAAGCAGGAATTTTAACTGCAGCTGAAAACAAAACCAAGCAAGATACTGCAAAGATTATTTTACATTAAAGAAACAGTGAACCATAAACTAAAAACTTGGATGACTGAAGTGTCTTTTAAGCCATCAAGATGATTTTTTTCTATTTTAAATTCCTCCTATTTAGTAGAATTTTCTTTCAAGTAAATGCAAAAACAATAGGAAGGTTTTTCACCCGATTGCCATGTAATCCTATTGATGATATTCCAAACCCATTCATTATCACACACATTTTCACTAATGGATATGTCTCTAAAATAAATTTTCATTGGTATTTATTTTTTATTTGTTTTGGGCAAGCTGCTATTTATCCGTCATTAGTAAATACAGCTGTGTTTGGTTGCTGACTTTTGTGTGTTTCAAAACTAAACACACAGCATATTAGCATAAGGCACTGAAGAACCTTACTGTTCTCCATTAAAAAGAAAGATTCATTTGTTACTGAAATCGGCATATACACTGAAAATCAGGGAATTAAATTTTTCATGTTCCACTGTGTTCTTTATTATAAAATATTATTAGATATACTTAAACTTCTCCTGAAGGGTGCTTGCCCACAGATGTTTACAGAATACGGAAATTCCATACCACTCCTAAGTAATTATCTAAAATACCTAACCTTCCTTAGAGTAAAAGGTTTCCTTAGTGTCTAACCCAAATAATCTTTGCTGTACCGAAATCAATTTTTACCCATTGCCAAGGGACAAAAAAAATTCTTCTCTGAAGCAAGCTTTTACTATATTCTGAAAACTGACCATGTTTTGCTAATGATATATTCTTTCGGTTGAACAAATTAATAGACCCAAGGCCAGGTTGGATGGGGCTCTGAGCAACCTGGTCTAGTGGAGGGTGTCCTGCCCATGGCAGGGGCTTTGGACCTAGATGATCTTTAACATCCCTTCCAACTCAAACCATTCTATGATTCTACGATTAAATTGTCTGTCTCTGACAATTTTCACTTCTGGACTTTCTCAACCTGCCCATTGTAAATTGAGAATGTGTTTCATTCTTGAGAGGAATCTGTCCATCTTTATAGTCATAAGTATGACTATTTAGCTACCTTTTTCGTAAAGTATCATAAATAAAGTGTGGTTAATTATTAAGGTGCAGTCCATTTATCTTTGGTAGAAACAAATGCAACATAACTAAGGGCTTCTAAGTGAACAGCAGTGTATGAAATAATTTTCAAAAATTCATAGTAAGTGGAGTATTTCAAGGTGGAACTCACGAAAAATACATATAGTTAACACTGTTCACCTTAATTAGAAAAAATACTGTTGCAAATCTGTTCAAAGTGAAGAAAGGAAAAAATTGAGTACATAGCAGCAACTCTTTATCAAATCTATAGTAAACATCCTTGGGAGTCCATACAGAACTCCCTGTCCTGTTCAGAAAGACTATGCCTTATATTGAGAGTTCAGCTGAGCTCTTTCTTGCTCTTACACTTCACCTTTTGATTGAAGCTTTTTCCACTACTTTCTAAAAGTATAGCTTTTTGAAGTAGACAGATTGGTTACCTTTTCTCCATCATTCATTAAAATAATTTTCAGATATCAAATAGCTCTACTGACGCATATAGTGAACAAATTACTTACAGGAATTTTCCTTTAAAAAATAAAAAGAACCGAAATTGTGTTTACCTTTTCGTGAATAAAAAGTCTTCAAAAGTATTCGCAAGCTCTGGCCACATACTGTCAAATTTTCCAGAAGATGCATGCTGTCTTGCAACAGGTAGTCCAATGGAGAGAACTTTGAGAAGAGAGGACACAGCTAGCTTCCATGTGCTTTCAGAAGGACAGGAGTACTTCAGACTGAGAGGTATTCTTAGTGTCTGCAAAATGAAAGTCAAAACAAAATTTATAGTTGCGCAGACAAATCTAAGATTACAGCAAGTTTCTGCACAAGATCTTGGAAGACACTGTCACAGATGGCAGTACACATCGCTACCTTTTCTGCTAGTATATGAGATGACCTTCTACAAATGTAATTCTGAGGATGATTTATCATATACCAGCTGGCTAAAGCACAGGTCTGTAGCCAAGTACAAGGTTAGAAGTCAGAATTGATCCATTATCAATTCCACTATGAAATCACATACTAATTTTCTTTTTCTGTATTGCCATCCACCATTTCTGCTAAGTCTGACAAATGGGCTTTCCTAACATTTAAGAGACTGCAGGCAGTCTATCATCAGTGTATTCTGGAGAATTCAGTCCCATTCCTATAAAACCATCCCAAGTGCTTCTACAGTAAAGAAAAAAAGCCTCACTGAATTTAGACTTTTCCTAGTAAAGTTGAACTATGTACATTAACACTGGAAGAAATCTGGTTATTATTGACTGTTAAACCACATGAAATTTGAAAGTAAGAACAATTAGTGAAATTCTAAGATAAAGGCTGCAATACAAATCAAATGTAAAGCAGATGAAAACACAGCAAATTTTAAGTCTTTTAGATAGAAAGTCATCTTCAATATCTATAAAATATGGTCATTAATAAATTTGAAAACATTAGGCATATGAACTATTTACAGTTATATGCATTCCTTTTAGTATTGTTAGTCAAACTGACTTAGAACCTGATAGTAAGTTATCTTGAAAAACCAATTATTTACTTGACATTTCAAATACATAGTAACTAGATTCGGGTACTATATGTATGCTCCCCATGCTTTTACTGCAGTCTCTGATTTGAGGAAAGCAAAGGGAGGAAAGACTCACTCTGACTCTCATGAGGGAGTCAATTATAATTAACTCTATGGCAAAAAATTATGACAGCTAGAATCTAACCCTGGAGATAAACAGAATATTTTTTTCTGCTGCTTTTGGTCATGTGTGTAAAATCTAATTCCAAAATCAACATGGGCTTTAGAGACATGAAAAATAAATTTAAAAGCATTTTCAAATACTGCAATAGATCATATTGTTATCAACTGCAAATGCTACAGAAAAGGGGTACTTCTATCAGTTTCACCAATGCCATTAAAACAGAAGTGGAAAACAACTGCATTAACTTTGAAATACAAATATTTAATTATAACCGATTTCAAATAATATCACCTGCTTTAAACACATTAAGGTTTCTAAATTTCTATACAGGAAAATCCTGATGTTAGCCAAGTCATTGCAAACAAGCTAGGTCAGATACATTTTTATTTTACTATTACTTCTATTACTTTCTACAATCTTTTGCTGAATGGAATAGTCAAAAAAAGTGAAGCATTGACAATTTCACCCTAAAGGTATATTTGCTCACCTTTAACATTTCATAGCTGCATTGACACGTGAAGTGATTAAAAGCAATTCAACAGTAATAGAGCACACACCCCTGAAGTATATATACCAGTGTACAGAAACTGGTCTTTGGCCTTCAGTGCCATATTTACTAAGAGGCCTTCTTACCACACTCAGGCGCTAACACTTTCAAAGATGAAAATTTTGTGGCCTAACACATTTGTTGATTTTTATCTTAACATTGAAATACTGATGCTGACATTACCCAGCTATGAACAATACATATAGTCTAATCAACAGCCTTCTAGCTTCAAAAGAAATTATTCCCTGCTGCTCATCTTCATAAAATATCAATCTGTTTACTACAGCTTTAAGCTTCCCAGAAAGTGTTTGTCAACACTAGCTGAAAATAAAACTCATGATTTTCAATATAAGCTCATTAAATTCAGAGCACATGCAGGTCAAACTTTTACCTTAATAATGTTCTGAAGAACCTTCTCTGTTACCACAGCTTTATGGCAAGCTGTCTTTTGGTATAAGTCCACCACAACTTCCAATGATCTCTCCGCAAATGGTACGTAATTCAATGCCACCCATTCCGCCTAGGAAAAGAAATTAGTAAATTACTAAATTAGACATGAAACCATATTAATTAAGGAACAGAAAGTGTATGTTTTGCATTGAACTCTCAGTTTAATGCATGCAAGGTTTGCTAAGAATATGGTCCAAGCAACAAAACTGCAAATACAATGTAGTCTGGCTAAGAAAATGTACTCTACGTTGAAGTAAAGTACATTTAAGTAGGAGAAATGTTGCAGTCTAAGCAAGACAACTACATTAGGACAATCTTTAAGGAAATTTAACTCACCGGTGCAAATAGTTGTATCTAGTGTGATTCCATTGTGTTGCAGGACAAACAGAATAAGAAGAATTAATACATACGTAACAGTTACCTCTTCGATTACACTGAATCAGATGCTCATGCTTAGTGAACAGCAGTGTACACAGATAAAAAGAATTACTGAACACGTTCCATTTCTTTACAGCACGTGCAATTCAAAATTCTGAAGCTTGAGGTAATTTTCTCCATTCAAAATTATCATGTCTGTGTTAAATTTAGTATCTCTTGTAGGACAAATTATTTTAGAATAATTCATGTACAAATTCAGACACATTTGTCTGGTGTCCAAGCCAGACCTTTCCTACATGAAGGAGTACGAAGTATAAAAGCAAAGAAGAATGCAAAGGGAGTAAAAGAAGATAACAAAAGCATGTAAAAAATACTTACTACACAACATGCACAGTTAAGGTTTTACAGATTGAACAAATGCATCTTGCTGAACAACTTATATCTGAAGCTGAATTGGATTAACGAGCCAAGTGAAACAAGTGAGATTTCTAATTAATTACCTGATTATACTTTGCATTTGCAATGTGCTTTGTTTCCAGCTGTCCATACTGTGGAGGCTTGCAGGAAAATTCTACAAAGGCCAGCAGTTGGTCAAAGATTGCAGGATACATTATCTGCATACCTTCTGAGCCCACACATATAGCCTTTATCAAAAGAAAATACGCAAGTTTAATATATATTTCTTGAGCTTTTGCTTTCAACACCTGCATCCATACAAGGAACTCCTACAGAAAAATCCCCATATAAGACTATGCAAGAGTCGTGCTGTATGAAAGACAGTGTAGAGTTCCAACAGTTTAAGGAAATTAAATTTTGTTACTTTATTGAAGTAAATAAAGTGGCAAGATACCTGGGCATATATAGTTCAGTAAATACAGCTATCTCATCCAATAAAAGGTATCTTTTTTTCACAAACTCTGCTTTGACATGTCAGTAAAACAGAAGTATTATATAAGTCTTGTATATAGATCTCACCCACATCTTCTTTAAGGTCTACTTCAATAAACATTTATATCTCAGAAGTAAATCATAGAAGGCTTCAAAAAGTAGTTAAAAGAATGTCTTATAGCAAGGAATGTAAATAAAATGGGAATTGTATGATTTGGTATAGCTGAAACTCATAATCTTGCTTTAAAATGGAAAACATTTCAGGAACAGTGTACTTACACTACCAAAAAACCCCAAACCCCCTTATACTACAGCAGTAAAAGACTAGAAGACAAGTTCTAATGAGAAATAAAAAGACAACAAAGAACAAAACAAAGGGTGTAAAATGCGCTCAACATAAGGAAGCCTGAAAGGAGATCCAAAGCTCCCTTCCATTCCCATGTTCTTGAGTTGCAATGTCCTTTGTTAGTGGAATCACAGTATAAAACATCTTTATTAAACTAGTCAGGGATCAGTCTGAAAAATGTTAGGTTATTTTATGCTATTCAAATTGCAAAGTTGTTCCACAACTTCTGAGAAAATCAGAACTGACCCAAGTCTTCCTGTATGAGCAAAGAAGCTGATCCTACATGCAAACACAGAGACGTGTTTTGTTTCAAAGACTGCAAATATTTACATACTCTTCTTTAACACTTCCACTAGCTTCTGTGTGTACTCCTGAGAGCATCAATTGATTTCAAGAGAGGAAGAAGGTACTCTGGCCTAAAGCAAAATCATCTGACGGATGGCCTTTGCTTCACATCAGCACTGGCTGGCTGCCTTCCCATGTGAACTGTACTGTGTTTATACAGCCAAGAGGAGCAATCACGCAACTTCACAGAACTTACTCATGTCCGAAAATACTTTAACTAATGTTTTTAGGAACTTCAGTGCTGTTGTGTTAGTAACGTAAGTATGGGTGGGATGGGACGTTTGAGGTACCATCTTAGGGAAGTCTGTATTTGCAAAGGCCATGGCAATCCGTTGACACTAGGAGTGGGGAAGGGGAGATGTCTCACTTTCTCAAGCGGAGTTACTGCTTTTGTTATTGTTTAGAAACCTTCAGCTAAAACAGTTTAACATCTTGACAAGAACAAGAGTATAATAATGTACAGTTTTTCCTCATGTTAAAAACTCTGGTAACCCCTTCTCTGAAAAGCCCTAACGCCTGCAGCCTTTGGAAACTTGATCATTTGGATAAGGAGACTAACAAACAGAAAAATCTGAGATGAATAAATGGACTGATCAAATGGGGAAAACAGGATTTGGGCAGGACAGAGCTGCTAGAAAAGAGGATAAAAAAGGGTCAAGCCTGACTGGAAAAGGATGAAAATGTAGTAGACACAACTGGTTTTAGAACTTCATGTTATTTATATACCCACACACAAAACTGAGGTTTAATACCAACTTCTATCCAAGCAAACTGAATTGAAGTTCAAACAAAATAATTCACTCCATAGCATTTCCATGGCAGGGATGGTTGGAACTAGATGATCTTTAAGGTTCCTTCCAACCCAAGCCTTTTTATGATGCTATTCTTATACTTCTGTTTTCAAACTACATGAATGAATATTTGTTAAAACCGTTAATTAAAGGAATGGCTACAAGATAATGATCCTGCCTTGCTTGTTTATGTTTGAGATAAATCAGCCCATGCTAAGCAAAAAAGAAAACAAGACACTGAATTGCTGCTCATTTGGTAGCCGCCATGTGTTCTATGAGGTAAATGGGGCAGGATACTGACAGCAGCAGGGGGGAAGTATGACCACATAGTTAAGCAAGGTAGACATAACATGAAAGCCCAAAGGGAATAAAGTCAGGTCACGTGGATATTTTAATTCTGGCATTTCCCAAGTAACTTTTTTGTGGGGGTTGTTTTTTTAAAAGTAGTGCTTAATATAAATACATGATCTTATTCATTATCAACTCTGCTTCTTTTGACTAAATAAGTTTTGTGAATGAACACTGAATTTTGCAAGGAGATATTTCACAACTGCAAAAAGAAAGAAACAAGCAGTACTCTTTTTTGTTTTTCAGCTTTCCAGAAAAAGAGCACCCTCATTTGTTGTTTATAGATTCACTTGCATGAAGGGTGCTCTTTGAGGATGAGCTCTATAGAAAATAATTTCTTGAGCAGAGATGCAGCATTTTCCTTATTAATTTCCTGATTAATTAGAAGCAAGAATGTAGGTAATCTGCCAGAGAGCCTTCTGTATTTTATGCTTTGTGCAAACTGTAAGTTCTCACGATCGCTGTTCTTCTAGACTTCGTGCATGGCAGCACCTGGACATCATATGGAATACTGTTTGTGGGACTGTTCCCCCATCTCCATGTATACACCTTTAATATCAACATCAACAGTACTTCAATATTAGATGGACAAGTAAACAACTACAAACACAGCACAACACTTAAAGTACTTCTGCAATCAAGCAAAAGTGCATTTCATAAAGATTACACCATTCCTTTCAATGCAGAGCATCTACTTTGCAGCAGGAATGGAGATCTGATTGTTATAATACAATACACTGTACAATTATAAATAATTTTAAAAATCATGCTTAAATCACCACACTGTAGCTCTATAGAGAAGTAGGACACACTGTAGTTTACCTTTCACACACTAGAAGTTGCATTATTACCTTTTGTAAAACATCTAAAGCTGTAAGCACCGCTTCCTGTAAACTTGTCAAAACTGCTTCAGTGTAAGATGGAAGGATGAAAGGGGAAGCATCTGAACTGATTGGAACTGAAACAGCACCATGCAAAATGACACCCAGCTTTTGGAGATCATCCATGCTGAAACCAGTTTTGATGTGTTGGTAAAGAGCTGGGAATATTTGAATTAAAGCTGTAAGAAAAGGCTGGCTGGGAATGAAAGTCAATTTATCACAAGTAATTGGAGGCCTTGTACTTTCTGAACCAATCCTATACCAGCTGTTCCAGGCTGCCCACCAAAGATTCAAATCTTCAATCTCATCTGTTATTACAGGAGGTTCAGATCCATTGTATCTTCCTATTCTTTCTCCAATGGAGTCAGTTCTCATGAATGATCTGCCAAGACTAGTGGCAGTTGTTGTCCCTACCACCAAAGGTACAGAAACATTGATGGCAGGTGGTGTCTCAGGCTTCTCAGAGTCTCGAACAGGAGAAACAATTTGTAGGATCTCCTGGAAGCTTTTCAGAGCAGCCAAGGAAACTTCATTATTTTTGCTAAGTGCTGCTGATTGGATGTGATCAAGAAGAACGTCCCAGGCTTGGGAAAAGTCTCCTATTTAAAAAAAGAGAGAGGAGGGAAAAAAATCAATTTGGAACTTGCTTCCTATTCCAATTCCCAACCCACCCTGCCTCTCTAAAAGGCTGCTCATGAACTTGTTAACCCTAATACACAGAAATTTCAAGAGATTAGGTGGCAACTTGAGTGAATTTTATATCAGTTCAACCATAACCTGAAAGAATGAATGTGACAGAGAAACACATAAATATGAAGAACGAAACAATATACCTATGTTCATGCTAAATTTCCTAGCAAAAAGATCACATACCACATCCCATACCAGTAAAATACATTTTCTTCATTCGGTATAGTGAAACAGATTTGTTCTTCTACATACCAGATGCCTGTTGATTTCAAGAGGGGTTAAATACACACAAGGAATTAAGGGTCAAATCTATACTCATGCAATGCATTTATAAAGAATTGATTTTAAAATGCTCTGAGAATTGTACTGTGGACAGATTTCATTTGAGGCATTTGAGATTTTCATTAAATTTAGCCTTAACCTTTAATTTTCTATATAACTAATTACAGGGTTTGAATAATTAAAGCAGTTCTAATTTTTTTATTCAGTTTTAACTCAAGTTTAACACAGCTTAAAATCTACCACATTTCTGCAAATGACTAATACACTTACTAGCTGTTAATATGTTCATGCCTGTACCACAAATGACCAAAATGAAATAAAACACAACTTATATCCAGTTAATATATATTAATTGTATACTATAGACTACATTAATCTAACGAGGACTTTTCTTTGTAAACTATACATTCTCTATTCCTTTTACACTTTTTCCTTGTAGAAATTACAAAGCTGTTGTAAAATATTACTACATACAGCTAAACAATGTAAATGTTCAATACTCCACTGACTTTACAGGTAAGCTCTCTTTACATTCTAAGAGTACTGTTAAATTTGACACACTGATGCCACAGAAGAGTTCCAGGCAAGTGTTGCATTCCCTTAGAAAGACAAAAGGAAAAGCATGTTCTGACAACAATGAAGAAAAGACAAATTATTATTGTTATCAGTCTACTATAATTTAAAGCTATTTAGCACCCAGAATTGGGACTGAATTGTGACTACTGAGATTTAATCTCCGGTACTGTGATACAGAAGAGGAAATCTGTAGTTACAATTTTGGGCTCTAAGGAGCATGAATTAATAACTCCATAATTTTCATAACATTTGAGGTGAGACGACAAAAAACATTTTTGAGCTAAGATTAAGATTCTTGCCCAGTACTTTACCTGAAAAAACCATACAAAAGCAGCAAGTTTATCATTGTGTCTTTTAATAACTATAATTTTTACCTAGAGGCTGCAATAAGTATCTCCTGGTGTTAAATATTCTTGCAACTCCAGCCAGAGTTAATACCCATGTCTCAGCCCACTGTTTCTCAGCTGTATCCCTTGAATGATGAATGAGAATGTTGCCTCCTCCTGATTCAATCTTCTCTTTGTCAGCTGTTGTAGAAGATTCTCGAACCCTATCCAACAGGTGAAATAAAACCTGTAACAGCCAGAAAAAAAGACGAAAAATGCAACTTTTCAAATAACATAGTTGTATTCATAGTTGACCAAGAAAAATAGTAATTCTTTCATTATCCTTTCAGTCACTGTGTCACCCTGAAAATTCCCTTGTTCTAAACATTCTCTGCAGACTCCAAGATTAACAATCAGTCAACCCATGGTCACTTGAGAAGGGCTGGAAATAGCACAATCAAACCCACCAAGAACAGTGTCAGCACCAACAGAACGCTAAATCCAGTGGATCTCAGACACTCCACAGGTACAACAGGCAGGCTCAAATATAGCCTAAAGTTTCCATAAAGCACAACAAACATGACTGTGACTTAGAACACAGCATTTGATCGATCCTCTCGAAAGATTCAAAACAGAACGCAAAGCAAGGCTCCACCTAATACCAGATCGGCCCAATCACATGACCCTCAAACATCTCCATTTTCTCACAAAAAATGTAAGTCATTCGTTCTTATAGGAAGGAAATCATCTTTTTATCAAACTTTTGAGTAAAAAATAAATAATTAGGATATTAAAATTATATTTTAAAAGTGGCTTTAAAGGCCAGAGAAGAGAAAGTGTAAAAGACATTCCCAAAACTCAAGAAATCAGATTTCTGTCACCTTATGTTATCTTTAAAAAGTCTTAATAAAACTTAATAAATTATCTAAGTGATAGTGGTTATTAAATGGTGAATGGTCCATGGTTATCAAAACGTGAATGCTCTTTACAAAACCTTGAGTGGAAGCTTACACATCATACCTTCCATATTACTGTGTGCCACGTTGAATGCTGCAGTAAAGTTCCATGAGCACCAATAGTAGAAAACAATGTCTGCCCAGCGCTCTTTCTAACTGCAGGTCGGGGATCCACACACAGTTCTCCGAGTTTGGCATATAGGCATAACCAAAGACAGTCAAATGGTGATGCAGGATGAAAAGGTCTGTTCAGCATCACTCCCTTTTCTTCTGCCTGTTTCTGCAACACTGCTTCTTCCTTGTTTAGCTCCTTTTCAATTATTTCACCTCTTTGGAAAAAATAATCTGAAATATTCCACTACAAAATAAATAAGACATATGGTGTTGTACAATAAAAATAGGGTAATGCTCTTAGTGATCATGAAATAAATTGCCTCATTTTCAGAAAGTATTTTGCAAAGTACGTCAAGATATTCATTTCCCTATATTGGTGAAGTAAGATGAGCACATAAATATTGCAAAGTCCAAAGATTACTCAGCTTTTGGGCCCCAGTTATAGGGGGCACAAAAACACACGTATTAAAAACAAGATACTGATGAACATGGTTACAATGCAATACTATTTCTTTTACTAAGCCTGGAATCATACAGATTAAAGGTCAGTTGTGCTCACTCAATTTACCTATGATTCCAAATGACAGCATAAGAGTTCAGTAAGAACCCAAAAAGCTAGGTTGTGACTTTCATTTGTATAACTGACTACAGGCAACTTTCCATTAAAAAAAGAAAAGAAGAAATCAAAGCCAGAAGCAGCATCACTATAGGTTAATAAAAAACTCACCAGCAAACCAATTGAAGTTAAGCTAATATTTAGCTCTTGATTGTGAAGTCCAAAGCTTCCTGCAACTTCAACAACTATCTGCAGACAAGTACATGGCATTGTAGGAAGGAAGTCGGTCACAACCAGCTGAAGACACTGGAATGCAGTCCGTATTAAGGACTCTCTTAAAAAAACAAAATAAAAACAAAACACACACACACACTCATTTCACATTTCTTCAAGAGCACAGAAATGTTTTGAATACAATACCTCAGGAGATAGCATTATTAAATACAAAAAGAAAAAAATTAATTTAATGTTTTTGAGAAGAATTTACACCATTTTAAATGGAACTTTTGAGATATAACTTTAAGTTGAAGCTTGAAATTCTGATGAAGTAGTTTACTCCATGGTAACTACCTAGTGGACTTGAAGTTTAGACTTTCCAGTGGTCCTTAGCTTATTTTACATAGTGAAGTCCACTTCTCTCTTTTAGGGTTCTAAGACTTGTTAGTTCAAATGTGTTAGCCAGAACATTATAAAAAAGCCACAACGGACAAAATAAAGCTTAACTTAAGCACGATAATCTTCCAAAGAGTAAGCTGTTCTGAAGAATTTCTTGTATCAAGCAGTTACAGATTACTTCAAGTATGCCAAAGAGGTGGGCAAGATGTGTTTTTATTTATTAGGAAAGACACATGCTAACATAATGGTAGTCTTATTTGCTTCAATACTACATTATATCAGACAAAAACTTTTCAAAATATCTGTCATTAAATAGATCCTTAATAATTACTTTGCCTTCAGAATTAGATTCTGAATACAAACATAAAAATATAGTACAGTAAAAGGTTTGCAAGGAGTTCTCAGAAGCAGCAAGGCCGTTTACAACCAAAATCTTGTTTAGTGAGACAAAATGAATGAATCAAAAGGAGTGGTGGAGTGTAGATAACACAAAATAGGGAAGCTGCATTTAAATTTCACTGCAGGATTTTTTCAGTGCTTATTGTACAACAGAAATAATTTCAAATCTTTGTAATACAGACACTTGGTGTCCTTCAGGATATATATCCCAGAAAAGAATTTCAGACTATAGATATGTCAGTTACCTATTTCAGAATTACAAATGCAGGTTTTTTTTTCTGATTAATTCAAAATCAAAAACGGAGGTGGGTCATTTCCACTGTATTATAACAGCCAATATGATATAGAAACCAGAGGAAGACACAAGAAACTTCACATGGACAGTAATGGTATAACTAATAATTCTCTAATATGATGCATACTGCAGAGAAACATCCACCCTACCATGTAAGATCAAAGTATTTATCATTACTATACCAATGGAGGACATGCTCACACAATACTTTCCCCCATACTCATTACAGGAGTCTACAAAGTTAAACAGACCCAAAACTGCTGCAGTTCCCCCTCCACTACAAAGTTTTAGAGGTATGGGACCTTCAAGAACTCTAAGAGAAAAGGGAATGAGGCAGGAAATCAAAGTATAGTTCCACTACTCACTTTGAAGTACTGAGTTAATGGGAAAATAACCTCTCTTTCTAAACTTCAAATGCAAGGCTACAAGAACAAATTCAAAACAGTTTTTCCCAATTAATGTCCCACACTACTATGTGTTTGAAGAAGGGTTTTGAAGCCCCTCATGCAAGTAGCAACAGCAATAAAACTCTTCAAACTGTGGAACTGTCCTTGGTGTTATAGGCGACCACAAAAAGGTAACTATAAATGGAAGAAACTTAAGCTTAGCTTTATATTTAAGCTTAGTATAGGGCTTTATCTATGCTTAAAATAAACAGAGGCTCTCCATTGAAAAAGTCTTCAAAGACAGGCTTCCTTTTGTTTGGCAGGCTGGTACTGTACAACCCAGAAGGGACCAAAGTATAAATGGCTTTCAAAACAGCATTTTCTGTATTTGTAACAGTCTGGAAAGAAATTCTCCAGGAAGGTAAATAGATTTCTGTCCTGGAATCCAGGATGTTCACTAAGCAGATGGAAGACACTTGTGAAGGAAGTCTTGTGGTCAGTAAGTTAATATTTAAAGTACGACAATAGTATCTGCATCTTGTGCTCACAGCTGTAACTTAGGTAAGAAATTAAGCTCTTTCTCAAGGAAAAGGAGGCGTGCTTAATTTTTTCCTACTGTAGTTTATGTGATGTGGACAAACAGTGCTATGTAGTTGAAGTAGGTTATTCCATATGCTTTGCAGGAGGAGACTAAGATATAACACAAGATGTTAGTAACATCTTGAGGTATCGACCAGTGAGATATGGGTTTGAGATTCAACGGGATCTGAAGACTGTCTTGGGAAGGAATGTTGTGTTGATTCTCATCTGTTACTAACAACAATGAAAATCAAAAGGCATGAAGGAACACATTGCACCACGTGTGGAAACAACAAATAAAGGAAGCTTAGTTACCAAAAAGAGGATGCTCACAACCAAGAATGCCAAAATCCTTGGGAATTTTGGTATGCGCTATCACCAGAGCAAACAATATTGGTCCAAGAGCAAAATCCTTCAACAATTTGAAGGAGCTTTAGCAGTTTTTTATATGGCCGGAAGACTAAAGCTAAGGTGGGACAAAAGCAGAGATATGCCAAGGAGAATTCTACTGACACTAGAGTTAAATGATGACCTATCCTGCTGCTAGTCTTGACTAGCACCTAAAAAACAATAAATATGGTTTAAGTGTGTGGGTATAATTCTTGGTGCTTACAGTTGCAAAGTCAGATGTTCAATTCACTGCTCATTTAAAAAAAACTCCTTTCAAGTTCATCTCTCCCTTGTGGGCAGAGAACAAGTCCACCTCTGCTGGCAACAGAGTCAATTTTGTTAGTCAAGGGATTCACCCACAGCCAGTAAATAATCTTCCATCCTTCTGCTACTAGCAACCATTTAGGTAGGAAGGCTTCAAGAAAAAGAGAGAGCGATCAGAAGATACACACTAGAGACTACCGGAAGATTTAAGAAGAAAAAGAAACAATAGATAAACTGAGCAACAGCTGATTCACACAGAATTATTGGCAAGCACCAGAGGTGTGTCCACCAGATGGTCAAGATCAAATGAAATGGCACATTGAGCGCTCCTCAGCGTATACTGCATACTGACCACAGGAGAACATAGAGTGGAATAATATTCTGGTCTTTTGGAAGATTAATTCAGTAAAATAAAGTGTGCTTCAGGAAGAATTAAAAAGTGTATTTTTGTTGAGTAAAATTTTTCACAAGCCAAAAATTACAACGAAACTATGATTATTGAAGTGGCTATTAAAGTACAAAAATATAAGCAGAATTGTTTCTACTGTTCTTATCTTACATGAGTTTAAAATTTTATTTCCACCACTTACCCTTGATCACTTTGGATTGCCCCCATGACTCCAAGCACCAATGGCCAACCAGGTCCTAAGCTGTCACCCTGACTCTGTAAAATCTGTAGAACACACTCCAACTGCTTGATCCTGATATCAGGATGACTAATGTTTGACAGCTCCTTTAGTGGATTCAATAAAAGCAACTGCAGTCTCTAAAAGTAAACAGGAAAGCATATTAAGGATGCTAACATTTAACTGATTCTTAAGTATTTTTATGTGAAGTGAAAACATACAGTACAAATTAAAGATTCATTGAACTAATTCAGTAGCTCACTCACTAATGCTCAAATTCAGAGCATAAAGGATCTTTGCAGAAAATCTACTTTCCTGGCTCCTGTTCTTCAGGTTCCTCAGGAAGTAGCTACAGATGCTGTTACAGTGGCATAAAAAGTGTCATGCAACTTTATGCTCACTCAGCAGGGCTACACTCAGTTTCCTACTTAAGAGACCTTGGAAAAACAATCCAATGAGCCTCAGTAAAAACATTAAAATGTTTTATTTATCGTGGATTGAACAGCTGTAATTCAGAAGGTTAGGCAACACATTTTTTACCTGCCACAGCATCACATATATACTTCTAAACATTCTGTTTTGCACTCATAAGAGTGACCCATAATTTGTTCTAAGGAATGGACATAATATGCAAGCACCACTTGTTGTTAGGTATTTGAAAAACGAAGGAGGATACTTTATTAGAATGCATGTGGTGTGGTGGTTTTCAATAGTTACATCTGAATGTTACAGCTATAGACTTTATAAACTCAATAGTAAAGTTGCTTTATCAATGAAGGAGAATAGCATCTGCTCTTAAACTTACTTTACCTGATTTTGAGATAATGGAGGATCATGTCTGAATGTCAGTCCCGCTTTAATGAGAGAAGTTAAAGCTTCTGCTCCCCATTCCCTCATTCTGGAGTTGGGATGCTGACAGACCTGAAAACACAGCAATGTTTTGTTTAAAGTCACTTTTATTTAACCTAGATTTCAACATATATTAAAAATTGGTATTGTAATTATATTAGAATGTACATACAGTAGTCTAAGAATAATACAATAAATCTCTAATGATAAAATTTAGTTTCATAGTAAAAAAAGAAATTTATCGTTTGGATAGACATACCTTCTGAATAAGGAAGCAATAGGAAGCAGTGAAAGACACAGAAGGAAACATAATGAAAGTTACATACATAATTCAAGTCAATAAATTTTCCAAAATGAATAAACTGCTAATTCTGATAATGATTGATCAAAAAGCACCAAACAACCCTTCAATAAATGCCTGAGTCTCTCAGGTTTAACTTAACCTACAGCTACTATAAAATTTGAAGTTTTACATACTGCTTAACATAATCAAGTGAGGAATATGACAGTAGCCAACACAGAAAGTATCTTCTATACTCTCCAATACAAAAAGTAACTACATATTGAAAGCAAAATAAGCCTTACACGCCATTATTTTAAAAACCTGGCAAAGTAATAGCGAGCATCTTTAAACTTGAGTTTCAAATGCATACCTTCACTTCTCTTTGTCTCTAAATTCTCTAAACCTAACAATTTTGCTAATTGCTTTTTTTTAGAATATAAAAATTAAAAACATTGTGCATATTAATTTCATAGATAGCTAGTATGAACTAATAGCTAGTATAATCTAATACATTACCCTCAAACTAATATGGGAAGTGTACAGTTTTATTGACCTCTACATAATTATTCCCACCCACTCTTCCAGCCCTAGTTCTGATGGTGCGAGAACCCAGAGTCAAGTCCGAGGCAGGATCATAAAGAAGGCTGATGGCTTTTATTGATGGACCATTCTCTTATCAACCACTAGCCAAGCTGAAAAGGAGGACAATGTAGAAGAGCTAGTTTAATTTTTAAAAATGCAGACAAGAAATAGCCACTCTCTTGATTTACTTACATTTTTAAAACTTTATATGAAATAAAAAGAAATAATTTGAAGTACTTCATGCTCTGATTCTGTCTAGATAATCAGTTCCAGAACCAGGGAACAAGCTATTCCCACAGGCTGTGTTTAATTGAATTATAGCTGATGTTTCCTCCTTCCCTATTGTACCTCAACAACTCAGGTTTAAAAGGAAATAAGCCAGTACTTTGAAAGAAAATGAAAGACTCTGTATTTCCTACAGAACAGTGGTATATTATATGCAATGCGCAGGTAACAGACTGAAACAGACTGCTCCCTAGATGAAAACAGTCTCAAGATGTGGATGGTGAACCTTATTGTCTTGTAGGGCAAAAAACAGACAAGAGAAAGCTTTAAGTCTTTAAACCCAGAAGTATCCAATTTTTTTCTCCTAGATCAAGCAATATGTGGCTTTCATAAATAGAGATGGCCAATCCTTGATACTGGTTGAAATAATGCACTGGTGCTAAGGAAGTGCCTGATACATTCTGAAATATGATGAAGAAAAGCCTTTTCCCTTACCCACTCTTAAACAAACCCTGTTCTTACATTTTACTCTCATATATACTTGTGTGGAGAATTAAAACTACAATTACATTCATTCAGCTGTTTTTAGTTTTCAATTCAAAATGTATGGGTTTTTTCCTTGATCAAGTATATTTTTAGTGTTGAAGTTAAAATACTAAAGAAATTGAAATAGGATTTTGACATATTTTTATATTTGAAGAGTATTCTCTTGAAGAAAGCATTCAAATGTTAGCTTAAACATTAAAAAAAAAAAAAAAAAAATCAACCCTTTCTTAGTAAATCTCCTGGCTTCAATCTATCTCAGAATCTTCCTAGATATTTGTACTGGGTGAAACAGTAAAACATGTTTGTGCTACCTTAATTACAAAACTATATGAAGTATAATTACTTTATCTTTTTAAACATTGCTGTGTCAAAAACATATGAAGACTGATGGCACCATAAAGACAAAGTTAGTAAGAGACATGAAAATATTGTAATTTAAATATATTAATTAACTTTCAAATTCAAATCATAATGCATTCGTGTTGCAAAAATAAAGTGCCTAAGCCAAAATATATAATTACAATTTAGAATTATTTTTTTTAAATTACACATTGAAGACATATTTCCACAAGATCTTCATTAATACAAACCAAATTCTAGTACAAGTAATAAAAGCCATTAGTTACCTCCAGAAGATGACCGGTCAGAGGTCTCCAAAGAATCTCAATCCTGCGCATGTTAACTAGACCCGTTTCCAGTAATTTAGCAACAGCAAAAAGTGATGGTTCCTTAATGAAACAGAATTTGAAGGCATGACTCTGAGGTAAGTGAGATAAGGTGAGAGCATTTTGCTAGGGGATCATTTCTAAATTAAGGTGCAGCTCTCCCCACAGGCCATGAAGGCTGGGATGCTCCCGCAGCAAGCGCAGTGCCGCAGGAGAGGCCACACAGGGGCAGCAGTCTGACAGAAACCAGAGCACTGAGGGTGCTGTAAAAACTTGTGTTTGCACAGTCCTCTGAACAAACAATCTGGAATATTTCATTTCATAATACCCTAATTCTTTATCTTTCATTTGCTTCATAAATGCTCTGCAGGAATATGATAAATTTCTCATTCATCAAATACATATTCAAATATTTGTGGTACGCTTCCAATTTTGCTTTTTTTAAAAATCAATATATAGTCAAAATGACTGTTGCACTGAAATGATTATCTCTTCCCATTTCTGCTGATTTCTTTTTCTGATTTTCAACTGATTTTAAACACAAACTTTGCTTATTTTAGTTCATTATCTGTTGCTGTAATAGTAAAATATTATAAAACGTGTTTTTTGCCTTCATTATCTGTAGTGTAACAGATTAAGGACAAACTTTCGGAAACTCTCCTCTGGGATTAGATTATGGCTAGGAGAACATATATTCAATCTTACCCAATCACAGGGTTTTTAACCTTTCTGGGCTAAAGGTTGTTTACTGAAGCTGACATGAATATTATGGTTTTCCCAAATGAATATGACTTATGAGGATTTTAATATCTAATTGTCAGGCTTTCTCTGAAGTACATTGTATGAGAAAATTGAAATGAAAACGAGCATCTCACAGAACATACCGTGCTACTCAGCATCCCTAACCTCTGAAATTATAAGGGTTTTTAAGGGTTTTTAAAAGTTTAATCCACCCACAATCTTATTAATGGAAACACATGACATTCCTTAATTAACAAAATGCACAGGAACACAATGAGGATGTTCGGAGAATTTAGTAACTGTAGGAACCACTAAAAACAAGACATTCTCTGGTTCATAATTAACTTTTTAATCTAGAGCGTTTAGTATTAAAAATGGTTAGCTTAAAGGATAAATGTACAAGTCTTCTGCCTGTTTCACAAAAACATCTAAAAAGAAAATAAACTCGTTTTATACCTTATTGTTTCCATAGGCCATATCCATGGCTTCCAGAGACAAGGAGCAAAGGGCATTTATTAAGTGATGTAAAGACACATCGTCAAGGTACCTGAAAAATAACTGCTATCAAAACACTGTTGAGTTTGATATACACGCGTTATTTTACTTATAAGATAAGGTTTCTTACTGTGAGTTTTCAAAAAGCTTTGAAATCATGCTGGATATAGATGGCAGATCAGTCATAACCGCTGTAGTCAGAACCTTGAAAAAAAGACAGAAATTTGTCTGACAGATTGCAATAGAAAATACTGCTTAATAATTAAGTGAAAAACAAATAATCACGCTTACTGTGCTGGGCCCTTCCACAGCTCTTCCAGGTTTTAATGCACCCCCAACACTAGGCTTCAGTCCCAGAATCCACACAAGATGCTGAAAAATACAAAAGGATAATTTTCAGCAGAAAAACCTTTTCAGGCAGAGAAGAAATTAGCATTATACTCAAGCTAGCCACCAACCTTCCAGCCAAACAGAACTCAAGAGAAATGCTACAGTACTTATTCAGGGCAATTCACAGTACACCATGAGAAGAACTGAAGCTGCTTCTACTGCTCACTGAGCAACTGAAAAGCCAATTATAGAAAAACACGTAACAGCAAGGCATAAATATTTCCTGTGATACCTGAAGAGTAGCCAGGACAAGTTGCCACGATGTACCAAGAACAGCTCCATGGAAGTGAGCTAAGTTGAGTAATGTCCTCATACACTGGATATTTTTTGACGTCAACTATGAAAAAAAAAACAATAACCAAATAGCCATACAATTTTTATCATTCCACAATGATAGTGTTTCTAGCAAACTTCCAATTTTTACTGAAGTGCTTAAAGACTACATTTTGTTTGCACTAGTGACATATATGTTTTTAGAGAAGTAGTTCAGTATCTCTCCTCCTTTTCTCAGTCTTATCTTGGTGGGGCTGAATATGACTACTTGGGTGCTGCATCCAGCTCTGAGGTCTCCAACACAGGAAGGACATTGATCTGTTGGAGGGCCACCAGGATGTTTAGAGGGGTAGAACACCCTTCCTATAAGGAAAGGCTGAGAGAATCGAGATTGTTCAGCCTGGAAAAGAGAAGGCTTAGGGATGACCAAATTGCAGCCTTCCAGTACCTGAAGGGAACTTTCAGGAAAAATGGGGCAAGATTATTTACAAGTGCATGGAGTGACAGGACGAGAGGGAATGGGTTCAAATTGAAAGAAAGTAGGTTTTGGTATAAGGAAAGAATTCTTTACTGTGAGGCTGGTGAGGCACTGGAACAGGTTGCCCAGGGAAGTTGTGGATGTCTCCCATTCCTGGCAATGTTCAAGGCCAAGCTGGATGGGGCTCTGAGCAAGCCAGTCTAGTGGAAGGTGTCCCTGCACACAGCCAGGGGGTTGCAACTAGATGATCTTTAAGGTCCCTTCCAACCCAAACCATTCTATGATTTGGTCACTGCCCTCTCCTCCCAGTTTCACATCATTATCAAACAGCCAAGTTCAAGTACTCCAGCTTAATTGCATTATCTCCACAAAATCAGTCTGTCTTAAGTGAACCTTGACACACAGGCACATAACACAGCTGAGATCTAGAGTTTTCCCGATGGAATGGATGGGAACTTGTGAGCTAAAAGTCAGAAAAAAACAAGACTAAGACTTTTTTGCCATTAGAGAACTTTACTGTCCAGGACTGTTCCAAATTAAAACCTTAGGACAATAGTTCAGATGGCCATTATTTGTAAGAATGCTGTTTTTCTATAGCCTGGTTTTGAGACATATTGAGATGCAGGAAGAAGTAGTTAAGCAAAGTAAGATGACTTACAAGTTGTACTTACCATAACTGTTCCCTGTGGCTGAAGAGCTAAGGGTTGCCCTACTGCTACAACTTGCTGGTGAGACTCACTTGAGGGACTAATCATTTGAACATTCTGTCCCTGAATGGAATATGCTGGAGGAAAATAGAAAAAAAAAAACAAAACAAAACAAACTAAATTTAAAATCCAGTATTTACTTGTAGTAAGAACCATCTTCTGGCAAATACATTCTAGAGATTTTTTTTTAAAGTATTAGCCTTAACATACCCCACTTTGAGACCTTTAGTCATATTTAGATTACTATGTCATTGCCCTAGAGAGTTAAAGATCCAGCAATTACTTCCTGTTTCTAACTATTAGATATTGCTTGCAATATATTCACATATTTTATGTCAAGACTGAAATACTTATGCTTAAGATCCGAGCATTAGACTGTCTCAACACAGTTTTTGGTAGTAATTGTGTGTAAATGGTATCACTGTGTGCTACCATTGTACTAATGAACCTAAAAACAGAGGGTGTCATCAATGCTGTATCATGATATTTTTCCAATATGGGATTTCAGGACACCCATTTTATAACACAGTTGTAAAAAGAAGAGCAACTTATATAAAATAACTGAGGTTCCCTGCTTTTTTTCAATAGATATTTGTGTAGCTCAGTTGTGCATACTTCTTCATAGACTTACAATCTAATAATACACTTAGCTGGTACACTGGACTGAAGTAAGGGTGCTGTCACAAATGCTGAATGTTCCAGCCAAAGCTTTAGAATCCAAGTTGCCCAGAGACCTTTTCAGATTTTGAATGCCTTAATTACATATCCTAGCAGATATTTACAATGGTAGACAGGTCTCCTTAGAATGTGAACTTCTGACATATGCTAAGCATTGAGGAAGTTTTAGGTTGATCAGAATGATACTCAGCAAATGCTGCAAGACTAACCAGTTCTGGAAAGCAGGTGATGTAGGTGAGGTCTGAGGAGTCTAACTTACTTTAATATAAGTAAATACTACAGCTGCATGTGATGCCTAAAGAGGCCAACCTAAAAACAGAGACTAGACAGGTGTAAGGGAATAAAGGAGGTTATTTATTTGAAAGGCCTTCAGAGGTACTCCCTGGGCAGGCCAAAGGCTACACCCAAGATGGACAACGAGTCACAAGTTCTTCACACTTTTATAGGTTTGGTCCATTTGCATATCAACTCAATTTCACCAATTAAACTTTAGCTAATGACGTAATTTCCCCTCAGCTTGCCCCCCTTCTCAAGATGCTGGGTTACACATTTTGGGCCTAGGCCGGGCTGGGTGTCCTTGGAGAGCAGGCTTAAAGAGGCTTTGTTATGTCTATCTTAGCATGAGAAAACAGCAGCTAACAGGCTAGAAGACACTTGAGAGTTACACACTAGGAATACAGAATTTGAAAAATATAAAAGCTAAAACGTAAGGCATCACATATCTTTGGAATCACATCCTGAAAATATTTGTGTTAAGAGGACGATACAAAGAAACACAATTAGGAAAAATTTATATATTTACATTTGCTGGACAGAGCAGCAGTTGTGCTGTTTAATACAGTAAGGGCATAGTGAGGAGGCAAGGATCCTTTGCAAATGGCAGTGATAAAGGCATCTCTTGATGTTACAAGACCCAGTCTTCCACAAAGTGCAGCCATGGTCAATTCTGCTTTTAGAATATTTTCAGTGGCAGCTTCATCAGTGCTGAAAGAGTACACATTGTTCAGCAAGAATTAATACAAAGCACAGAACCAGGCAGCTAACCAAAACTGAAAGCCATGAGAACAAATACTTTAAACCCATTAACACTATAAATATTGAAGAAAAAGCATAACCAATCAACAAAATTCTTCAGAACTACTTCCTACAAAATTGGACTTTACTTCTCAGTGACTTGGTAAATGAGACTACGAGAAGATGTTTAAAACTAATTTCAGAAAATGGTGTTTGATAACAAAAGGTTCTTTGAAGGAGACAATTAATTTACCACAGTCATTACATAGTAAAAAGCTTTCCCACTTTAAAGATTAGATAATACTAACAAGTACCAAGACATTACTTAGTCTCTTATCTGCAGTAATCAGGACATGGAATCACTTCAATATGTTGAAACATGCAAGCAAAGTAAAAAGAAATAAAGATAACTTAAATAGTTTCAATGCAACACTTTGAAAATGCAATTAATTGTTCTATATTGAAATACATTAAAGGTTGATGTTGGGACTTCTGGAGACTTCTGTGTCATTTACTCATTCAGTCCAAGCCACAAACCTGACTGCTCGGATGCCATGAACAGCACTTACGCTAACAATTGTCAATTTGACCGGTATCAAAAGTCAGTTTGAAATATAGCTTGGAGTATCAACTTAGAAAAATCAAGAGACATGAAACACCAGATACCTTGCATCAAGTAGGAGGGATAGAGCAGCCAGAAGACCACACCAACAAGCGTTCACCATTTCTTCCCAGACAGCTCTGCTAACTTAAAAAAAAAAATAAACTTTTTCACAGCAGAAACACCGTAGTTCCCTTAATAACTTTCAATTGTATCACAAACAAAATGCTTGCTACTGCATCTTTTAAAACGTGTTTTTTTATGTATGTTTACCCAGCCAGATATATGTGTATACAGAAACATGCTCACACCAGTATTATTTAAACAGCTTGCATTTAAAGTAACATTACTGAGGTTAAAAAAAAAAGTGACCAGGGCAACGCTTTTTCTAAAAAGCACCAAAAAATCCACCAAAATCCAACTTACCATGGTATATATAACCATTTTTCATCTTTGCCTATAAAAATAAACATTCAAAATTGCAAAAATGTGAAAACTGAAATTTTACAGTGAAGTAGAAATACTCTCTCGTGGTATCTGTAATTCTCCATAACTTTCTTCCTGTAATTTAATAATTACAGAATTAATTACAATTCTGTAATTAATTCTAGCAAACGGGTAGCTGCCCAGCCCATTTGCACACCTCCCTCTCCCCACCGGGCCATGCCAAGCCCCTGGGTAGAGCCAGAGCTCCCCAGCACCACGGAGAGCTCCCCACTCCCGGGGCAGTGCCGGGGGCTTCCCCCATCCTCTCCTTTCGGCAGCCCCGCTGCCTCGGCTCAAACTTCAGCTGTACAGTCTTGGCTTCCTGGGGCATGAGCCAAATTCACTGTTCAAACACAAGTCTTTCTGTACATACACATCCCTATACAGACTCGTCATATGTTCCACAAGGAGAATCCTCAGTTCACATCAGTTCTGCTTTTAAAGAAGTCCTCTATATACTGCAATCTTACTTAAAATCTCTCCATTAAAACGTTCTTTTTATCTTGTTACTAGAAATATATTTTTCTTTAATGTGGTCATAACTCCATTTCTGTCAATAAGGTTGTCTGTTGTGACCTTAGATCTCGGCGTTAAGCCAAAAGCAGAACATCAAATCAAGTATTTTTTTTTAACGGAACTGCTGTTCCATTAAAAAAACCCATCACTTCATTGAAAGTTTTTATATATAAACAAGAAACAATAAATTCAAGCAAAAAAGCATGAAATTTTAAAATCTGCTTTCTGTAAGACTTGTATTTCATATAGTGTTTGTATTTTCAGATACCTAGTTCTTTCTCTGATTGGTCAGAAACAGACTGCAAATCTTGCTCTGAAGACTGTGCAGGTAACGAAGTTGCCTCTGTTGTGGTTTGAACGATGGTTTCTGCCTCTCCCAACTCTCCTTCAATCATGGTAGTGATACCACGGACAAGATCCAGCAAACAGTGAAATGCCACTGACATTGCATAGCCTTCAGGGATTGTAGGTGGCTCTACTTTGTCCAGCATTTCCAAACTAAAAAATTGAAAACATGACAAAGGTATAGCAATACCACTGTTTTTAAAAACAATAATAAAAACCAAGATTCCAAATGAATGTTAAGTACAAACAGACCCCAAATACAATCCTTCAAAATTTACTGCAACTCAAAAAAAAAACATTTAAGCCATTAAGTAAAAGAGTAAATGAGTCACTAAATAAGACAGTAACCAAAAGGGTACAAACCCTGCGCATAGACCTGCAAAATATATTTTGAAAAATTAACACATATAGGCAAGTATCATAAATAATTCTACTTGTATTATCATTTTACTTAGAGCCACTGCAACAGAACTTATTCAGAAGAATACAAGTATCTAGGAATAACAGAGGAAATACATCAGAAAGTCATGACAGTGTGAACATAGTTATAACAAATTGAGAACAAGTTAGACATTCTATTATCATTATCTTTGAGTCCAAATGACTAGAAAAGCCTGTACATAGCTAGGTTATTACATGGCCAAATATTCATCACCTAAATGCACAGGTAAACAATGGAAGTTATTTGTACAAAGAGGATATGTCTACATGATTCACTGCTGAAAAGCATGCAATTAAAACATCACTGTGTTGGAACAGCAGCCTCATTGCCACTTTTCTCCATCTTTTACCTTAAAAGCACATAAAGAACTGCTGAGTTACAAATCCAACAGAAATTATGGCTGACACAGCAGCAGCATCTATACAAGTACAGACAGTCTGTTACAAAAACTATCTGCTACCACAACAACCATTATTTTACCATTTTTTACTCTACAAACTACTCTTAGAAAAGCTACCTATTCCAGCCAAAATATACCAAAGACACTTTTATACTGTCACCACTCTCGTCTGCACAAATTTTTCCTTCTCCCAAACACGCCACACTTCAGTTATTACCTCTAATTTCCTGAAGATAGATGCCTCAGATATCTAGGGGCACAGGAAGTACAGCTAAATCAAATGGTCAGCATTTCACCCTCTATATACAAGTAGGTCTAATTAAAAGTATTAATGGGTTTTATAGTTACAATATGTTTGTGAGGTAGAGGTCATGTCCTCTTACTTTCCAAGACAGGAGATGCTCACTACTGAATAAATCACATGAGTTGTTACTGTTACATGGCAATGGCCATGAAAAGCCTTAAATAGTTTGTCTATTCCTCTTAAAAACACTTTGTTCCTTATGTAAAGGGGAAGATGAGGCATAGTGGTCTGTGGAGAAGCTTGTATAAAAGTACGAGATTTGGCCATTGTATGAAAATCTAATGGCAGCAGAAGAGAATTGGTGCTAGGATGTGACCCATTACAGCAAGTCATCTCCTTACATACAAGGACTACAGAAAAAAATACAAGATAGGAGAAAAAAAAACTGCTGTGAAATGCTTGTGACAACTCTGGTACCTTATACAAAAGAAAAAATGCAAAAATAATGCAGAGAAAATCATAGAGTCACTTGAGGTACCCAAAGATAAAATATAAGCAAGTTTAGAGCAGGACAGGAGACTATGATGGTGGCTGCAAGGTTCTTGAGCCACTTAAGAATAGAAAGCAAGAAAAAAGAAAAGGAAGAAAAGTAGAGGTTGTAGTAGCTCACCAAATTAAAAATTTGCATTCCCAGAGAACAGGCAGGTAAACTAAAATAACATTCATGTCCACTGCTAGAACAAAAAGTCAACACATACACATTAACTATTGAAATCTGAGGATGATTTTTTTTTTTCCTTCTGCATCTCAAAGGCAGATAAAGGAGTTCCTACCCTAAAAATACTGTGATTCAGGCTATTTGCAGATATCACTGAATTTTAGGGTGCCAAAATTTTATGCTGGTACAAATAACTTCAGGTTTGGAGGAGCTTGTCCCTCAATGGTCATGACTGACATGAAAAAAATTGCACTATTTAAAAAGTAACATAGTATTCACAGCTTTAAACTGAGAACACCATCTCCATTGTACAAAGTCATGACAAAATAACTGGCCATTCTAAGGAGCATTCAGAATCTAACCTTGGTATATAAGTCAATATATTGTTCGAAAAGACAATCAGACCAGTATCTACCACAATATCCTGCTCAATAAAAACTGCAAATACACTAAAGCTGGTGTGAGAAAGCTATTTTTCATTCCCACTGATGTCCTATTTGCTTAATGCCCTTCATGTTTGCCATTACAAAATGCAGCAACAGGTATTCCAAAATTGTTACATACTACAGGGAGGCCTAAAAGTGAAGAGTTAATACAGATGGTAGCATGGTGGGAAAACAAAATCCAACTGATGCTAAAACCATCCAGGACATTCCAATCAGAATCCAGGGAATTCAGAAAAAAAACCAAAAAGACCAGAACACCTCATGGCACCAACAAAGAGAAAAGTCTTAATATACTTCAATGCCAGTGAAACCAAGACCTCACTATTCACTAGTAAAAAAAATCCTTAAATCATCGAATTCAAAATAAAAATACTTGTTACAAACATTTTCAAAAAGATAGAGGTACTCACTATGTAGCTTTAGCGCTGCCTTGTACTGTTACATTCAGGATGGGTATCCAAGTGCCTCTGTACTCAAAGGCAGGTAATACAGTTGCACCTCCACCCATTCCAAGCACTCCTGGGTTAGTTTGTGCTGAGCCAGTATTCCCTGATACATTGCTTCCTGTTCAGAAAAACAACGTGATAAAATCAACCAATCCCATATTTGTGATCAGCAAACATCCTTTTTCTACATTTAATTTTTGAGACATGAGGATTAACCTGAAGACACCCAGTTCAGTAACAAGAAACCAACAATAATACAAAAAACTATTTCTGAGCTCCCTCTGCTGTCTAAAACATAATCTCATGTGCAGTTCACTGATGCCAATCACCTAATTTCCAGTCAGAATATAATGTTTCTGTCAAAGGTACAGCAACAATCGTAACATTCTGTGAATGACTCAAACTTACAGTCTTGATGAAACACTGTCTATTTTAGTGAAGAGTCAGACAGATACTTGAAAGCTACAGATTATTTACATAGTTGCATCTAGAACTCAGTAGCTAGAAAGTTTAATTATTCCAATAACAAACTTTCAAGATTTCAGAAATGCAAAAACCATAAGCAGAGAATCAGAGAATGGCAACATTTGAATCTGTTCCATGCCAAGGTAGAATAAAACAAACTTCATCAGGGAAGAGCTGACAATGCGCCAACTAACAGCTAGGAAGGAACCAATTTTGGTTCCAACTGAGGAAGCCAAAAAAAGCAGCTAAAAGAACAAGGAATTCTGTGTATATACACTTCCTTCATTGAGAAGGACATCCATACTTACTAATAGGTCCCAGAAGTTCAGATTCTCTCTGAAGAGACAATGGGGAGAGAGAGCAGAGTCCCCAGGAAGGCAACTCACAGTGTACCTGCCATTTTGGTGTGCTTGCTTTTAATATGTGGAGAGTAAACTACTACTTTAGGCAATAAACTACTAATTTAGGCAATATGAATACACAGAAGCTCATGCATACACTTTAACACAGTAACATTTAACAGAGTGAAACAAAAAAATCATGCTGCTAAACACAAATGGTTAACCAAACACTGCCACTAACACAGTTACACTGGTGTCATTTTCTGTGATCCCACTGCGCAGTCAGACATATACAACCATTTTTGTAGTAATCTAACTCATTAAAGTGGGTGGTAAACATTGCCCAGTACACTAAAAGTGACACAGAACTTCAGAAGAACAGCAGCTTTCAACCTCTATGGAATAGGTAGCTTGTTGCAAGACTGAGGCTCAAAAATCAAGTGTATAAGGAGTGCAAATGTCCAAAGCCAGGTTGAATAAGGCTTTGAGAAACCTGGTCTATTTTGAAAGGTGTCCCTGCCCATGGCCAGGGGACTGGAACTAGATCATCTTGAAGGTCTCTTCCAATACAAACCATTCTATGATTCCAAAAGACAGCCATGAGAGGATTGCTGTTATAATCAAAAGAATCAGTTCAAAAATTACATTGCTTTGATCTGCTCTTTGCCTGTCAAATATGGCCATAGGAGGAAAACAGGTAGAAAGATAGGTGCATGAGAAAGTGACACGAGAAACACTCAGGCACAAAGAAAGGAAAATAGAAAACAAACTGAAATAATAACCCAGAGAAGTAGCAACAGCACTAGAGGTACAATCCTATTGCAGTGCTGCTTCACGAGGCAAAATTTACGTTTCCAGGATGAGTATTACAGAATGGCTTCTCATATGTGCATGTTACATGATGAAAAGTGCTTTTCTGATTTACTTTAAGATAATTAAGCTAGCCTAGAAATAATACTAATAGAAATGTTCTATCAGTTCCTGTACAGACAGCTACTACAGAACAACAGACACTGACACAAATTTCCTCATGCTATCACTGCTAAGTCCAGCATGGGATTCCAATTTCATGAGTGAACACCGAAAGGTGTGAGTCTAAACCTAAATTTTTCAATGTTTCTTAATTTATTAGTAGATATGATAGACAATAATTACACTTATTATTTGGTTTTTATCTCTTGAAAGAAGGCATAACAAACCACACCCTTACAAATTATTTTTATGTTGTTTGTTGCACTCTGCTTCCACAACTACAGAAAGAAGCAGAGAGCTTTAGGGTCTACACCTTCCCCACAATAAATACAGGTAGATAAAATGCCCTGTTGTACCAGAGCTGAGAACACCAGTTTGTCTCAAGCTAGCTCTTCACCAAAATAAACACAGAAGTACAGAGCTGTACTAGAGCTGAATCAAAACATAATTCATTATTACAAGAAAACAATGGAAAAATAAAATAATAATAAGGACAGGGCTTTACCAGTTTGGTTTGGTGTTGCTGATGTGTTCCCTGTGCTTGGTACAAGAAATAGAGACTGGATAAAGGAACCCAGTGCATTCACAATATCACGGAAAACTTTAGTGGAATGTTGCTTCATATCATATGACTGACAAAAAGACCTGGAAAGTATTTTATAAAACAGAAAGTATTTGACAAACTGGGAACTAAAAGAATATTTTAACTGCAACTTCACCCCCCCACACACTCCAAATTGTAGACTAAAAGCACATTTTAATGGAAAATATTTAGGTAAACAATACTATTTAATTTTAGGTAAATGGTCCTTTGACACTGCTAAGACACAGACATACTCAAATAACTATAATTCAGCCCTTCCTGGATAATAAGCATCGCCTAAGGCATTATGCAAAATTATAATGAAGAGCTTATTGCATTTAAGTTTCTACATATTTGCAATGTTTTAGGAAGCACTTTCCATTAGAGAAAAATAATAAAAACGTATCTTAAACTTTATGTAAAAGCAAAACTCAATATATTTAATACCTTAATAGCTGAGGCTGCACACAAAGCCTGTGAATAGATTCTACTGCAACAGCTCGTAGCCACTGTGGTTTGTCTGCATCCAGAAACTTAACCAACAATGACAGAAAGATTTCACATTCTGTTACCTAAAATACATAGTTTACAATAATTAGTAAAAAGAAAAAGCTTCCTACAAAATATTTTCTCAAAACAACTTTAATCTCAGGAGTCCTATCACAGCAAGATTTGTACAGAATCTAAAAAAACCCCTTGAATGAGTATTCACTCAGAATTCTATAAAAACATAACTAATAATCATAATATTTTTGACAAGCTAAAACCACATATGCAGTTGTACTGAAGGAGTTAAATTGCTCACAGACATTGCAATAAAGGTCATACATTTGCTACAGTAAACAAATGAAACAGAAAAGTATCTTTTTTAGCAACTATCCCAAACTCAGGACATAAGAGCAGCTGAACATGTGTTTTTTACCCACACTCTGTCAACAGCTTTAGCAACTCAAGTCAAAAGCCTCTTAGAAAGTATTAACAAGGCACAGTAATCATCATTATCTAAAGTCAGGCAAACAACAGAAGATCAAAAGGTTCCCAAAATCTGAAAGTCAGTTAAATAGAGAAAAGACAACAGCTAATCTACTATGAAATTCATACAAGTCCATGTTTAACAAAATCATACATTTAGAATACATGTAAACACAAATACACCTAAGAGGAAAAACATATTTAGCCTCCTCTTCCCTCAGTAGACATCAACAGTTCCCAAGTACTAATCAATACTACTACTGATCACAGCACTGGCATATACATAGAAAAATGAAATTGCATAAAGAAGATTTGAGCATATTCTTACCAGCAAACTGTAAAACTGCTTAATCAAAACAGAAACTACTCGCAGCAAACGCATACAGATGGGAAAGTATGGTTTTTCCACTGGTGCTGGGGAAGATGAGGTGGTGGAACCTTGCCTGAATTTGATATTTGGGGAGAAGAGCTTTATAACAAGAGGGCATACCCTTTCTTTAAGAAGAAAACTGAATTCCTGATGCTGAAAAAGAAAACAGGAAAAGTTACATGCTGATATTCCTTAATTGCTACCAGTAGCTCTGATAACACATCTTACTTACAACTGTAGTTATGATCAAGCAGTCTAAAATCATGTAAATCTTGGTATAAATTAAAATCAGGAAATGAAAAGGCAGAACTGCAGACACCATTGTAAAGCTACCAAAAGCATGAAATTACAATGGTCAGGTTCATGCCATGCACCCCTCTTCTTGTATTTTGCAAGTTGAAATAGGCTGCTGATACATCACTTACATATTTATAAATTTTTTTAATTTACCTACTGTCACCTAAAACACATTACTGCAGGATCATGGTGCATTTATATGCAGTAGATACATGCAATTCACAGCCATGATTCTTCCTTTACAAGTGGGGTGAGGTTAATATTTTTGTAGCAATAAAAATTCCTCAAATTTAGTTACAGAGCTGTCATAAATGAGGCAAGATAAGAAAATGCATCTCTGGAGGAGATATAAACCACAAAACCGAAAGTGAAACAGACTAAAACATGCTCTACAAAATGTATAAACATAAATAAAGTGTTTGGGAATAGAAAAACATGGTCAAAAAGCACAGGGAACTTTTCTATTAGCCCCCCCTGCCATACCTAAAAGCTACAAGTCCTTCACGAAAACAGTGTTCATGATAAATTACAGAGGATTTAATGAAGTGTAGATTTTACTACCTATGTGAACAAAAGTCTTACTGTTTTCCATCCAAGAACTACTCACTTGTAAAAACACTTGCGGAAAGTCATTGAGGACTGACTCAAGAAGTTCAAGGCCAAATGTCCGTGTCATTTCTGTCATACCCACGAGCCAGTAGGGAGCATCAGCATTAACTAACTGACAAAGATCCTTAGAAAGAAACATAGTAACATTTACATTCTCTGTACAGTCCTGTATCAAGAAAGTTTCCCAAGTTTATAATGAAATCTACATGCTCTCCTCTTTTGTGAGTTGTTTTCTGATTTCAACATAATTTTTCTTTAAATACTTTTTTTTACATAAATTATAAAGCAAAGAAAACTTTTGAAAGAAATTTTAAACTTTCCTGGTATCCTTGCAGCATGTGTGTTCACTCCCGCCCTCAGAAATTTCTCAAGACCAGTGAATTTGCTAAGTCAAGAAGACTTTTACTGGTGTCATGAATACAGCTACACCTCTTCACTACATACTTCCCTTTATGTCTAATATCAAGCACAAGAAACAGGACTGAACTACAGTTGCAGTGTTTTGCTCTGTTTTGGGTCTGGCTGAGATGGAGTTAATTTTCCCCATAGCAGCCCTAACAGTGCTGAGCTTTGCACTGGTAGCCGGAAAGGTGCTGATAGCACACCAGGGTTTTGGCTACAGCTGAGTAGCACTGGCACAGCCTCAACACTGTCTCTCAAGATCTCCCCCCACTGCCACCAAGGGGCTGGGCAAGATCCTGTGAGGGGACACAAAAAAGGTCACCCCAAATTAACCAAAGGTGTCTTTGGTTAACCTCAGTTATAGAATCTAAGAAATGGAGGAGGAAGGGAGGCATTCGTTATTTACAATGTTTGCCTTTGGGAGCAACCACCATGCATTCTGAAGCCCTGCTTCCCAGGACGTGGCTGAACACTGCTTGCTGATGCACTTTGCTCATGCACGTGCAACCTTCTGCTTTTGCCTTAGTAAACTGCCTTATGAAAAACCTATGAATTTTTTTCCACCTTATTTTCTCTCCCCATCCAGCTGGGATGGGGAGTGGTAGAGAAGCTTGGTGGGCACTTGAGAGTTCAGCCAGGGTCAACCCACCACAGGCTCACAGAAATAAGAATCTTGAATTTAATGGAGACATATATGCTTAGTTATTATTTAAGATATATAGTAAAACGTTTTCCAGGTCCACTTTGTCTTCATTGTCCCATCATTCCCCTGTGATACAGCATATCATCACCAATTTCAATAAATACACATAACAAAGCCCAAGGCTCTGGTTAAGGACATTGTCAATAAGCCAACAGCAAATTCTTTAGATTTCTTAAAGAGATGTAGAAGCACCCAATCTTAACTGCAAATATATAAATATATGCTCCCCCAACTACCTGAAAAAGCATATATGCATCCTTAGCACATGGCTTCAGTGTACTGACAGATCTTCTATTACTATTCCCTTGAACTGCAGCTGGCTGGTCAATAGCATCTGTGCAAAAAAACAAAACAAAGTTTTGTGAACACAGGAACTGTTAAAAATCAAACACACATTAAGTGTTCTTACAGAAATATTCTGTGAGAATGGCCAGGTACTTCTTCTGCAACTTACCAAGTCTATAGAAACAAACATTAGATTGACTACCAAAGATCATCAATACCAAGCACTTCTTTCAAATGTTCTCTTCAAAACTACTACTGCCATGTATTTCCCACTCAGTAATCTATGGTACCTTCACCTTAAATGACACCCTCACCTCAAATCCTTTCACAGTACTAACGTGAAGACCAGTTCTCACAGCTTGAAAAAAAAAATCTACATTTTATATATTGGTGTACTGAATTGGACTGATACAATGGCAACGGATTTAATCTCCTTTAAATACAAAAAAGTGTATAAAAGACAGTTAAAATTAATAATGTCTCTCACTTTTTTATAAAATCTGTAGACATTTTACCACTTCTTTATCTGAAAGAGAAACATCTGATATGTGTCAAAAAAGCAGGTCAACAAAAGCAAGCTATGTAAGCAGTATGCCCACCTTTATATCGTTCATCTTCAGCAACCACTCTCTCAAACACGACAGTAACTACCTGCCGCACCGTGGCTGCCGCAGTGTTATTTGTGATATTATCTTTTGTAAAGTGCAATCGAAAGCAAAGTACAATTGCCTGAAAGGAAAAAAAAACCAGAAAAAATATCACCGTACAAGAATACATTTCATCCTTTAGCTAAGAGTCAAGAAGGCTGATGGATTGAGGAATGCTTTCTGCTAAGTTTATCAACAGGTTGCCCAGAAAAAAAAAAATTAGTAATTTTAAATTTGAAGAACCAGAATAAGTTTTATGGATTACCCTAGACAAAAAACTCTTTAGTAACCTTCCCCAAAGTCAATCAAAAAGTGGTATTAACTGAAGACATTACAATGTGCCAATAAAAAGTACAGTCATCACACAGAGAAATACACAGTAATCATCACACAGAACAACTTGTATGAATATTAATGTCAAAAGAACATTAGGATTGTAAGGTTAATCACAGAAAGGTCAGTCAACTCTGAAGCTAAAATGTCATTCCTCTCCTACACTGGATCACAATACTTTCACAATCATGTTGCCTTGACTGCTATTATCCCTAAGACATGCATTTTAATGTGTCATTGTGCTGGCACTGACCTGAATACTTTTTCCCATTGGATTTTATTATTACCTCTAACTCATTGTCTAATAGTTACCTATTTTATAATGAATTTTGAAAATTAACATCTGTATGTGTAGTGAAACCTGTGTTTCTTGTTATTCTCTCCATATTCTGTGCTCTTGCACTTCCAAGAACCTCAGCCACACCCGGCCATAGTTCTACATGCTCTGAGCCAAGATTCAGAATTTTCTTTTGCCTCTTTTTCATGTCTATGATTTGTGGACTCTACTCATACGATATTTCCACATCAGTTTGAAACCTTACAACAGCTTGACTGAGACATCAACACCCAATATATGTCTGGATGAAACCAATTTTCTGCAATGTAATCTAGAAGAGAAACTTACTTCAAGCAGAGTTTCACAATTCATAGATAGGTAAACAATGTTGCTTCTTCAAAGAGAAGTATCTTAACATGTAAATTAAAATGGAGGGCGCCCTTATTTTTTGTTTTAGTTGAAACATAATATCTAAAATGTTTCATGTTTAAAACTAGGAGCCAAAGTTCTTACTGAAACAGCAATAACTGGACTGCTTTCAAAAGATTTAAGGCAGGATGGAAGGCAGCTTCTTTTACCATTTTCTCCATTAGTGAGAGTTTACACTGTGTTATGTGCTCTGATTCCAGTTCAAAAACACACAACAAATTTAACAGATGAGAAGGACACGCATTAGCCCAGTGTTTTTATTTCAAGTTCCTGTTAAGTCAGAAATGTATTATTGTGGAGGAATTACAAAACACATGGAAAAGGAAGCTAAAAGAAATCCTGTTTTCCGAGTCTAGCCATAAAGACAATAGGGACATAATAGAAGCAAGAAACCCCCCTTTTTGTCCATTATTTTCACATGCTTCATATGTAAAATTTACCCATTTTTCCTCTTGGATATTGTAAGTTCCGTAGTTGACACCAACAAATTCTTACCTTGGACAGTGCTTCATCATGCACAACTGTATTGGTTGTTAAAAGTACAAGAACGGTCTGGAGCAATTTAAGTTCTTCAAGACTGTTCTCCATCAATTGCCAAAGCATATTAATAATGTTTCCTGCTGCAGCCTACAAAGAAATAATTTTTTGCCAACTATTACAATATTTATGTACTGGTATATCGCATGTACATATGTAAGAATATCACTGTCATAAAGGCATATCTTAACTGAAAGTGCCTGTTTGTCTATACCATAGCACTACATTGAGAATATAAAGCCAATTTCATTGTCACAAGCTTCCCGAAGTATTTTTAAAGAATCGACAGCAGAAATGTCTTAACATGTAGTACAAATTAAAGCATGTACTTAATTTTCTACTTGGAAATAAGGAAGACACAGTAAAAATATATTTTACCCTCAGAATTCACTCACATCAGAGAGAAAACAGTGTAATTTTACATTATGCAAACACAACTGAAGGTCTATTTTAACAGCATTATTTTACCAGCTTCCTAACACACTATATATGCAGTACCATAACATATCATGACATTTACTGCTGCAGAAAATGTGCATCCATTTTACCCTTTTTTTAAAAATAAACCATAACAAAAGAATGATAATGTTATTGCACAGAGTGTACTTTGTGGATGCACAAGGTCCATTACACATCCAGTTCCTGCAGTGTAAGAATGCAAACTAAATTAGCTGGTTTCAATTTTTATGAATTTCCTTCTAGAATTTACTAATATTTCCTCACTTTTTTTTTTTTTTAATGGTGTAAAATGTTTTCTTTTAAATTACTGAAAACCTCATACAAGTAAAATATTTTGTGGACTATGTTCGTTATAATATAAAGAGCCTCCTAAAACAACTCATTCACCTTCTGTTTGAGGTTTGTATTTCTCACTCTGAAATATTTATGTTTTTGTATAAAGATAGATCTTACCTCTGAAACAACTTCATGAGACATGAGCCTCTGTATGGCTGCTAGACACAGCTGAGTGATCTTTGGTTCTTTTGTTCCACAACCCATCAGAAAAGGCTGAACCACCTCTGAGCTGTTCTCTTTCAATGCTTTTAAAGAGAGATAAGGCAGCAGTCAATGTTTAGTACTTTGAAAAATACAGTGCAAAAATTGTTAATCCCACTACTAATAAAAAGCAATCTCCAGTCTTGGAAATTTAGGATTTACACGTGGACCACAGGGAAGCGCCAAGTGAAGACAGACACTGGGCTGACACAGCTCACTTCCACAATTACCCTGGCCAAGGCTCAAATTCCAAGCACCTTCTCCCTTACACACTCAAGTGACTTTCCAAATCCAAAATATCCATGTAAGAGTCCATGTGGTTAGAAAAAAGGTGTAAAGTTCTGCCAACCCCAGAGTTTCCCTGGCCTTGTCACAGGAACCAGTCTCAGGCTGGTAGCATTGTCCTTCTGCTCTGCTTCACCTCAGCACCTAATGCAGGAGCAACACAGTGCGGCACAGAGCAACATTGCAAGGCATGGGGCAGGAAGGGGAAGAGCAAACTGCCACTGGCAAAACAGGAGGAGAAAGAGACTGGACTGTTTATATCCAGGGTACGTTCACCTGGCTGTGAATTTAAATGGTGTTTTAGTGGTAAAGGGTAGCTTCTTAAAATGAACTTTTGCCAGGAGAAAACCAGTTTCCATGAACTTCTCTCTCTCCCTTTTTTTCTTTTGTTAAGGAGAAAAAGCTTCATAATGAATACAACATTCTACAGTGGTGTTTTAAACAAGTTTTTTCCCATAAAGTAATTCAAGAAACCTCAGATAATTAAATTTAGAAATATGAAAATACTAAACATATTAAAAATACGAAAGGAAAGCATGACTCTGATGAGTGGTTTTCCATTTGCAGGTATGTTTGTTGATTCATGCAAACTTCTAAGATTTTAGCCGCTCATCACCATTTCAGATACTAAATATTTCCTCACAGTTGGAAGTTCAATGTATGTTCTTACAATGAATGTCATACACTGTGTTTTAGTCTATGTGAAGTAGAAGAAATATATTCATGGAAAGTTTCACACGCTTTTCAGAGGACAGTAGTTACCACAAACAAAAAATACATTCTCACATAAAAATGCAAACATGATCTTCATTATTAAGCATCACTACAACTAATTTGGAAAAAAAATGAAACAATTGAAAACTACAAAAATATACTTTAGTGATATTTTCCAACTGAAACACTGACTCAGAAGTTTCTACAAAAATGATAGGCTATTACAAATTATGGATGCCAACTTTCTATAAGATAATAGCTCTTATAGGGTGATATCAACACACAGTCCAGTTTCATCAGCCTCATCAGAGCCAGTGCAGGCTCTATGTCCAGTTGACATTTCTGAACTGCCACTAAATTCTAACTATCAAGCAGAAAAAAGCAAGCAAAAAGATACCACAAAACATTTATCCTTAACAGGAGACTCAAGATATAATTCTGAATGGCAAAAATGGCATGAGTAATAAATAACAAGACGAAGAATAACTTTAGGCCTTTTACAATACTTTTCTTCTATAATCTATTAAAAGCAATAATCTCACAACAGAATCTATACAAGTACTTTTAAGCTGAAAAATTAATGTTTAAACCAAACCATCTGCTTTGGTACCCATCTGGTTTTAAAGCAACCAGGCACATGGGGTGATTCTCGGGGCTTTCCTGTTCAGAGGGACAGGAGCTAAGCTTTGATGATCCTTTCCAGCTCAGAATGTTCTGTGATCACCTGATTCTGGGACTGTATTAGCTTCAGTCTTAAAATGCACAAAAAACAAGTCTGTCTCCATTTTGCTACCAATTTACAGCAGTATATATTAAAAAAGAAATCTATCTTACTGGACCATAACAAATGAGAAGTTTTTTGAAAGTATAACTTACCCATTCATTTCATCAGTAAGATTATAATTCTGACTTTTTAGAACTCCTAAACCGTAAGTTTTTGCACATCTCAAAGTCACATGGAAATAATTTCTCAAATTTATCTCCTGTGATTTAAGGCTTTCTCTTCCTTTGGAATTTCTCAAATTCTTATAAATAAATTACAAAGCATGTACAGACTGCCAAGAATGAAGACTTTGAAACAGCTCAACTTAACTTTTCCAAGAGAAAGAAAGAAGTTACATCGACTTCAAAGTTCTGGAAGGTTAAACATATCCCACCAAAAATAACAAAGATTTTAAAGATTTTAATAAAGATTTTACGCCTGCATCTATTTTTCTAAAAATTATAATCCTACACAATGAAGTGCTTCAAGAAAGCATCAGATCAGCTTATTCAAAACAATCTGATACAGTTGTTCTTATCTATGTTAGTGAAATAACAGTTTGCATCAAAATATTAAAAAATCATATCCTGATCAAAATATTTATTTGTATTACTAGAATGTCTCGTAGATGTTCCTAAATCATCTAGCAGTCAAAAAGTATCCACTAGATTTCACAATTACAGTAGCATTTTGCAGCTTTATTATTACTAATGCATATACATTATTTTTCTTCAAAAGATTTTAAATATTAGATAGGAGACAATCTCTTGATATTAACTTACATATAAGATTAGGTTACAACTGATACATCAAAAAATACAGGAGTTCATAAAGAATTTAGTCTGTTTAATGACATTATGCTTTAACTGTGGAATGTTAAGATAATGTGCAGGCAAAGTACACTTTCCCAATACAGAACTGTGAAACAGAGGGGGAAGAAGTTATTATCCTATTAGCAAAGATTAACTAAACAAAATAACTTTTAGGACCCGCTGTTTTCCCAAACCTCTTAACAACAAATCTGTGCAGGTTGTTCTAATGAAATAAATACTAGGTACATTCTAGTTTAAACTTCCCAAAAGAAAATTATTTTAAAAATTTTACTGACTACCAGAAAGAGCTCCCTCAAAAAGATGAAAGCAAAGACTGCCCATCCATGACTAAATTTAATGATCTTTCCCATCTCTTCCCTTTGAAAACTAAAAACCAGCGAATTTTGCAGGATGAGAAACTAGCTTTCTAAAATATAAACTTCTTTATGCAGTAATATGTTGACAGCTTCCCAAATGGCTAACTACAGCTTTCCCTTGTTCGTTTGTGTATTTTGATATAGCTGACATTACCTGGCATACTTTTCCCACTTATGTCAGCACTCATGACAGCAGTAAAAACAAAGAAAATAAACAAAAAAAAAGAGGCATTAAAGTGAAATAGTGAGGAGTGGGTCTGTTAATTCAAATAATCTTAGAAAATGCCTCCTTAACAATATCTGATTCACATACCTCAAAACAAGATACGATTTTGCAGCTATTTCACTGGACCTTCCAAACAATCTGGCATTTCAAGGATTTTGACTACATCTGGGGTAGACACTCAAGTATTAATGCAGGGACATTCAAATCTGACCAAGGGCTTTACCAGCAACTGGCAAGAAGCCAACTTTATAAAGCTGAAGACAGTCAAGAGATACTGTTTTAAGCACTTATAAAGCTGCAGCTCACAAGATACGTCCCATCCCTCAAGGCATTGGAACATCTTAAATTGAATGACCTTGTCTCAGATAAAGATGGAATTTTGCCTGCCAGTTACAAGTCCCCAAAGGCTGGACTAATATACAGATGTGGATCATACTGCAGAACTCCACACAGAGCACTGAATCACAACAACTAAAACACTGCGCATGTAGGGCCTTAAGTATTTCACATTCTTTTTCTAAGTGGATGATTACTTTTGTAGAGCATCAACTGAAAATGGAGCCCTTCCTCAGCACCAGAATAGCACTAACACAAAACAGAAGTAGTATTAAAAAACTTCTATGCTACTAGATTTTTCGCTAGCTGCCCAAAAGTAAAGTATCAACAACATAGCACACGCTAAAAGACATGTAGTATTATTAGACATATCCACGACATCTTTTTAACATTTTGATCTGTAACTCAGCTTTATTTTTCCCATTGCACTGAAAATAATTACCTGCCAAAATATCTGTGTTCCGTGCAGCTATTGTTTTCACTTTTATTATTCCTGATTCAGCAGCCTGGAAGAAAAGAAAATACGTAGTTTAGATGCTACATCATACATCAGTATCTGCAAAGAAATAAAAATATTGTAGATAAATAAAAAAGTATTGTCTCAGAGCAAAAAATGTTTTCGTAGTGATTTCTGCCAGCAGAGCTAATGCAGAAGTGAAATTTTTGTAGCTGCTGGAATTCCTTTCCCGAATTCCACAGCAAGGGTTACATTCAGAATTTTTAGAAATCGTGATTCTCATTGTATTACTTTCCAGTCTTATGAATGCAAAAAAAAATCACCAGTAAGCATAAACACTGTTACATAGTCTCTATACAATTTCAAGCTACGAGTATAAAAATGAAACCCATTTTCCCCATGGATTTTGGCTCCCAAATGTCCTACACAAATTATCCCACAGCAATACCATAAAGATGCCTTTCTAACAATATGCTCTGTTCTTCCCAGCACGCCATACAGTGCACAGCACCAGTTCCTCCCTTTCCCCACAAGTGTGACTTGGCAGAGCAGCAGCATCCTCCTCTCCCTCGCACACTCCTTCAGCAGGGCCAGGAGTGCGGGCGGGCGCTGCCTGGGCACAGCATGGCCGGGTGACAACCAGGGCTGCCCAGCCCAGCCAGGACATTACTCACGGCCCCAAGGGAACAGCAGCTCCCTCTCCAATTGCCCACAAACACTTCCCTGCATAAATCACTCAAGTCATGCTCTCTAATGGAAATCAAGCCAAACTGGAAATGTGACATTGAGGCTTTGCATTTCAAGACTATGACTTCTGAAAGTTCTGTGTACAAAACACAAAAAATACATTGTATATTGTGCCTTTCCATTTTTTAATTCCATTAAAACATCATAAGCCTCTGGAAAGAATTAAATAAATCAAAATAAGCGCAACAGGTTTTCTCACATGACTGAATGCAAATTGCTGGAAAATACTGTTCTGCAAATTTGAAAGCACACTTCCCCTTTTATTTCAGCTTTGTATTTCTGCGCATTTTCCACACTAAACATTTCTATTTTTCCTCTGATACTACTATTTAAAGATGTGTGCTGTCACCACATAAAACAGATTAGAGAAGCAGAGAAGCTGTGACAGCAGAAATACGAAAATGATAGTACATGAAGTTCTACCAAGTATTAATACTCCCTCTCCATCAGAACATTATTCCAACAAGATTTCCCAGAGAGTCAGGTTAAGGTGACTGTATAAATTCACAAGTAAATATTTTATTTAAGAGCTGATACACATATTTCTCAAAATAGCTACATAAGAAATGCAAAGCTGAAATTTTCTTTTTTTTTTTTTTTTAATTTCCCGAAACAATATAGGAAGACTAGACACTGCCTTAAAATCCTGGAGATTTAAGTTCTTCTGAACACAGTTTTCTACTTCAAAAGTAAAGTCAGTAATATCCACAGTGCCTGATTAACATACAACATGCTCAAATGAGCACAAGGCAACATGCACATATATATTTTGCATAATTAAAATGAGGCGTGTCAAATGCAGCTCTCATTTATTTTAATTATATTAACTTAACGTGTTGAAGTTCTTGAGATTTAAGTCAATCCCTGTTCTTCTTCAGTTATAAATTGTCAGCTAATTGGATGGGTTCTTGTCACAACACATTGTTCCTATTAATTAATATGAAGGATTTGTCACAGTCCAACTTCAATTATCTTCAAACTAAAACTCATCACATCTACTGGCAATTGATTTCTTTCTTGCCAGAAGTGACAAACTCATTCTGATTCAAAGAAATATTAGGCCTGCTCATATTAGTGGCATTCACAAACACCATGAACTTTGCAGAAAAATTTTCCAACATAATGGCTCCCAGTTGTTTCCACACTTTATATAAAATAGTATACATCTTCTTAAAAAAATAAGGTAAAACAAAACAACTGCTGAATATAAGCGTTCTTCTCCGTGAGACACAGAAATTTCTATGATCATCTGCATTATACTCTATTTCAGAATTTCTATGCAGAATCCCAAATCAAAGTGTTTACAGTTAAAAATTAATTACACCGCACACATCCTACAAAAGAAAAATAAAGTACTCCACTGTTTATGTAAAAGAGACAACACATTATTATTTCTAAAAAAATACCTCAGTTGATCACAAATAACCAACAGAACACATGATAACTATAAACAATTCTAATCTGTATATATGTAAAAATGTGCTTGGATTACATCAATTTAAGTGGCATATTAAAAGATATATTCATAGCTTTTAAGTTTACAAATTTGCTATAGCAGTCTGCAGGACACTGCCACATGAGAAAAGGATCTTATAAAACACTAATCAAGGAGAGAGACAGCACTATAGTGTGTGTACTTAAGGGTACAAATAGGATAATTTACTTTCACATAAATATAAGGCACCATGTTCTTAAAGCAATCACCAATTCTAGATGTAACATTACCAGCTTCCCTTAGCACCACAATTCATAGTAGTCTAATGAGCAAGGCAGTTATCTCTTTATCTTGAAAAGAAGTAAATACATGTAATTCCTGAAACGTAACAAAGCTTAAATGTACTTATAACCTTCAGCCAATTAGATTTACAACTCTGCTGCTTTAATAACTGTGAAATGAACTGATACAAAATGTCTCAAACACACACTTGCCATTATTAAGTTTTGGTTCATGTTTCTCCTGAAGCAAATGCAGCATCCAGTCTGGGATGGTGAAATATTGACAAAGAAGAGAAATTGACTCTCAGTGATAGCACATATTCAAGTCAATCTCTTCCAGTACTTTGATCTGGTTTTAATCAAACAGTCAATAATCTCACAGCAAAATTCAACAGGACCCTCTGGGCTCAAACACTTGCTTCATTATCTTTCTGCTTTCTTGGAAATTACCAAGTATTTGCTGATTATGTGGAAATCACCCTTCACAGAAATCAAAGTAAGGCAAATAGAGAATTTTTGTACCAAAACCAAAAATTCAAAAAAAATCAAGACAGTGCAGTTTCAAGTAGACTGAAAAGAAGGCTGGGAATAATATCTGTCTCCTGGCCTTAAAGCTCCGCTCTAAATGTACAATCTGACAACAACATTCACAGCTGCCTTACAGACAGAGGTTCTCTGCACATGAGAGACCAGGACGTGAAAATGCATAGACACTTTCAAACCCAGCTTCAGGAGTTTCTCAGATCCAAAACTCTTCCCCTCCTAATGGACTTCAGAGTCTTCAGCTGAAACAGGGAAGAATTTCAGCCTTCCTGTCATTAGATGTGCTGTGAGCATCTTCCAGATTTTTGGAAATTTTTACACTTTGTTTAGGGTCAAAAGCACCTATTGGGTAACAGAGACAGGTAACAGCTGCTCAGACAATCAGTAAGGAAAGATTTAACATATCATCAAACAGAAACATTTTCCAACATCCAGATGACATTCACAAGCTAAATTTCTCCACATTGTAGTCTGTGTACATATATTTAAAGCTCTATAACTCATCAATAGCATATAAAGGTATTAGGATAACTGGGATATGCAATTCTACATGCGTTCAGCATGACATAAAGGCAAGCCATCCACACCAGGAGTGGCAAGTGCCTCTAGGAAGCACCAGTTTTTCAAATCTGTCTTCTGGGACATCGTGGAAGCTCTTTTACCCAACTGCAGCAGGCAATCTACATTACCTAAAGACACCGCTATAGCTAACTCCATGATCATCACGATGTTACCTAGCAGCCCAAGAACTGGACTTGCCTTGGCAGTACAAAGAATAATGGCATGGCATATGCTTGAACATTCAACTCTCAGAGGCCAAGACACCTTGGACCTCTACTGCAATGCATACAGACAGGGAAGTAAGGGACCAGAGGGGTCAGCTGGGATGTGATCAGACAGCACATTAGTTGCTCTGCAGTAATCTCTATGGATTTGTCTTTACTCTGGGGTAAATTTTTACTGAAAAATAATAATATAGTTAACAATTTTTCCTAAGAGAAAGATGACACAAAATTTGAATCTAAAGTGAAAAAAGCACTTGTTGTCTCTGCCATATCAATCATTTCTTTAAAAGTTTCAAACCTGGTATTTTAAAAAGGATAAACATGCTGATCTTCAAAGAAATTGGTATCTAACAATTAGAAACAGAAGGCAGCACCTTTTCTACTTTATTAACCAAAAAAAAAAAAATTCCCATAAGGATATTTAATGTAACAACCAGGCACGTGCTAATTTCTACCAAGGATTGATCTAACGTTAAGGATATTTTTGTATGAATTTCTAAATGTGATAGCATTGTCACCGAAAGTTAATAAAACCAGGAATTTTCACTGCTAGTGCTTTTGAATGACTATTTGTGTTTTCATTGTACATTAGAGCAAATTGCTGTCTCCAGAGACACTAAAATTGTTGTAAGGTTTTTAGTCCTTACTACACAAGCTATTAATTTCTCTATTCTAAAAAGAAAAGCATTCAGGAACGATAGTTTGTATTGGTATTCACATTACATTGTTTACCAACCTTTTATTAAAACGGGATGAGAGTAATATATGCTATCTATAGCCACTTCCATATCTATTACAGGAAATAAAAAGAGCAATTTTTTTTATATCCACCATTATCTGCCTTTCCAACTGGAACACTAACCCTATATCCAATAGTTTAGATAAGAGATCCTCCTGTCTAAAGTACAGTTTCACTTCATTGTTATTCTGGCTTGCTTTGCAAAAGCATGTTCTGGACCATTACTGTACTTCTAAATTATTATTTGGAAAAGAACACACTCACAAAAAACTCCTCAGTAAATCAGTTTCATGAAAGCACTCAAGTATACCACATTTGTGTGAAAAAGCATTGTACTTGCCCTCTGCATTTTTATCTTCCTCCCCATGAGTACAATCCCTAATCTGACCCTTCTCTTTTATATATGCTCATTTTACATGTGATTTAAACTGGCAAAATGCCACTTTGGGTCTGACATTGCTGTGCACTCACAGGGGTTTATTATATTGAACAATTTATTATCATTCTGTTACAAAATTATCATAAAGTAGAAAAAAAAAGCATTAACAGACTCTATCATACACTTTCCAACTGAAGATTTAAGATATTTCAGTTTATGTTTTTTGTTTTTTAAAAACACACACCCTTGTTCATTTCCAGCTTTAGTGCAACTGTATTAGCTGCTCTCATATTCAGAGTGCTCTTTCACACTTGACAGGAGTGACTACTCCTCTGGTCCATTAATCTTCTGAAATTGTCAGTTTGCAGTACCAGTAGCCAGTTCAGAATTCTGAAGGTGAAACATCACTAATGCCAGGAGAATTGCCAGTGTTATCTAAAATGCTTCAGAGCTGCTGCCTCTGGAACTACCTCACTTGACACGAACATAAAGATGTTCAAATACAAATACTTAATATCACAAGTTTTCACTTGACAGTCAAAATACTACACCTCAGCTGGAAAAAAACATCACATATAAATTAACAGATCACAATGCATAACTTAAACCAACGCATTACCAAACAGCACTAATGTAGACAGAAAGGCAAAAAAGCTAACCAACACCTGGAAGAGAAGAAACACAAGCCACTTAGCAACAAATTTTTTAAGTTCTACTTCTCTCTTCAACAGACAGAATAAGGATGTACCCCATATTTTGTATTGTATTCTATATAAGTTATATTGATAACCAAATATTATATATATTATAATACATGGTATATAAGATATTAGATACATATGTAGTGTAAGCATGTTCTGAGAGAGCCTGTGTCTCTCAGTTAAGAGATTTCTGAGTGATGCATTCAAGTACCACAAAACTAATTTTAAACCACGGAAACAGAGCACTTGCACTTGAATTTTACTTACATACTTTTGACACAACAATTACCATTCTACATTAAAAATACAACAACACCCTGTTTCAGAGCTTTAGGAGACATACACTTGAAGTTCAAGCTAATTTTGCCTTCAGCTTGTCGATTACAACAGATGGGACCAGGCAACTTTTGAGGATTTGCCACAAGTACTATATTCAGTCAGCAATGTCCATTTTTCAGACACCTGGTAAAAAGAAACAACAGCTGACAGTTTAGGCACTAGTTGAGAACTGGAGTGACCAAGAATTTCCAACTTCTGCTACAAGTTTCCTGTATAATCTTCAAGAAGCCATGGTAGGCAGATGGGAATTAAATCAGAGATTAAGATGCACACATTTAAATATTTAGACTCCCATTACAATGGAGATTGTCTCTACTGAATGCTCCTTAATTCTTAAAGCCTCTCCTTAAGCTAATTCAGCTGACCCACTAGCAGGGGCTCAATCCAGAGGTCTAAGCTTAGGCCTCTGTATCCAAGACAACTACACGCAGACACCAGAAGACCCATGCCCTTCTGGACCAGAGGCTGGAAGCCAAGGAAGACACATTATGGTATCTCAAGCAGCAGTGTAGAACACCTAGTACTTAGGTGACAGAGGGAATCAATCCCCCCTGGCTATGAGATACTCTGGATAGTTCTTTGGCTCTATTGACAGTATTTCCATAACAAACCAAGCCTGCACAATCAATGAAGCTTAGACACCCAACATTAGGCACCTTAATCCTGCACTGAAAAGTGTAACTTGGAAAGTGTAAAGACAGACTGATACATTGAAACTTCTAATAATTTTCTTCATTCATTAAATTGCAAGATATTATATGATGAAGAAATTTGACCTGTGCGCCTCATGCAAATCACTTTGGAACACATAACATTTTTTCTCGAAGACTAAAATGATCACATGAAACTTATGATTTACAATGGACCATGAAGCTTACAACACATCTGAATAGAGGATGGTCCCCTAGAAATGTAAGAGTTCACTTTTAAAAACATAATTTTGAAAAAATACTACTGTATAATGGTCAATATTGAATAAAAACCATTGCAGAATTAATTGACTCCAACATGAAGCTAGCAGACACAGCAAGTGGGAAAAATCAGAAATTACAAAAGAAACTGAAAGAGATATTAAGGATCACCAGTCTCAGCTACCAGCTTAGCTATGGGCTGGCAACTCAAGAATGCTACAGAGTAATCTCCAGTCACATGCACAAAACACATGCTTTAGGGCAAGCTGCCTAAGTACGACAATATACATTTTACAGAGCATTGTTTCTCTACTTCAAAAGAAGCTTTAAAATATTAGTTAAGTGAATACCCATTAAAAAAACCTCCCAAAACTCTAGTTTTCATCCTTCTAAACTAATGTTGTGAAGACCTGAAAATAAACCAACCTGGAAAGTTCAGTGTAGGTTAAATTCCCTGTAGGCTATAGTGTCACAATTATTTAATCAATTTTTTTCAAAAAATAAAGCAGAAAACCCAAAAATTTGATTATTCCTACAGAAAATGGTCTATGTACAAAGGTTTCTTCTTTCCTAGGTTTATTTGGCTCATCCTTTTACTACTAAAGTAGCATGAATGCAGAGCACTCAGAAACTATTCAATGCTAGAAGTACATCAAGTGACTCAGATGCCCAAATCACAAGACATTTCAGCATGTAATTTTCTTAGCCTTCTCCAATATGTCTACTTCACTATGCTCAACAAAATTTCTGAAATATTATTACCATTACAGAACAAACAGCTAACAAATACTCACACATTTTAACTGTTCCTTCCAGTTGCATTAGGAGTCCTAATGATCATTTTGTCATTATATACTAAATTAACTGATCTGTATCTTTTTAATGTGCATTTAACTTTTGCAATACATTCTCATGTTTAGTTTCACACAGCCACCTAATGACATCAGAGGTACTCTAAAAAGGACAAGCTTCCCAATTAATTTTTTGGCATTAGCTTTAAAATGTTTTCAAGATTGGCATATCATTCCTAAACAAGGATAATCTAACCCAGGGGACTGAACTGTCATGTATGTCACTCAGTGCAAACAAGACTGGACTCCAAAGGAAGAAATGTAGAATAATGCTTGTCTTCACACAACATAACACACTGCCTCTCAGAAAGGGCAAATCCTATCTCTTGCCTCAGGCTAGTCCACATCACATCTACTGTAATTAAATAATTTAAACTTTGCTTTGTCCAGAAGTCACTCAAATCCTAACTTTTTGACTTTTACCCTAAGAGTTTTGTAAGGCTACTTGCCTGCCGGAAGAGTTACTTATAAAGGAAGAAAAAATAAGATCGCAAAATTGGGTTCTATTATTTTTCCTAGATACAGCAAATTACAATACAGTTTCAAAAATATGTCTGTGTGCCAAGGGAGCACACAACTCAATAAGTAGCTAAGTAAAAGCAACGCTATTTCAAACAAAGATCTGGTAAAGAAACAGCACAGTGAGGCTATCAAAAGCTTTCTTCCAAGAGACTCAAGAGAGCATTTCTACTGACCAAAGTATTCAAAGCTAATTCTGTGCTGCTCTTCCAGGTGGAGGCAAGTTGAACACCACTTCTTTTCCAGCCCTACTACAGAACAAACATCCTAAAACATACAGGCAACCTGCAACCCATTACACAACTGCCAAGAAAAGGGCACGCCCAGTCCCAGGCCAAGCCGATCCTGCCACGGGATGATGCAGTCCCTGTCTGCCCCAACCCCACCTGCCCTCTCCCTTCCCCTCTCCTACCAGCACAAATGCACCTGAAACTGTGCAGGGAGCTGAATAAGAGTTACTTTTTTATGGTATTTTTTTAAACTCACTTTGCTTTTACTACTATTTAAAAGTCAAGAAAAAACGTGAGACAACACAGAGCCTACCAGAAAGCTGAGACTGCTTGACTGGATCTGTGTAAACAGAGAGTTACATATGACTGGAATTCAGGCTGCAAGGAACTTTTGGGTATATTTATTTCTCCTTTTAACTCCATTATTTCTGCCAATTATAAATATTTTCCCCTTGTATTTCTGAAGTTCTTTAATGCAGCGGAATTATCTAACCAAGTTAGATGCAGCTTACTGAACAGTATTTTCACTCTGTAGTAAGAAACAGCAGGTAACCTATTTAGGACACTAAACCATTTTCAATTCTGTGATACAACAAAATTCTTACTCCAGTTCACTAAGGAGAGCACCACCAGCTTTCCACAAATGCAGCACACAATATCAAAACTCCAGTCACTAGCAGGTTAAAATAGTTTATAAAGCTCTATGTGTGCAGCACGCCATTCAGTGCAGTGTTAACAGCATTACAAGACTCTCTAGTACAGAGCAAGTCTTAGAGCCCACTGTAATAAAAATGACATACTAATGACCAAGTAGTATTGTTTTCTAGGAGAAACGCCAGATCACTTTAGCTAATATCAACAGGACTGATGCCTGTCTCAAAGACTGTTTCATCCTCTGTACTTTGAAGCTCTAAAAGACAGTGTTTTATTTACACTTGCCCTGAGAGCTTCTATCCCATCCATGGCTGGCGTCTATTTTTCTAACCGGGCAACAGAAATACACTGTGAAAATACAAACACATTTTTCAGCGATGTCATTACTTGTATGTCTGCCAGCATAAACAGGTTTGGCCTATCAGAGACACAATTACCAAATCACTTCAGGGTCATAGTGTATAGCATTCATGCCTAGTACACTTCTGTAGTTGGTGCTGATCTGAGGAAATACCAAACAGAAAAAACATCTAGCAACAAAGAGACAAGGGTCTCAAGTGTAATAGTAACTGGTGTCCTCCACACCCTTAAGAAAACTAAGTCTGTTAAGTTATTTAAACCCCAAACATCGTCAGCAACATAATTTCAGACCAACAGGTTCTTTCTGCAGCTCCCATTTTTAAAGCCTTAAATGGCACAACCTAGGAAAATCCTACTCGGGTATTATTTGTCACAGAGAGCACAGACAACATATGGATGCTTTGGAGCCAACAAAATATCCTGTTATTTCTCAGTTAAAAGCTCTAACTAAGGGGAAGGAAGTTGGCCACATATTTGTGTCCCAAGTTTAACACTGGGAGTAACTCAGTAATTTCAACATTTCTTAACAGATTATCAAAGTCAGACTGCTATAAGTTACTGGACTTACAATTACATGATTTTCACATAAACGTGACCTACTAAGAAAACTTTACAGACTCAGAGTAACAGAAAAATTGAAATGAAAGTGCTTAAAACATTGAAGAGTTCAAGTTCCATTTTCAATAAGGGTTCATTAAGACCTTACTTCTAACTCCTAACTGAGGATAAGATCTAGATCCCACGGTTGGCTGTCCCCTTCTCTTCTGCATCCAAACCCCACCCTTACTCTCCTCCCCAAAAAGAACTCCAGTAAACTTCTTCAGCTGTGTCATGTACATGCCTGCTCAAAGAATCATTTAATATTGTTTTGGTCTCTCTGAACCTAACAGATACCACATAATTTTGTAATAACATATGCATTAGAAAGGTGTTTAAAGAGTGAGAACTAAAACCCTTTTAATAAAAAAGGCTCTATTTTTCTGATCATACAATTGGTCTAAATCCTTATAGTACTGGTTAAAGGCTTTACTCATGTTAATCATCTGAGCAACAAGCAGAACTGAGAAGTACATTAGTACTTTATCACAGCAAACCAATCAGATAAATTCACTTTGTAGAATTTTAATACTATTAATATAAAACCAAAACAAACAAAATAAAACCGAACAGACAATTCATTTTAGAAGTGGAAGAAGATAACAAATGTGAGCAAAATCTTTGACTATATCAGACACTACAAAGATTATGAGAAGCAGTTTACCTTTATAAAGTACCTATCAAATATAACAACTATTATATACATCTCATAACTATTAGTTTGGGACTAGGAGTTTTTCAATAGTTTTATCCCAGTACGGTAAGCTTATTAAGTGACATGAAAGCATACACATCAACTGCAATATAAACTCATAAATTACAAGGCATGTGGTAGAATCTAGTTACACTGCAAGCAAAAAAGTGAGATTGTAAGTAGTATGAATTTGTTTTTAAAAGCCAGTGTTTAAGCACGATTTTAAAAACTGGTACTGCTCCAAGTAAGTATGAAGACTATGCCATTCCTCTGATTACTCTTGCCAAATCTAATCATGATCAGACCAAACATATGCAATTAAAATATCTGTTTAGCAGTTGAGATTTGACAAAAAAAGGACACCCATTTCCTTTAAAACTAGAACAAAAAAAAATGGCTTCCAGAAGTGAGGAAGTAAGACCATTTCCTGCAACTGTATCATACATCCTACTGTAGGACTGCTTTCACCTCAGACTCCTTGTACGAGCACACAACTCCCAGCAGAAAGTCCCACATCTTCCAGTACTATTCCAATAAACCTATCCAAATCCCAGACAACTGTGAAAAACTTTATTATGTGTTTTTAATGAAGAAAGCTCTGCAAATTGCTGTCAGTTTAAAGGGAACAACACAAAAGTCGAACTTACACAAGAATATGATAAACGTGCTGAACAAGTATGAAGTACATGCAGTAGTTACTATAATATTTAGCCATGGCAAACGTAATGAAGCATTACTTAAAATACCAGCTTAAGAATGACATTGCCCATCTCCTTTGTAGATCTCAAAGAAAATAAACATTAACACAGTGGAGAAACTTGTTCAGAGACTAAACAAGAGTCACACAGTAATACACAGAAGGGAGTGCAAACAGCACTCCTGCCTCCCTCCAAACACACAGACTTCTGTCCTACTGATCCCAGCTTTTTCTTATTTACATGTGACCACTACATATAATTCCTCAGGACTGATCACAACTTTCTCTTGTTTTTCTGTGACCACACAAAATTTCTCAAAACACACCAGCATTCCTCTGCAACCTAAAACAGTACATAACATGCTCTGCTACAGTGTGTCACTTCATGTCTTTCTAAACAAGCACAGTCATTAGCCTCAATTCAGCTGTTAAAAGTAAAATACTTCATACAACATTAAATATGCTACCACTTAATTGGAACTAAAGTCACATAACACATGCAATGCCTTTCTTCTGGGCTTCTGGGTCTGCAGCTTAATCTGACTTAATCGTTTAGTATTTTTCCTCTCACTATTGCACAGAAAACTTTTTCAAACGTCAAGTGGCAAACTACTGATAGGGAAAAAGTTAAACTGACTGTATAAAAACAACAGAAAAACATATGGTTAAAACGTATATTTTAAGTTAGCAAGAAAAATTCCGATTGCTCTTCGGTTAAAGTAATCCTGCTCACCGAGATTACTGAGGTCTCAGGCTGCGCAGCATAAACTCAGGTTTCAAAAATAAAACATACAATCTTAGTGGAATGAGTTTATTAAAGCGATTTTTAAGAAGGGTGGAAAAAACAGTAACCCAAACTTCTGTGTCTCCCAAGCTTCCTCGGTTGTGCCCGCACCGTTGGAAAGCCACACAACCCCAAAACGACGCGGTAGCGATGACGAGCGACCCGCCCAGCTCACACCGGCAGCCACGGCTGTGCAATGGTCAGGAATGGGGCACACCGGCCCGGGCACCACTGCCACACTTCGAGACAGGCGCCAGGCACAGACCCGAGGGGAGACCTGCGGGGCCCCGGGCTCCCACCGCAGCTGCAGGGCCGGCCGGGGCTGAGCACGGCCCTCCTCGGCCGCAGCCGGCCCGTCGGGCTCCGGCTCGCTGGGTGCCCGTACGCCGGGGCGCCCAAGCCCCAGCACCGAGCTCACCTCCGGCGAGTTTCCCTCGCTCGGTGGTGCCGAGACAGCCAAGCCGAACTTTGTGTTTTTCCCGGAGGGCGCCGAGGGTGCAGCGGGGCCGCCCCCGCTTCGCCCGTCAACAGACGGTCTGTCCGCCAGCCCCGCTCCCCGAGGGGCACAGCCCGGCCCACGGCCCCCGCCTCGGCAGCGCACTGAAAACAACAGCCACAGAACACGCGACAGGCACAGCCCCGTCTGGGCACAGCCCGCGGCCGTGGAGGTCGGAGCTCACCGAGAAAGGCACCGGGCTGGGGACTGGAGCACGGGCACGCCGGCAGCTCCGCTCCGGCCGGGCCCCGGGGCAGGGAGGCCCCTCCGGAGCGGCGTCCGCCGCCCGGCTCAGCCCAGCACGGCCCGGCTTGACTCGGCTCAGCGCCACTCACCTCCTTGACGGGGGGGAATTTTTTCCGGCACTCCAGGCTCAGGCCCCGCAGGTCCCCCTGCATGTTTTCCAGCAGCTTCTTCACGGCTTCGGGGCTGCTGGTCCCGGCCATGGCGCCGCCGGGCCGGCCCCGGGCCGGGCGCTGTTCCGAGCGGGCACGGGCAGCGCCTGTCGCTCCGCGGCCCCGGCCGACACGTCTGCGCCCCGCACCGGAACCCTCCGGCCCCGGCCGCGTCCCCTCCCCGCGCTGCGTCCCCCCCGCTCCCACAATCCCGGGCGCCGGCAGCTTCCGCACACACGGCCGGGGGCGGGGAGAGCGGCGGCCGCCGGCAGGGAGGGAGGGAAGGAGGCGGCACCCGGACCCGTCCTGCCGGGCCGGGCCGGGCGCGGCGCGGGGAGCGGGGCCCCTTCCCCACGGCCCCTTCCTGGCCGTGTCACCGGGTCGGCGTGAAGGGGCAGGAGAGGCGCTGGGACCTGGGCCGAGGCGGGGCCGCCGGCGCTGGGGAGCTGCCGTGGGGAGGGGACAAACCGCGGCGTTGGCGAAGGGTCACTGAGGAAGGGGGTGGCGAAGCTGCTTGGGCTTCGGCGGCCGCCAACCTCGCCGAGCGGCTCCAGGAGTGCAGGGGTCGGTCCCTCTGGCCAAGTCCGGCTCTCAGGAGCTTTTGATTTAAAAAAGCAAAAAGCGAGGTATACTGTTGTGTTTTTCTTTTGAATCCTGAAGTTCTTGTTTTCTTTCCCATGTGCACTGAAACAGATTGCCCAGAGAGTTTGTGGGGTCTCCTTCGCTAGAGATTCAAGAATCGTCGATACAATTCTATGGAATGTGCTCTGAGGTGACCCTGCTTGAGCAGGGAGGTTGGACGAGATGACCCAAAGTGGTCCCTTCCAGCCTTGCCCATTCTGTGGGAGTGAAGCCTCGTGCCCTTCTCGGCCCGTGTGCGTACACAGCACTCTGTGGTTTTCTCCAGGCGAAGCAAGGGTGAATCCTTCATCGAGAAGCTTTAAGATAACATAGGCAGGGAAAAACGAAGGCCATGTGGAATGGTTGGGACCCGGGCACCTTCCATGTCACCAGCAATGTCCCTCAGAATTCCAAACCAGCAATTTTTAACCCATTCCTAAAGCAGGCTCCCAAACAACCAGCACGAGCTCTTCAGTATCTGTTACTTGTAGTAATGCAGGGAGCTTAGGCCTGATGGCTGCATGGGAGCTTCCTTCTGGAGGACACCATTCATCATTCACCATAACAGTTAACATTTCACACAGGTTTTGGTCTCTGCAATAATAATTTTTCCATAATCTTGGTGCTGCAAATCCTGTACTGTGCTGTCTGCCTACCTGTAATGCAGCATGGTTCTGTTCCCCTTCTATAAACCCAGGGAGTTGGAAAACATCCGTGAGTTTTGACATGCCGTAGTTTTCAAACCTGGGAGTCTTGGAAAAAAAATTACGAAGATACCAAATGAAGAATAAATTCTTACTGCCATACTATTTAAAAACTTTTAATTTTAAATAACAGCTTTTCTTCATATTTTCCTGGAAATCTTCAGTCGTACTCAGACAATGTTCTAATATTTTGGGAGTTTTTGTCTTGTAATGAAAAAGTAAAAAGAACTTTTCATAAATTTGAGCATCCCTACTTGTATGTTGAGTTAATTTACTGTGAGATTCATTGCAAATGATATAGTAAACAGGCTCCCACTGGCACAGCATTGACTGTACCTGTACACATAAATCTTTATCAGTGCTTTGTGAATCAAAGAGTGCAGGACTGTTTTCTAAGTAATTTGTTATTTTAAGATCTTTATTTTTACATTGTTTTCAATATACTGGCTGTTAGCTTGACAGAACGGAATAAATGGATATGAGTTTTTAAAACTGCGTGTAATACTGCACAGTTGAATTACGTGGTCAAACTTTACGTGCCTTTAGACAAAGAATTAGGATTTCACCCCTGTGTCCAGTAAAAGCAAACATGATTCTATAACGTTGTTATGCTTTCAAAGTGCATTGGTCTGTATATTCTCAAAAGCTTTGATTTTTTATGCTTACTTAAAAAAAACCCCGACAACAAAAGAACAAGGCTGTTGTCTTCAGTAGAACTATTTACATGCTTAACCAATAAGCATTTTCCCAAGGATTTTCCCATCTTAGTGCATCTGTTCTGGGCTTCAGGCCTGATGCAATTCACAGACCAGTCCAAATACCTTAATAAGAAACATGTATGATTATCTAGGAGAAGTAATTAATTAATTAATTATTGACTGTGCACATGTATTTCTTAGGTAAGCTTTAATGATTTACTTTTTGTTGTTCGGATTTTTCCACCAGTTTACTGTACACAGCGAGCCATGAGCACATTGATACTCCCTGAATCTACTTGTCTGCCTATTTGCATACTTTATATCATTTACATTGATCATACCTAACTTTTCAACTACCAGCCTAGACACTCAGTCTGCTGAGTATTACCAGCCAAATACTGCAAGATTGCTCATGAGTTTGGAAGTTAATCTTACGGTGGTTGTAGAATTGAAAACACTTCTGGATCTGCTGAATACAAGAACTGGGAACTATACATGTGCCTGAATCTCAGGCGTGTCTCTTGAACAACAAGGTCATCTTTCTCACCATGGTGATGTATGCCTTTTGTAAATGCAGAGATTTATCAGTTAATCTAAATCAGTGCAGTTAAACTCGTTGCTAGTCAGGATCCTTTTAAGTGACACTGATTTGATTGTGAATGTGACTTCTGCAGCTGCATTTCATTGCAATAGATTCTATCTAGTCCTCACCCTGAGCAGAAGTGCTTGCCAGTCTTTCGTACACTTTAAATACCCCAGTTACAATTCAAATCACTTTTGATTCAGAAGATGGCGTGGTGTATGTGGACATCTCTGAGAGCACATTTTTGACCAGCAAGCTAAGAATGCTAGTTAGCTGTTAAGCTGACTTAATTGGGAACAATACATGTGCCTACATCTCAGGCACATCTCTCAGCTTTCAAGCTGACTTTGTATTGCACTGCAATTATTGTATTGTGGTTTGCTTTGTTATTAAATTATATGTTATTTTGTGATGGGCAGTGGGTGATTGAAATAATTCCCTGTAGCTTTATGGCCCTAATTACCAACAAAACTGCTCATGAGACCTATTGTGACTCATTAAGTTACCTCACGTTCATTCCAAATGATGTGCATCAGTCCTTTTAATTGGATTAACCATGGGATAGCATTCAGCTGTATTAATTTCAGGTGTCTAGTCCTAGTTATGTAGTTACATCTACGTCCTGGTGGATGTATGCAGATGCAGGCTTTGTATATGAGAACAGGGTTCTGTCATCATGCTATACAGAGGCAAAACTATCAGACTTCATTCACTGTGGCAATGAATGGGTTTCATCGTAATGGGAAGAGTTGTGATTTTCCTCTGAGTTCACTTTACCTACACTCCTGTATACTTCTGTAAGTGATATGAATCTGTAAGTAGTGACAATACTAAACTAACTTCACTACATGAAAAATCAATTGTGTGGAAAAGTAAAGGTGTTTGCAGACATCTCTGGTGATTTTTTTTTTTTTCTGCAGAGTTAAGAGTCATGATGGAGAAAATTTTGCCTCAGATCGAACATAGATACTGATATCAAAAGGAAAAGTTAAATTTTAAATTAAAAGACAGTGAGAGATGGATTAATACCAAATACGTCCTGGTCCTGGTCCTCCCATCCGAGCGCCCACTCCCCGCGTGTCCGGCGCCGTCGCCGCGGGAGCCGCGCCCCTCCAGGACCTGCTCAGGCTCGCTATGGCCCAGCCCGGCCACAGGCAGCGTGCACACCCCCCGCTGCCCAGACACCGACAGCACTGCCCTGACTCGCTGGTGGCAATGCCCTCTCTTCCCTCTGTCCCCTCTCTCTCCTCTCCCCTAGTCCTTTCCCATTTCCTTTCTTCTTTTATGTCTCTTCTAGCCCTCTTTTGCTCGGGCAACTCCTTTTCCTTCTCCTTTTTGTTATCAATAAACGGTTTTCAGAGACAATGTTTGCCTCATTTGGCTTCATTTCATTCCCGACCATCCATTTTTAAAAGAACTCTGTGCAGTTCCCCACAGTGGAATACGACACTGTGTTAGAGCTAGCAATCTAACAACAGACCAACAGAAACATAACAATCACAAAATTTTGTCAGCACCTCCCATGCCCTTCCTACTTTCCAGCTCACATAATGAAATGTGTGGCTGGCCTGGGAAACAAACATTACTGTTGTGCTTTAAACTGAATTTGTCTTTCATTACACAAATAACAGAATTAATATCTGTTCATCTGTGATTTTTCTCTGCATGGTGTGTAATGCAGCCCGTTGATGATACTTTTTTTCTGTCAAGTGTAGAAAATAGAGAAACAGAGATGGAAATGCTACTTGACTTACATAGAAAAACCTGACACTAACCATCCTTACCACCTGAACAATTAGCACAGCATCAGGTCACAGACAGCAGATTAAGAAACTTCAGTAATATTGCGCTTATGATCAGAATTTACTACAATCTTCAAGTATTTTGGTTTAGAGATAAAGGCATAATTGTGTTGAAGCAAACCAGTTGTGATCCTAGGCACTATTATTTGATCCAGAGCTCTTCCAGTGGATGGTGGATTCAGCTTTACTCTCGGGAAAAGTTTTTTTCTGATTATCTCATGCTGACTGCAGGATGTGTAACTTAAAAATGCCCATCAAGTATGTCAGTAATATGCACTGTGCTGCAATCTCATTATTTGCTGTTCTCTCATCTATTTGCCAAAAACCTCCCTTCATCTTAATAATTTCCTTTTTATATCTTCTTCAGCTTGTATGAAATTTGTGGAAGTACTTCCAGACACCTAGTAACCTCCAATCTACTTATCACAGAGCAACACCAGAGAGGAGAAGGGTGTTCCCCTGTGTAAAAAAAATTTTTTTTTGGCGGCTGCAGCAGAGAAGAGAAGTCACTGGATGCTTTCTGCAAGCTCTGGTGAATCTTTTAAGATAATCATTCCAGATTGCAGCCATGAGGCTGCTGAGTGATACCATTACTACAGGAGAGTTTTCACCAGCTGAATGGATGTTAGTTCCTTTGTGTTAGGGGTGCCCCCTATGTAGCAGGGACTGCAGTCATATCTGTAAAACACAGAAAATAATTCTAGAAATAGCTGCACTTACTATACTCATATAAGTAGCATGGAGGCTAGCATGCCATGTAGGTATTCTTCTTTTCTCACACTCCATGGCTACATTGCTGGCATGACCAAGGTAATTTGTAGCTAACTCAGCCTGGCCTAGAAAAGACTCAGTATGGCCATGTACTTCTGAGAGCCTCCAGCACAACTGTTTGCAAAGATAACTGAAGTGGGACTGTTCCATTCTTTTACAGGCTGTTCTTTCTATAAACCATAAGGATTAGAAATTTCTTATGGAAGAGATCTGAATGAAGAACTGCTTGTTGTAGAGGCTTTGGTTTACCGTATGTGTTGCACTCATCTTTGTTGTTTTATGAAGATTATATTGGCTTCTTATCTGATTCAGAGGACTTTGCCCTTGAGATAAATATTTGTAGAGGTTCATGCGTGGCTGTGTTTATAAGCAGCAGTCTGAAAGAAATTTTGTTACTCAGGTTGGGTCCAAACAGCTAAACAGAATGAACTTCTCAGGAAATTTGGAAGACAGCCAAAGATATCCAGTCATAAAGATCCAAATGCTTTCCTTTGTAGTAAAATGGCTCCCCAGATCACCTCCGTTTGTGAATATGCATTGCCAATAAAGCAGGGCTATATCACCGTATGTATCTAGACCCTGGGTCATGTGCAAGCAGAGACATCCATAACCAAGCATGCATACATGTGGCAGTTACATAGTTAATTTCATTAGTTAATACTGGTATTTTGGCAGCATTTCTACAAGTTGTATTCAGTATTTCACAAATAGCAGCCACTTGCTGGAACCTGCTCCCAGGGCATGGTGGATGAGCTTGTCTGTCTCCTCACACGAGTGCATGGATGTGCTCTTGGCTAACTACTGGCTAGAGCATAGGAAATTCCAGGTCTGAATAGCCCTGGAGCTACTGAACAGATCATTAAGTAGGATGTAAAACTTGTTCAGCCAGTCTGAAACCTTATTTCCCTTTGACAGCATGGTCATCAGTAGATTCCTATGGCTGTTTATTTCTAAGGGCCTTGCTTCCCTGCTTCAGTCATAACTACCTAAACCATGCCATGATCTAAGAACGTCTGATAAACAATTGAATTATGAAATCAGAAGTTAACCTGTACTAAGTACTGACAGATTCTTTACCAAATGGCTTTTACTCCTGACCCAGCCACTCCTCCCTTTACTCAGCCACACTTTGTTACAGGTGATACAAATATCTGGTGGGCTTGAATATCTAATTTTGTTGGAGGCAAGATCACAGAAAGCCAGAAGCAGCCTTACCAACAGTAGAATTTCAAAGAAATTGACACTTTGTTGTCTTGTGATGAGCAGCTGAGGGAGCTGGGGTTCTTTAGCCTGGAGGAGGCTCAGGGGCCATGTCACTCTCTACAGCTATGTGAAAGGAGGCTGTAGCCAGGTGGGGTTCAGCCTCTTCTTACAAGAAACTTGTGGCAGGACGAGAGGACATAGTCTTAAGCTGCACCAGGGGAGGTTTAGGTTGGATATCAGGAGGAATTTCTTCACAGAAAGGGTGATTAGACATTGGAATGGGCTGCCCAGAGAGGTGATGGAGTCACTGTCCCTGGAGCTGTTTAGGGAAGGACTGGACATGGCATTTAGTGCCATGATCTAGTTGACATGGTGCTGTTCAGAGGTCTTTTCCAATCTAATTGTTTCTGTGATTCATTTTTTTGCCCCTTCAGGGCATTTCAAGCCTTTGTTTGTAAACTGGTTCCTAAAAATTACTAGCTCAGATCCCGATCCATAATGTGTTGGAATCACCTCTAGATTGTTTTCTTTCTACCTTTCACTAAGAAGTTAAATCCATTGCCAGAAACCAAATTAATTTTTTGTTATATCTCTACAAGACAAACCACTGCTATGAAAGATTTCAATTTTTAGTTGCCTGTTAGTGACTTTTGCAGTAGTTGCTTTGTTTTAATCTTAGGACTCTGCTCCTTTTTTAAATCCTCTACCACCTCCTTAGTAGTATCCTACAGCTACTTTCTCATCACATTCATCTTTTCTATTCATGCAGTATAGGCTTCTCCATACTCTTGGCTCGTCTTAGTGTAATTGTTTTTACATACATTCACAGTTCTTCACTGTTTCTTCCTCCCTGATATTACAGAAACAATGTACATCATAAAAATGAGCTTTCTAAATTACAAGTTCAGACTGACCGTGACATTAACCAAACAGAATTTCAAAGATTATTTAGAGAGGATAACCAAATGCTTCTTCCCATCTTAAGTAGTAGTGCAACCTTCTTTGATTTATCTTTTAATCTGTGCTACCTTATCTCAAAAATATTACATAAACAGCTGAGGTTAAATTTCCTAAAGACGTATGCTAAGGCATTATTTCCTATACCAAAAACCAGTAAGTTATTTGTATTTGCTTTTCACAGGTATAGATGATACAGAGTCAGTAATTACTGTCCCATGTGTTTGCAGACTTTCTCCTCAGGCAAAAGACACACATTTACACAATACCCAGAGCATAATATGTATTTTAGAACATTGACAGATGTTGAAAACAAGCATAGCTCATCTGAAGTCTTTCCAGACAGCATTCATTGTGTTCTGGAAAATGCCTTTGTGCCCCCAGAGCTGGTTGCAGACCTCTTACCAATTGCACGATATGTAGGTTTTAATTTTCATTTTTAAGGAACTACTTATTTTTCAACAGGGGCAAGTCTGAACGGGTCATTGTGCTTTAAGAGAAATTGTCATGGAGAGGCAGGGATGCTCTTCCAGAATGGCAAAGAAAGAAGGAAAAGGGAGATGGATGTTTTGGTTTAGGCTGTAACAGGGGGAAAGAGTTACTTGGAGGAAATGACAATAAATCAAACGTCTTTTTCGTGGTTTAAGGGCAGCTGGAAATTAAGCCACACACAGCTGCTCCCCTTCCCCTCCCCTCTAGTGAGAGAGAAAAAAGGCAGAGATCCGGAGCTGAGATAAGAACAGCTTACTGGAAACAGCAATGAGATGAGAAAATGAACAATATCAGCAACACTATTTAATAACAAACGTATACAAAAAAGGGGGGGGATATACATACAAAAAATGCTCACCATCCGAGCAACCCAACCTGGTGCCACACAGCTCCAAGACAAAGAACAAAATGGCCCCCGGACCCTCCGTGTGTACATTTTTCCCCCAGGCCTGAAACAATGGAAAACAATGGCAGAGAAACCCTCCGGTGGGGACATGTTACCCCACTGCTCCCTGGAAAAAGGAACACCCGCTCTGTCCCAAAAAGCGAGAGCCCTTTCCCTGCCTCTGGCCATGATGTAAGATGGTGTGGAATAACACAAAGACTTTGCCCCGCACACATGGCTCCAGCCTCCGTCCCTCATGTCCTTGGCCAGAACTAGGACAGCCTTACAGAGAGGGTTTGGAGTGGCTTCATGAGTTTAAGTTGGTAGCCATGGTGAAAGAAGAGAAGAAAAGTCATACCATTCACCGTGCTGAACAAGAGCATGGGTTTTATTCTCCTGTTAATGAATTCTTGTAACACTAGTGAGTAAAGGCCTTCCCTCAAACCATGGTGAGCTCAGAGCAAATACATACGTATTCAGGCCTCCATTCAAAACTTCTAAGTGATTTTTATTGGGTACAATTAGGTCTAAAGAGGGAGGAACATTCCTCTGAAAAGAACAGGATGTTTATGGATTCATAGATCTCAAAGCTGAGGCAGGTGACTCTCAAATGACTCAGACTAAGTCTCCATCCCAGCAGGGGAAGGGCACTTGCACATCTCAGCTGCCTCCCTCTGTAGCCCAGGGAAAACATCTAGCCCAGAGTTAACAGAACGACACACCACTTGCCTCTGCTGGTTGTTCTGCCTGTGTCTTCCTTCTCCTTTTTAAACAAGTAACTACATAAAAAACTCGCACACTCATCTATTTTCAGATTGTCCTCTTCTAGTTTTGAACCACTAGTTCTTTGAATGTTTCCCTACACTCCAAGACTCCCTGCATAAAGTCCCCCTTCATAAGGTGTCGCATGCAAATTGAGGCACTTCTCAGTAGTCTTTCTGAGAAAGCAATTCCTCTCCCCATCTATTAGTGCAAAGGTATTTACCCTGGGCTTGTAACTTTTTTCTGTACTTTGTCCCAGGTTATAATCCGAACTTTTAAAAGTGTATTTGCACAGGCTCCTGACCAGGGACTCAGAAAGATTAATCCAACTTCTTAATTCCATTTTTGTATCCAAGGACTAGTTTTTGTGCCACTGTTTCAGTGCTGAATTGCTTGTCCACCGGGGCTACAGAGGGTTTAGGGGTATTTACTATTTTCCACGTTCTGTAGGTAAGATCAGAATATTTTGCACACTGAATAAAAACATTAATTTAAGACCAACTGCCACCAACTTCTTCAATAACATCTCTATTCCACGACGACTTCCTAATAGAAATTATTTTGAGGCTATTGGTTGTTTCCTAAACGTTGTATTGGATGATACTGCATAATGTTCACATTTTGATGAGTGATACTTCAGGTGACAATTAAATGCCAAGTACTGAAATAATTTAGGTGCGCTTACATTATCATCTTTATCAACTGTCTTTTTCAATTACCGCCCTGACAAGTAACAAAATCTACTTTTCATTAAACCATACGGACTGATGTGAATTCTTTATCAATAGAGTCCTGTATTAATTTTTGCATAATTTGGCCCAGGATGACTGTTAACGCTACCTGGCATAGAGTAACCCAGTTCATCCCCTAAATAAATTTCTCACATTTGGACTATTCCAGCTTTCCATGTTATTCCAAGATGTAATTTATTTTGAGTAAGACAGGTCTCTCTTCTTGCCTCAGGAACACATGATGCCAGTAAAGCATGCGATCTTGGAACTACAGAAGTGGAACTGTTTTCACAATGTTTACCCCCCAGGGAAAAAGAACTAAAAAATCTGAAGAGAGCAATTTGCCTGCAGACTAAGAATATGCTTATTCTATCAGATACAGTTTTCCTATTGTTTCACTACATTTACAGTGATTTTCTTGGTCAAAGTTAACTAGTGCTTAGAAACAATGAAAAACCTGCAACTCCAACTCTGACATAAAAGAAAGCAGCATAATTTTTAAAGAAAACTAGTGGATTTGCCAATTAATTTCTTGGCCTGCCATACTGATTTCCCGCTAAAGATTTCAAATCTCTTAAAAAAATACACTGCACTCCCTAATACAGGGCTAACTTCCTGGGAAAGCTAGAAGGGGTTGTGACCTTCCCATCAGCAAGTAGCTGTAGACGCAGCAGATGTTTACACATCATCTGACTGTGGAACATCTGACAGCTTATCTCATCTCATCAGCTAAAAAGTAAGCTGCAAACTTCACCTCAGTGTGCCAGGAATGCAGGTGGGACTTTAATTTTAGGTGGATGATGCACCAAAGCATCCAGAACATTCTCTGAAGGCAACTAAAACAAGAGGTCCTGGGCAGTGTTCCTTTACGTCTCCTTCCCTCCCAGTCTGGCTTTAAATGACATATTGCTGTCACAAAATCCACAGAGTAAATGGGAATTGCAAGCTGTCTTCTGCTTCCTACTCTGTTTCTGTGACTGTCACATTAACAAAGTTAACTGAATCTTTTCATTTTAGAGTTTATGCTGATACTTACTGACAGCAAACTTTTTGATGAAAAAAGCACACTAGATTTTTATCTGACATGATTCATAACAGATGTTAGGATTCTCTTCCCCATATAAATGGTGGGTTGAGTGAGAATAACTTTCAATAAACACTGTAAATAATAATATACTTTCTGTACTTTAAAACATGTCCACACCGAAATAGTTGTATCTTATGTGTGAATGTATGTTTTATAAAACTCACAACTTGACTGAATTCCCAGAAACCTCTGAGACACTAGAATAGAGATATTACTGATTTTTATCTCTGATTAAGAAGCTGATTATACAAACTGTGTGTTTGTAAACTTGGAAGTCAACAATAACAAAGAAAAAAATAGAATTAATCTATGTACTTTTTTCCTAGTTAAATGTTACTTTGATCAATACCCTTTTAAATTCTAGTTGGATGATCCAATTATTAGTAGGTATGCACATTCCTTCAAATGTAACATTCCATATGTGTGTTTATTTGCATTTTCAAAGGGAGAATGAAGTGCTTTAGGACTCCCAAGTTATCAGACATTAAATCTCCAATCTACAAACTCCTAATGTACTTTGGTAAGTCAAATCAGATCCTTTGCTCTGTATGGTTTTTCCAAACAAGTTCTAGGCTAACAAGATATGGAAAAAATAGGAGTATGAATATAGGGGGCTCTTTGTATGTGTTACTCAAACAGTTGATCACTTCTCTGGGATTACTTCCAAAAGCTTCTATCATTTCCCCCCCACCAACCCCATAGGTTTGTCTAATCTTAAATATATTCCCTCATTTCCCCAGCCATCTCACACTTAGTATATTTGCATTTGATTATTGTTACAGTATTACTTTTAAAAACAAACAAAATTATGACATTGTTTTTGCAGTCTTATGAATGTTTCAGAGCCAGTGACCAGACAGAAACTCTTTTATATATACTATCTACTGGAAATACTGTTAATCTTGTTCTATGCTGGTCATTACAGAACCAGTTTGTAACTGAGAATGTTAAGTCTCAGACAAAGACAACCCATGACACAAACACTGTGGGAAAAGAATTTGTAACAAAACAGAACACTAAATAAGGCCTTGAATAGCTTTATTGAAATCTGTATAAATAAACATGCGCATTTCATGTAAACCCAAGTGAACTCAAGTGCAGACAAAATTTTAACCTCTGTCATGCAGGAGGTTAGTTTACATTTAAAAAAAAAAAACCTCAAAGCAGCTTTAAAATACCAGGATGAAACACCAGTTTTAATATCAAGGTATAAAGCAAAGCCATGTCCAACATATCTCATTTATATCCTGGTCAAATGCAATTTTTAAAACTTTTTAATGCTAACATAAATAAATAATTTACCAAAATGTGCACTCACAGAGTGAACTTTTATTTACAATACACAATTTATAACCTATTGTATTTGATTAGTTCAAGTGAAGAACATCATACTTTTTGCTTTTTTCTTTTTTAAATTTTAAACAGTGGGACACAAAGCAATCTTCCAGGTAGTAGATATGTGACGTGTGCCCCCACATTTAAGAGCCCCTCTCAAGGCAGTATTGTATGCAAATCAACAATACATTCTTCCAACTAGATCAATGGGAAAGCAGCAAATCAAAAAATGTTTCAAACTGTCACACTTATTTTGGCATCCTGGACCCCTGAACATAGTTAACTGAAATCCAACTTGGAGTTTGTATGCCTTATATACTGTACAGGTTCTGACTTGAACATGCAAATGCCAATTCTCTTATGAGTTACCTTTTCAGATACACTGTAAGGCTATGGTGAATTCCATCCGGAACACACAAGAAAATTAACAGGCCTACCTTTAAAGTGATTTTGTTAATTAACAATTTAAAGGCAGGTTATATTGAAAAAATTCTCAACTAAGCCTGATACACAGTCATTACTATGGATACAGAATACTATTAACTCGGACCTTAATACAGAGTAGTTTGCAAGCTGTCAAACTACAAAAACTGGGGAGAGAAAACTTACAGCACAATTTAAATTTTGGACTGTTATCAGATTAAAATTATGCATGTCTTAGAAGCAAGGTAACAGGAATTATGTCTGCGGAGTAGATTCCAACAAGCAACAATGGATACTTACATTTAATTGAAAACCTTTTTGTTAATGCAGCATGAAATCCAGAACCTGTTCCACAGCAGCAGTAAGATGAACGTAATATTCTGGATGTTCCACTATATCACAAAAGGTTAAAACACCTTTTTCAAGCTATTTCTTCTATTGTGACCAAATTTTAAAAAAAGGGGGGGGGGGGGAAAACAAAAATTTGCTGTTTCAAGAAAACTACTACTTTAGGTATTTATGACATTTTTACTTGTAGTCTGTTGGCAGCCTAAGGAACACGTATATATTCATCCAGAAACTAGACTTGGCAGTAGTATTCTTGCAGTACTAGAAAAGTAAATGTCAGAAGCCCACAGATTTAATATTTTAGTTATTAATTCACATCCAAAACAAAAGAAAACATAATCCATCAGAACAGCAGCAGAAAACTTAAAAGGGGTTTATTTGTGATTTCCTATATATACCTTGTGAATATGAGACTGTAAATTCATTAGAGACAATTTCTGTTTAAGTTTTTATTGTTTCACTTCAAGTACTGCACATGTTAAAATGTAATAAAGATTTACATTCTATTATCTGAAACTCCCCATCTCAGATTTTTATTCTTAATTTGGTGGGCATTTTCACTCTTTCAATACGTATCCCCAGGAAGAGAGTCTCTTTTATGGCTTCTAGTTCTTCCCATCAGTTAGTGTGCATACAATTTTCATTTTCTATATCATTATCATTTTCATTGCTGTCTTCATCACTTTCTAGTGGGATGCCTGTGGCAGCTGAAGCACCTTGTTTAGTTTCCCGGTCAAGTGGGAAAAAGCCAGTTCCACTGATTGTGTCCTGTCTCTGGTAGAAGAGCACATATGCTGCTTTGGACTGTAAAAGAGTAGTACAGTATGTTCATGAGGTTTCAAACAAAACACTTGCAATCCAGGTTACTGATTTTTTTTTCTTTCCTTCCAAGTATACAAGGAAAAATTACAAAGAAATCCAGACTGTTTACGTAAGTTATTTTTGTATGTTGTAGCAAAACATTTTTGGTTTGTACTGTCCTTTGAAAGAACACAAACTACTGCTTACAAATTTAACACAAGTTTCATGGTTTACTCTTCATTTTTCCTGCCCTGACAAGAAAACATCAACAGTCCCAAATTTGGAAACATAAGAGATACTTGCCACTATCTGGTCCTCACTTGCAGTGGACACGCTACTGTCATCAAAGTAGTACCATTTTCCATCATCCTTATTTTTTGCAAAAGCAGTATCTAGGAGAAAAAAGTACAGCGTCTCAGGACTCTGTATCTTCACAGATGTAATACAATCCATTACTAGAGTATGTTACTGTCAAACACTTTATATTTAACTAACTAAACCTCCTTATCACTATTAAACATCTTTAACACTTTCTTTTTTGAGCAAAGAGCTTAATCCCTAACACTTCCCTTCTAAAGACAATGTTACTGAAAAGGACAGTTAAAATACAATCCCTCAGTCATTTTTTCTCTCTGCTTTCAAGGAGAAGCACAATGAACAAAAATACAGACAAGCAAGACAAAACCAGTTTTAAGAATACAGTAGCTCTTATGTTTTCTCTTTTCACAATATGCATAACTAGAAGTATAAAAGAACCTACAATTACCCTTGAAAGCTCACTGCATACAGATTTTTGTGTTAAAATACTTGTGAAAGCATTTCAAGGTAATGAAGAAAAAGTTGTCCCATAACCATTAAAAAGCACCATTGACTCAAAGTGATCAGTACCTCAATCAAAACCAACATGGAAAGAAAGCTGACATCTAGAAGGATGACACTTGAAATCAACTTACAGTGCCCTCCTCCCATTCCTCCATAGTGGTTGGAGACAGCAATCAAGTTGTAGCGGCAAGGCCCTGCATTGGGATTAATAAGGAACTCTGACATGTCCAAGTCACTGTTAAAGAAACAAAACAAAATAAAATAACATAAACCAAACAAAANAAAAAAAAAAAAAAAAAAAAAAAAACCCCAAAAGTCAGTCATGTCAGTAGCATTTTTAACCATTTCAGTTTGGTAGTCTCGGAGCACCTTACTTTATATTCCCTAGAAAAATACACCAGACTACTCTGCCAGTGCATCTCTTCTACTCTGTGAGAAGTGGAACAGGAACCAGCAATCTTCCATATTTTTCTATTATTATTATTTTGCCAAGTTTGTACTTTTAACCCAGAAGCATTTTGTCATTAGTTTACTGGATCCTCTCATGGAAGCTGAGAACAAACCCATTTTATTTTAATCACTGGATTAAACACATGCCCTAATCATGCTTTTACACTTCTGGCATCAAAATATTTGAATTTCTTACTTTATTGGAAAGTCAACCAATGTATCCAACTTGTCCCTCATGTATCTGCTGTAGGAAAAGCGCTTTAGATGAACTACCAGTACGGGGGGCAGTGACCACAAGTCTAACTTCTTAGTAGCTTGCTGATGTTCTTTACAGTTTGGACAATACCTGAAAGGAAAAAAAAAAATCAATTTTAAGTAACTCTAATCCATATGTATGTTAAAACACATCACCATAGAAGAAGTCAGAAACATGGGAGGAACTGAATGAGCAAACAGCACACACTTTTCATCTTCTGTTACTAATGCCATAGATACCCCTTCCAGTTTAAAATGTGCAAGTGTGATCCCAATGAAGCTCAATGTAATTTTAAACACAGAAGTAGCATCCCCCAATATTGGACTCTCGTCTCTTATATCCCTGATCAGAACCTTGTATCCTTAGTTAAAACACAGCATTCTTGTATTTAAAAAAAAAAAAATTAGTGTTATGAAACTAACAATAAAAAAAGCCAAAAATAACAGGCAACTGTGGTTCTTTCAAGTTTCCATTTCCAAATTCATCCATCCCCCACCCTTATCCCACCTACCATCTAAAACCAGGTAACAGTGACTACCGGAACCTGGAAAAACTCATTACTAGAAACTTCCCTTCTTAGTAAGCAAGCATTAAACAGGCTGTGACTTAGAAATTTCTCTTCCCTGTAATGCATACTTGAATCTTTCAGCAACTATGGCTCAGGGAGGGAGATAAGTAAGAATGAATGGAAGCAACTCTTCCGTGAAGTAGTCTATGCATATTCTACACTCTGGCATCTAACAAGTAAAAATCTAGGGGGAAAAAAAAAAGAAAAAAAGAGATGAGCCCTAATTAAGAGACTGCACAAGTGTCTTTAAATAGCAACATCAGATAATGACATGAAATTAGGAGAACTGTAAGGGCAGGCTGAAATTGAAAATGTGTTTCCCCAGTTGGCTTAGAATACATAGAATACAAACAGTGCTGGACTAGGGATGATGAACCCCTGTAGATTAGACTTGTGATGACCTAACAAATGAAGAGAAATGTGATTAATGACCTCTGGTGAGATGCATCTAGTAGCACCCGCTTGACTTCTGCAGCCGTATTTTGTAGTTTAAATACTCTGCTTAAAATGTGCTGCGAAAATGGAAGCGCTTCACCATACCTGAGTTATATCTCAAACAGTCTATCCAGTGTTGTATAATCTAGCAAACCCAGAAAAAAAGATGAGATTTTGTAAGTTAGCTCCCTACCCTGCACAAATATAGGAGAAACTCTGGTGACAATGTTTGGAGATCTCAAAACCTTTTAGGTATCTGCAGAAGAAAAATTGGCAGACTCTCTTTTCAAACTTAATTCTGAGCTTAAAGGTGTCGATGAAAGATTGTTATCTGCTAGAAAACTCCTGGGGAAAAAAGGATCTTATGGGAACATACTATAATTAGGAATACTCAGATATGATTCCAAATTATAAATTTGGAAGAATCATGAATCAGAGTAAAAGTCTCTGCCAAAAACCAAATGGCTAGAACATGAATTTGAGGGGTTCTATTGACTACAGACATCCCCCATCCCATAAACCTGCTGTTGTAAGCACATCCCTATTTCATGTATCTATGCAAGACAAGTTATGTATTTGCATAAAGAAACTACAGTATGCACCAACCTCTCTCATCTCAGAAAGGAATTTTTTTTTTTAAACTACTGCATTGTATTTGTCACAGTATTATTCATTCACTGTCCATCACAGTCCACAGACTAGAGCACCTTATGTATCGACCCTTCTTTCTAACTGTGAATGCATTAAATGTTTTCCTTAGAAATAAAACCTTCTGTACATGGAAAAAAATTTTGGTTAAGTAATGGATCAAAACAGAAAACGTTTTGAGAAGTTTCAACTATGTTTGAAATAACAAGATTCAAAATACCATTAATAAATCAATTACATATCTCTATGTTCAAGTGTGGTTTTGATTAATTTTGAGAAATACACCACAGAACAAAACTTTAATTTTTTGAGCTTACCATGGGTCTTCAGCACCTAGTTTTTCCTTTGTTGTGAACAGCTCAATGCAATCTTTTAATTTCACAAAAGGCTTTTTGGGAGGCTTATATTCCACACTTTCATGTTTTTCAAAATCCTAAAGAGAAGTATTTCTTGAGTTAAGAGAACAAATGAAACAAAACTCATTTTAGTGATGTCGTCTTACTATAAACAGTAACTACAAAGCTCCTATATATGGAAAAACTGATCAGAAACCATTCAAGCAAAAAGTTTCCACAGCTTCAGATTTACCTCCCAGTTCATAAGCCTCAGAGTTGCTAATTACTTGGATGTATATATGAAGTTTATTTACGACAACATATTTACTAAGAATAATGTGAAAAAAGATGTATTTGCTTCTTCTTGTGAAGACTTACAATCTCTTATGTTACACTAATTAAGCTGCATTTTTTATGTTTAATTTTTATTTGTGCTGGAAAAGGGAGCAACATAAACAGCTTACCTCTGCTGCACTATCATCAAAATATCTCTTCTTCAATTCAGGATCCCAATCCAAAGCAAGGAAAGATCTTTCTAAGATTAAAAAAAAAGTTTGCTCTTAATATTATTTCTTGCTTTACATGAAACTGTATTAACTTTGGGCAAACACTCTTCAAAATAAATGAAACAATGCTATAATGAATTTAATAGAAATAACTGAAGCACATAAAAATTCTGCATTTCCAAAAGTCAACTGCAATAAAAAATTAATTATTTATACAGAATTTACCATTTAAAAGAAAAATATCTCAAAGAGCACACAGAGATAATCAAACATGGGAGCCAGAAAAGAGTCTCAGAACCAAATGTTGCCCAATCTGTTCCCCGTGACTTACCATCAAGCCTAGGTTGCCTGTCCTCAAATCTAATATGCCTGGTATCATCTTTGATGTAGTTTATGTCAGTATTGCCTAAATTATTGAACTGGAATGTAAACAATCGCTTTTTGTGTCCCGTGAGTGGTTGACCTTTGCAAGTATCCTCAGTACATAATCCATTTTCAGAGTCATTGTCACCTCCAACTGAGTCTTCTGACTGGCTGTTTTCATTCTCTGAGGGGAGTTCCTGATCCTGGCTGGATTCATCATCTTGCTCATCTGTCTCCATTTCACCTAAAGCAATTGGAAGAATAAAGAGGAAGAAATGAGACAGAATGACAATAATTGAAAGACACTAGAGAGTTAACTTGCATTTCAAATTCAACACCAAATACTAAACAAGTTTTGATATTCCAGTCTTACTTGGAGATCCTTCTTCATGTATTCCATTTGGGCCATTACCATTGATACCATGGTCCTTACAGCAATGCAGAGAACCTTCAGTGTCTTCACTTTCAGTACATGTTTTTACATATCGGCTAAATATAACAAGTGAAAGCAACAGTTAGAAACAATGGATTGTTAAATAATTTACATTGCTCAAACTGGTAATTAAATTGCTACCGCAAGTCCTTATTAGTGTACTGTATTTCTGCACTCCTTTCTGATTTACTCAGAATTATCGGTTTTATTGCCAAACATGTCTACTGTTATAAGCACATAGGAAAAACCTGCTCGTATGCAAATGTACATTTTTGGCAGCTGCTTGGCCTGAGACAACTTGATTCTTGGTCTCAGTCTCTGTTTGTCCAGAAATCATTTCTTTAACTGTTCGTTAACCATATTACAGAGAAAGTTACATCAACAGAAAAAGCATAAACTTAAATTGGAGCTTATATGATTCTAATTTCTTCTATATAATGACACTAATTCTAGTCTAGTTTCAGAAAGTGTCTACCATGTACTTTTACAACATAAATTAGTATATAAGCTTGAACAGTAGATACAGGAGGTATAACCATAGCAGAATAACTGGAAAACATTTCCACTTTCCCAAACCTAATAAACAGCTAAGCATACAAGAGAATTACTTAACAATACAGATTGACTCTCTACCATCTTCTCAAATACATTTTGGATGAGGTCATGCTAACAAAAAATAAAATTAAAATCCACATTAATGACTAAAATTTTGTCTCTAATATTTAACAGAAAGCAAATAAAAGTACTCAAATCTAATCAGTTTGTTAGAAATGCACGTGAAAATAAGTGCCTACTGATTCCAACTATTAGCATTATTCTTAAAAAACTTATTTTTCTTTAAACAATACACTTACCACATTCTTAGCAGCAGCAGGTTATACAGTTTATCTTCAGTATTGTTTCTAGGCACTGCTATGAGAAAAGGTTGACCAAATAGTAAAGAACCACTATGGCTGTAGCTAGTGTGCCTGCACTTTTCCCTTAAACAAACAGGAATTATGACTTGTTCTGTATCTTCTGTTCTATTGATAGCAATTTCAAATCTAGAAGAAAAACAACCAAAAATACAAAGAACAATGGTCATGGAAAAGGCTATAAAGGGGAAAAATAAAAAAAAAATCCCCTCTCAATTTCATCTTTATCTGGTGCCTAGGTTTTAATCTTTTGCAAATAACTAAACAAACTGCAAAGAGACATGAAGCACGTTATCTACACTTACACATAAATGTCATCACGTTCCATAATACTACTTAGATTTTCATCCATGCCAAATATCCTGTGGAACCTGTGATTGTATATATCAGTAACAATCATCTGAAAAGAAAATGGAGTATACATTGTCAAACCAGGTTAATACACATGAAAATGTTCATTGTTGTGCTTTATATAATAGATCACTCTTACCTTATCTGCAGCAACACCAGACAAAGCCGACAATGCTGTGCAAAGATCCAATATATTCCCAATTTTGGGAACAACTACTTTGTACTAAAAAGTAAAATAAAATTTTAATTCTTAAGAGAACAAATATACATGAGGAAAAAACCCAAACAACACATGTTCAGCAAATTTCGCATATTTCCTTCATACTTTTGAAACTTAAGGTGTAAAGTGTGTAAATCAACTAACACAATTCCGAAAGCTGCTTAAACTGTAGTAATCTGCACAACTTTACTCTATAAATACACACACACACTGAATACTCCATTTATTAGTTTATACAATGCCTGTTTTAATGTTATTTTACTTTCTCCATAAGAAGACTAACCAAATTAATTAAGATTTTGCATTTCAACAGTAGCTACTTATTTAAGCATTTAAATAGTATACATGCTATTGAAAAAATTATTAAATTTGGAATACAACACAAGTTGTTTATAAAGTATTACTAGGAAAAAAAGCAATGGCAGGCAATAGATTCTCATTTTGCATGCCGAGAGAGAACCTGATGATTAAAGCCAAAGAAAACTTCTCTGTGGCTTCCCTTAGTGCAGTGCATCTGCAGTTTGTAATAAAACTCCACACAGAACTCTTACTTGTTATTTCCATAATAAAGACAGGATTAATGAGAAATAAGGTACTATAACTTTGTAATTAATTGCCAAGTATAGCATGCTATGTCCTTAAGTTTTATAATAATTTAGACTCACAAAAACTCTACTGAACCTGTACTCTTCCCAAACTTTTAGTTCCAGCATAACCACCTCACATCATGAGTCATGTTCAACTAATTCAGTAGTTTTCAACTTCTTTGTGTCCCCTGTGCAACTACTGTGTGTCCCCTATTTTCACAAATAAATTTCTAGCAGGTTCATCTCTCATTAGTTAACACACATCCCTTCACCTCTGAATTCCCCAACTCACATTGCCTTTGAGAACACCCTTTTCTCCCACTTTCCTTCTGACGGTACTGATTTCAGGGATCAGAGCCTTTTTGGATGCCTGCATAACTGCTTGTGTCATATTCATTTCACCTATCCTCACTTACCCTGTAAGGTACCGCTAGAACCATTTAATCACGACTTGGTTATGATAACCTTATGTACATTTTTCCATGACATTCTAAGGTGTTAATATCATCCCTTTCCTAAAAAACGGCAAAAGAGATACTCTTCACAAAGAACTTTCATCTGAAATTTTTGTTTTTGACTATTAGGTGAGAGCACAGTAGAATTCAGAACTACCTAATACATTTAGTCATGGCATTTTTTTGCAGCACTTATTACAAATATTTGCCTTTTGTGATTAAGAAACCAGGAAATTAAGTCTTATGGATTAAGGGTATAAATATTTTTTATAACCATAAAAATTCATTATAGCAGCACTCAAAAAATTATGTCAGCATACATTTTAAAGATTAGGAAGCCTTATTAACACAACCATAAAGAAATGACCAATTCTTTCTTGAAACTCTACAAGGTATGTACAGTCTTCCTCAGGTATGTATAGTCTTTCCCACTTTCCTAAGTGAGACTTCAGAACACGTACCAGAAAACTACAGCTTGTTGGATTTGCTTATAAATTTGCACTGTGTAAAGGAACTTGGTTTCATTGTTAATGCCTCATAAATCAGGGTATTTGTACATAAATTAAGCCGCTTACCTGCATAGGCTTTGCAAGTGGATCCATTCTAACTAAATAAACTTCCAAAGTGCGTTCTTTTTTCATCGGTAATGGAAGTGTCAAGTAACAAAAGGGATCAAAGGTTACAGATATCTTAGCACATTCAGGACAAACTAGGGTAGATTTAAAAAGGCCATGAAATATATCTACAATGATGGAATCATTTCTCTTTAAATGGTTTTCCCAGGCTTCTTCAGCAACCACCTGTAAATAAAGCATGATCTGCGTTATGACAAAGTAGTAGGAAATGAATAGTGAGAATTATTAGTAAAAGTCCTTGATAGAACATTCTCACAAACCACCTAAACACAGACATGTCACTCCAAAGGACCCAAAAGGAATGTTACTACTGTCAGGTTCGCAGGTTAAAAGATGTATGCTTTTCCTAGGATAGAGATTGTCAGTGGTATTACATGGCCTGAGAGTGACTTTTCAAGTAGTTTGGGGAAAGACAAAAGCAGATAAACCTAAAAATTCCATTTCGAATTAACTCGAACTCATAACAAAAGAAGAGTTTCCCTAAAGTAAGAGTACTGGAGAGAGACAGAATGCTGCATACTGCAGATATAAAAATACAAGAACGACAGAATAGGAATTGTTTTTCCAACTGAACTCAGCATTGAACAAGATGGTCTTAGTGAAGTTTTAAAAGGGCCTTAACATCCTCCCATTGCCACTCATTATCTTAAAAATAAACAGAAATTAACATAGGTTCTCAAGATCTCAATTTTAAGATCTTATCCGATTTTCTGAAATGTCTTCCAGAAAAAGCCCCACACAATCAGTTTCCCAACCTTCCAGTGCATAATCACGTAGAAGTATGTTACAACATACAGCTTTGACTAAAATGATCAGCTCCAAAACTCCTACCTTGTCTGGTCTCCCATCCGCATCCTTTAACTGAATGTAAGGCTTTTTCCTAATTCTATTCAAATCCTCATGTAAACCATCCAAGAGAAAAGCCAGTAGCTCTTGACAATCTTGTTGCTGATAACCAGAAAACTGTGGTGCAAATCGTCCCACTTGTGTCTAAAAAAAATAAATGCAAATACTTCTGGTACCTTAATTGTTAGAAAGAGTAGATAATTCTGAGATGCTACAGCAGCACATCAAAAAGGTAAAAATTAGAGTTATGAAAGCTAAGCTTTTCAATGGAGACAGGAAGTCAAAATTAACTCTCAAAGACCAAACCACAAGGACAAGTGACACTTACTGAAATATACATCCAAGTGTTTTAATGAATGGACTGCATACTGATGACTAGTACTTCAAATCCTTTTTGCATATTTCTCTAAGTTTTGTATACTTAAAAGTACAAAACCGAAACTGACAATGCACATCAATGTAATTTCCCTACTTACCTTAAATGCTCTTGGGGTGACATAGCTGTATTTTCCTGACCACATTTGCTTGATAAGCTCAGCATAAGATTTTGCTATTTCACCTCGCATTCCTAAAGGATTGTCAAAATTGAGCTCTTCTTGGTATTTATCATTGAGGAAGTACTCTGTTAGAGGAGGTGTGTTGCTCAGACACTGCAAATAAAAATACAGACTTTTTAGAACAGTGATTTGAATCAGTCCTAAACAAAGAATGTTTGAATTTTGTTAAAGCAGCCATGAATGGTAATGTCTAGTACCTGCAAGGAAGGGAGAAAAAACCCCAAACAATCTTTTCCAGAAACATATAATGGTTTCAAACCAAGACTGGCTGCAGCTGTCATTACAAGTGATGCACAGATACCTGTCAAGGGCTTTACAGAGCAGTCCAACCAACCACAGCATGACAACATAATTTCTGTCAAGATTTAAAACAAACAAAAGAAGGTGTTTCTTGAGACATGAATGGCTTTATGAAACTTGTTGCTGGAAGTTGTAATAGATGCACAAAGTGGAGAGTATATACGTACTTGGAAGAGAGAACCAACAGGGCTTATTAATTCAAATTATACCATATTCAGAGCAACATTTGAAAAACAGATTTATTTTGGCAGGTGAGAGAAGGTGAGGATGCTTGCCCTTTTCCTTTTCTTTGTTAATATCCGCTTATGGATGCTGTTGGAGACAGCAATCTATGCTAGAGGGACTAGACTTTGAATCACAGTGCTGCAGCCCTTCCTATGTTCTTTTAAATTTTGTAATGCTGTTTAGAGCCGAAATTAGTCCAAGGAAAGCAAGGACCTTGTTTTAGATTGAAATAATCACTCATCTCCTGTACATTTTGTCTCTTCTCTCTGCATTTGGAGATAGCAGGATATAATTACTGAAGTACAATTTACAATTTCACTTTGAAATTTTGTGTGCTACTCTTCACGCTTCTTTAAACAAACATTTCCATCACTCAGGAATGATCTCCACGCCATGCCTTAGCATATATTCTTAGGAGTTTGTTCATTAAATATTGTAAGCTTTTCTGCATTTTTTCCTTTATTAAAAGGTTTGAAGAAAGGTCAAGTATTTCACCAGTCTCATCTGCCTCTCTGCAAATAAGGGGAAGAGCTCCACTTATGCTACTACACAAGATAAAAGAATTAGCCTGGAAGAATTGAAACTTTATTGAGTGGGGCAAAAAAAGTTATTCCTATGTCTGCCTATCATACCTGTGCAATATTACAAAGCAAAACCAGTCACATGCTGTAGAGAGCTGAGTTTCATGCCTATATCAAACTCCTTCCTTTCTCCTCCTCCTCACCTAAAGCTTTCAGGATCTGTCAACACTGCAAAAAAAAATTCCTTGTATTACAGAACCTTTTGGACACTCAGGGTTGAAGAAATAATTTTTCTCTTGCTATATGGCAAAGAGCTTTTACTTCTAGTAGTGCTGATCCCAACTACCCCTACCTCACAGATCTGTGTTGTCTTCTGGATTATTTTTGGGCTGGTTTAGGAGATGAAATCAGTTCAACTGTTCAGCTTAGTGTGAGGAATGTCCAACACAAGGAACTAAATAATACAAAATAGTATATTTTTCTACAGGTCTTTCTGTTAGTCAAGCACTATACAATGTGCTGACAATGTGGATTCCATGAAAGAACCAATTCATCTGTTTCTAGTTTTCACCTGATAAACTGGTTTTGTCCGTTTCTCAGAGTATTAATTAATATTTGTGGTATAAGTCAGGAAGATTACTACAGATAACTTCCCTTTTTCCTGTAACAATTTCCACATTACAACCTAAGACAACACTGATGGTAGTACTTGAATGTACAAATGTCTATCTCAACACAGCAAGTTTTGAGGTACAGAGCTGACATATTTTTCTAAAATATCAGATACCAAAACTTTTAAAAGAGTAGTGGCTAATGGAGCTAATGAAGTTGGCCACATACCCACTGATCTTTTCCATATAACTGACAAAGCTAAATAAACAATTACAAATGTTTACTCTTTGAAAAGACTGACAATGGAGAATTATTTAAGATCATGATTAAAGTCACAGGAAAAAAATCATCCAGAATCCAGTTTGAAAGGAAGCCTACATTCTTATATTCTCATGTGATATATTGTAGGTTATCAAGGAAGCCTTATGGAAAGTGTCTATTAGAACCAAGTCAATCTACTGGACAGTAAAGTGATCAGATTTATGTGTCCTGTTCAACCTAGTGATTTGGGGGTTTCTGTTTGTTTCAAAACACAGACAATAAGTAAACTAAAAGTATCCCAACAGATGAAGAATAATAGCAACCAAAAAAGCCAAACAAATACAGTAAAACTTTGGAAAGTTGTTTATGAACTAAAGAGGTAGGAGAATGGCACTTTATTTCAGGTACTGCAGTCTCTACAAATTTTCTCTAACCAACAAAATTTCTATAATGTTCTCTGAACCTAAACTGGTCATTTAGTGAAAGATCACTGGAAATATGGAACAGAAGGTAGAAACTCCAAGAGAAAAATCACAGGAAAGAGGATTAGTCTTCAGCATGACAAAGGTTAACACTGAAATCATACTTCCATGTTACATATTAATAACTTGGAAAAGTTATTAAGATGCACAGGAAAATAAAAAAAAAATCATTATTTTCAGTGTTATGTATACACACGCATATATATACACATCTCAATGCTGTAGTCTCACTGAAATACTGTACACAATACTAGCCTATGACAATGTTAGCAAGTCTACCTGTCCTATGAAATCCTCATGGAGGGGGAAATACAATGATAGAAATAGTCACATCATACTCTTCTAAATCCATGTAATTTAAGTATGGAATAATTCTGATATAAGAGTTTGCAAGGACTTGATTGATAAAAAGAAAAAAAATGAATGAAGAAAGAGGGCCACCAAGACAGTGGCCTAGAAGCACTTGCCCTGTGAGAAAAGGCTGAAGCATCAGGGCTTGTTCAGGCTGCAGAAGAGACTGTTTGAGGGAGGTCCAAGAGTGGCCTTCTAGTACCTTACAGGAAAGTTAAGGGCAAGATGGAACCCGGCTCTTCACAGTGTCACATATTAGGAAAAAAAGAAACAATGGCCATCAGCTGAAACATGAAAGGTTAAGAACATAAGGAAAAAAATTTTCACTGTAAGAACAGTCAAGCAGTGGAACTAAGAGGCTCTACCTTCTTGGGAGGTTTTCAAGATCCAACTGGATAAAGCCCTGGTCAACCTGTTCTGACCTCAGAGCCAACCCTCCTTTGAGCAGGAGGTTGCACCAGAAACCTACTGGAAGTTCCATGAATCATTCTATAATCCTAAGGGAACAACGAAACATTTCTTCACATCCCATATGGAATATTACACAAAAATAATGATAAACTTCCAAAATAAAGAAAACATCTCTACCTATCATGCCACCAAATTGGGGAAATAAGAAGGAGACACTAGGATCATGAACTGAGATACTGAAAATGGAATATTCCTTTAAGTATCCTGGTTCTTCAGCTTCAGGTGCTACTTATTAAGAATTTTAAGCAAGGGACATTGAAATTTCTATTTCAGCTTTCTAACAAAAGACCAAGGGCTGCCAGACTGAAAGGAAAATCCAAGTCATAGGAGAAAAAGTGATTTACTTTACATGTGTCTATCCTACTTTTGTCTGTTCACCATCAGACACAGTGAAAAGCGCTCAGGTAATACACTCCTTAATCCAAACTCCACGTGCCTATGGCAACTGAAACAGACCAATAAAAACTTAATAATTTCAGGTATTGGTGAAATATGACATCTTTTGTCTAGGTAAACTCACAGCCATAAGTAACCGTAGAGGGAATATTATTCAGCTTTCTGAAGAAAGAAAACTTCTGAAATACCCGTTGCAAACCTTGTTCAGAAGTCAGGTGTATATAATCACACTGATGGAAAAAAGTTGGAAAAAATGGATGTTTTTAATGAAAACATTTACTTTCTTTCTTCTCCTGTTTTTTAACCACAAAATGAGTATTTTGGAACCCTCAGGTTTTCACTGTAGAAGAAAAAAAACCACATTTCCACAGAGCTCTAATCTGTAATATCCCACCAAAATAGGAAAGTAATACTTGGAAAACATCCACAGGTGGCAGCAGAGCAATGCTTAACAAGACTCATTTTTTCAAATTTATTTTCAGCTTAGAATATAGCTATGTACCTAAGTGAATGTGAATGAAACACCTGCTTGCCAAATACTTTTTTAATATAGGTTCAAGCATTCATAACAGTATCTATTTCATCAAATCCACAAGCTCCCTTTTTGTCTTTCCTGTTTTATTTCATGCTTGGATCTGCAAAAGCAGACATTTAGGCCTAATTAGTAAAAATCAAGCCTTAGGTGTTTGCACTGAAATAAAATAAAAACTTTGAATACTCCCTTCAAAAGAATCTGAAAAAAACTATACAAAAGTTCCAATACAACCAAAATAAGAATACTGAATTATTACTTTTTCAAAAGTAAGGAACAGTGGTAAGAGAACAGCACTTGGGAGATACACAGTGGTATTCTAACCTTCTTGGCCTTACTCTTATTCAGCTTGAAGCTGTCTGTAATCCCACAGAAGATCTTACCTATCTCTTCATCATCTGTCCTCCAGTTGTCCTGAGCTTTTTAACACTGAAAAGCCCTACCTGGAAGGGCAAAGGTCTCTTTACAACAATCACTTAAAAGGACAAAAGGGCAAGCCTAACCTTACCTATAGACTAAAGAACTTTCAACAAAATTTAAGACATTGCCAGGATATTCACATTTCTACATAGTATGTTTACAGGGCAAGAACCTTCAGACAAGTTTATCAGACTCAGGAGACGAAGCTGTGTGAAGGAATTATCTTTCTTCTTCAAGGAACATTGATAATAGCTCTGATGCAAACCATCTTCACTATACATGACACAAGACCAAAGAGAAGCTGTGTGGGAAATGCTGTGGTTTCTGAAGCAGAAATGGCTCTTACGTGAACACTCAGGGGCCTCAATGCTCCCTGGGAAGCCCAGGGATCTGAGGAAAGTGGCAATCAGCTAGTCTGTTGAAGGAAGCTACACTGATCACACCCAGCACCAACTGAACGGAAAGGATCAAAGCAGAGCTTTTGGTACATTAATGGAATTGAAACTATTTCAGAGTCCAATACTCTACAATAAACTATTTTGTTTAAAGAAAACAGATTTATCCTGATAAACAGCCCTGTGCTAGCACAATTGTGAAGGAATACACTTGAGGAAGGTAAGTAAGCTAAAGTAGGTGACCAATGCAGATCAGAAAAATCACAGAACAGTTGAGGCTGGAAGGCATCTCTGCAGATTCTCTGGTCCAACCCACCTGCTCAAAGACAGGTCACCTAGAGCAGGTTGCTTGGGACTTTGTTCAGTTAGGTTTTAAGCATCTTCAAGGATGGAGGCTTCACAGTTTCCCTGAAAACCTTATTCCACTGTTTGATAAACCTCATTTTAGAACCAAGTTTTCTATATTTAAGAATTGCATGTACTTCAGTCTGTACCCATTGCCTCTTCTCCTTTCAGTGGGCATCACTGAGGAGAGTTTGGCTCAGTTTTCTTTACTCTTCTCCACCAGGTACTTCTGAAAAATGGTAAAATCACTCTGGAGCCTTCTCTTCTTTAGGCTGAAGAGCCCCAGCTCTCTGTCTCTCCACATAGGTCAGATGCTGCAATCCTTGATCACCTGTGTGGTCTCTCACCAGACTTGCTCCAGTACATCCATATCTCTGGGGAGCCCAGAAGTGAACTCAGAACTCTGGGGGTGTCTGTCCAGTGCTGAGTGGAAGGAAAGGATCACCTCTTTCAGCCTACTGGCAATACTCTTAGTGCAGCCCAGGATGCTGTCATCTGCCTTGGCCACAGGAACACATTGATGGCTCAAGTTCAGCTTTTTGTCCACCAGGATCCTGAGTGCTTCTCTGCCAAGCTGCTTTCCATCCAGATGCTGACCTCCTACCCAGTGTGTACTGGTTCCTGGGTTTGTTCCTCCCCAGGCACAGGGCTTTGCATTTCAGTTGACTGAACTCATGAGGTTCCAGCCTGCTGAGGTCCCTCTGAATGGCAGCACAGCCATCTGGTATAGGTGTTCTTCATTGCAGATTTGTGTGATGGCTAATCTTGCTGAGGGTGTATCCTGCTCCATCATCCAGGTTAATGCCTAAAGCGCCCAATATACCCAAGCAGAATTCCCTATTTTGCCATCCACGTATTATCTGAGCCCATCTTTTTGTTGCTTCCAAGATTAAGACAGATCAAAACATGTTCACAGTGCTTTGGCCATAGGCATTACAGCCAGAATAATCCAATGTTACTTCAATAAAAATAGAAGGTGAAATCAATAGCAAATAAACACAGTGAAATGCGTGCTTTCTGTGTAACTGAAAAAAGATGCAAGTGGTGGCAAGAGGAAGAATGCAGCCTGTGAGACCTTAGTGTGTTAAGAATACACCATACTTTCACTAAAAAGCACTTCCATGGATTTCTTAGATAACACTAAAATCTGAACAGTACTTTCTTTGAGAGATACACTAGGTGAAACTGAAAGGTACTTTAAATTTCCTTGCTAAGAAAGTCACCAAATAATGCATTTGAAAAAAGACACCTTCAAGGACATATTAAAGGTACCATGCCAAACTCAAAAGCTGCACTGCTCAATAAACACCTCACTTTCTTACCCAGAGCACTGTCTTGGTTATCAGCAAACCTGTATTTATTAATTTACACTACAGTTTCTCAGAACTTATTTGAACACTTAATTCTTTGGATGTAACTGAAAAGCAGTGATGTCAAAGCTTATATAATTTCTAATGCAGATCTCAGAACTAAATCCGTTTAACACAATGGGATAATGATGTGACCGGTAACAAGCTTGTTATGCTGTATAAGACTCCTAAGGCAACAACCCATGCTTAGAATTCTCACCTAAAAGGTTACTTTTGAATTACATATACGCAAATTCATGTATACCAGTCCAATTAAGGTTTGAGTAAGTAATTAAAATTATCCTTATTTAATCAGTATAACTTGATGAACAATGTAGAATCATAAAAAAAATTCACTATGTAGCAAGAATATTCTTTGAATTCAACTTTTAAAAGGTAATTCTGGTTGACGCACTAGACAAAAACATACTTTTCCTTTACAACAGCATAATGATGCAATTCAGTAATCAAGAGAGGATACGTGTACCATTTTTATTTAGAATGGACACTGCAAAATGCGTGTCCTTCCCCCCTTCAGTTTATCCATCTTTTGTGTAGCATACTAAAAAAAAATATTTAATTACTTCCTGCACTGTTCAACTTCTCTTCAAGTATCCTATAAAAGCATTTTTAGAAACAAGAATAAGTTAAATTTTATGGATGCTTTATATCAATAAGTATGGAATAAGCATGGAATAACCCTATATACCACTAAAAGGTGGGGGCTGACAGGCTAGAAAGCAGCTTTGCATTATATGACCCAGTGGTCCTTTCCCATGGAAATGTGATCCTGTTGTTCACCGCCATGGGAAAGGTATCCAGCTGCAAACTGGGCTGTATCAGCAACTGCAGTCAGAGGCAAAGGGGAACAAATCTTCCCCTTCATTTGGAACTTGTGAGAACTGCTGCAGGAGCACTGTCCTGTTCAGGGCTATGTAGTGTAAGAAAGAGCAGAGAAGGGACACCAACACGGTCAAGGGGCTGGAGAACAATATAAAAGGAAAAGCAGAGCTTTGTGCATTAGTTTGACCTGAAGAAGACAAGAGTAAGGGAAGAGCTTGTGGCTCTCTGCAGCTACCTAACAGGAGGCTACAGAAAAGTAAGGCCAAATTATTCACTGATTCTCAACACAAAGAAGGGATAGAAAAATCTACACACACTACGAAACTCTGGAATACTTCTTCTTTTGAACAAATTTCAACAACTTCATAAACTTAGCTTACAAATGCACCTGAAATTCCTTTTTTACCTGAATGAGCTAAAGAAGGAATGCAACATTTGGGTTGTTTTTTTTTTTTTTTTTTTTTTTTTTTTTTTTTTTTTTTTTTTTTTAATTTTACCCAAAGAAATCACAAACATAAACCAGGAACCCTTGTAAAGACCGAGGAGGAAAGGAGGATAACAACTCTGAAGCATGCTTGGTTAAGATCTAACATTTTCATACTCAGCAGGAAAATATGTGAACAAGGCCTTAAATACACATAACAGTTTTTTGACAAAAGACTGCTCCAACGACAAAAAGCAAGCTCGAGAACCAAACAAAACTAAATTAAACTCCTGGTTCTGACCACTAATTATTCTACAACTGCAGCTTCCATTTAAAATTGAAACACTAAGGTTTCTTCCTCTTGATAGAGTAATAGTAGATATACTAGTATTTCTCTTGCATTCATAGCAAAGAAACAAGCTATCACATTCCTGTAAAATATCTCATCCATCAAACAGCAGCTATTCAGAGAGTAAAGGTCAAAGGAAAATATTTTCCAAGGTTCCTGCATGTTAACCTGTGAACTAAAAGTACATAATGATTCAGAAATAAAGGCCCAATAATCTATCAGTCATCTACTTTTTGACACTTTTTTCGGTACTACAATCGGTACTCAAGTGCATTTCAAAAGGAAAAGGCAGTTTTTGTAACATATGTGCATGGCAAGTATTACAAAAGCAAAGAATCCCACTTAAAAGAGTTCACTCATGTAGAACACTGGTCAAACCTCCTTCTGACATTGATCATTATGAATGCAGCTATGTAAATCAACTTTTAAAGTATACCAATAAAGATGTAATATTTCCTCACTTTTAATCCTATCCCACTACTTAGCAGATCTCTTAATATTAGTTTTGAAACATGACAAAATAAAACAAGGTACTATTTCCAAGTAGTAAGACTAGCTGATTTTATTTTAAAGTACATACCTGAATTGCTGAATTCATGAAACATGTATTCCCCAAGTTACTCAGGCCACACAGGCCTGGCTGCTCATTGTGTCTTCCTGGCTCTGAATAATCATAATTCTTATAAGCAGTATATGATGGGAGACAATAGTTTGAATTTTTCACACTGTAAGAAAAGAAGACATCTTTCACAATGTAAACATGTACTCTATAGTACTTTAAAACATAGAAGTACTTTATAAACTTAAATGATTAAAAACGTTAAACTAACTTCTGCGAACTAGTAAAGATTTAAAGCGCTTAACTTTTGTAATAACATTAATGTCAATTTAAAAGTCACCTGTGCAAACAACCAAAATCAAACATACTGCAGTAACTGCAATTATTACATCCCTACCCCTTTTTTATAGGAGCAGCTTCACAGCTTACTCTATTCTTCATTGCTCCATCGTATTTAATACACTCAGACTTTAGACACCACCAGCAGCAATCAATCATTTACGTTCCTTTTGCATCCTGCTACTGCAAGAGTGAGGTCGGTGGGAATGGGAATGCAGAGTTACAGGTGAAAGCTGAGATTTCCAAGGCCACTGTGGCATAGCTGCCTCACTGCATCAGACAGTCTATTTATAGCTTCCCTGCTAGGACAGCACAATCCAGCATGCAAATGCAGAAAAGCCTTGAGAGGTAAAGGAATGCGCAAAATGCCTTGCAACAACTTCAATATAAATCTATGATGCATCTGTTTGGACAAACTGGAGAAGACTGAAATAGGTAAAATGATACTATTTAAAACAATTTGTTTCCAGATGAAATACAAAAATATGAAATATAAACTAACCCTCAAAACAGTAAAGTGAGCATATCTGAGAACACAAGAAAGGCAAAGAAATCTTCTAAGAGCATGTTCTGTAATATGGTAGAAAAAAATCAAGCAACCACGAAGGTTTAACCATATCAGGCACTGATCATAATGAAATCTGTGTGACAGCAGCTTTGGCTAAAGTTCAGGAATATTTCTGCAGCTACTAAGCATCATTCACATTAGAAGCAACATGAACAAAAATTTAGAAGTCAGTTGCTAAGAATGATAAGGAAAAATATGCACTCCAAAGAACCAATCCTGAAAAACCACTGAGATTTATAATTGCAAAGTCTGAGGATGCAAGTGCCCGATAGTTACACTCCTGTCATTACTCTTGAACACTGTCATGCTCTTTACTGAATTCCAACTGTCCCCTCAGTGCACAATGACTCACTTTTCATAAATAACTGTTATTTAATCAAGTTATCAAAAATTTCAAACAAAAGGGGATGAAAATTTCTCCCTCTTTCAATGGTCTTAGAAATTTGTGTAGTTTATAGCTCCACTGTCCATGAAGCTGCTGTTATCAAACCTTGACATCCTCTCATTTCTTTTTAATAGCTGACTTTCCCATTAGTCCTTCCCTTTTCTACACATATGCATTTTCTCTGCTCTCTGGCTTGCCCCCAAACTAGCTAAAAGCTATTGTGTTTACTGGTCATTCTCAATGAAAAAAACACTGTAAAATTAATGTTCACCCTCATATGAGAAATCCCCAGGAAAAATTACCTTCCATCTCCCTTTGCAGCTGTAGCCCAGTGACTGCAGTGAACTCCAATCCCCTCAAGCTGGCAAGCCTTAGTTCCCCCAGGAATCAAAACCACAAGCTTGCCACTGGTGCTAATGCAACCCCCACAATATAACCAACCCAACAGTGCACAGCAGCAACAGAAATGCACACGCACAAGGTACACAACAAGCTTCTACTTTCAGCCTTGTCCTTCCTACTGCTGTCCTTACCTGACTTAACACTTTTCACATGGTTAACAAAAAAGAAATCTCTTTGAAATTTAGGAGATATAGGGGTAATGAGCAGATTGCATTTAATTCTTCTGGCAATTTTTATTCTTATTTCCTTCTCTACAGCTTTCCCCCCTTTACAAACTGCCAACTTTGGAGGGACACTCGGAAGCTAAGGAAATGCAACTGGTATTTTTTGGCTGTAGTTTATTCATTCATGTGAAAGATTTCTTCAAATTATCTGAGTACCATGACGATAATTTAGTGCAAGATAATCGCAGTGCAGATAGATGCAGTACATATTTGCTATAAGGGACAAACTTTCAGTTTACTTCTCAAAAATATCAGGTCTATTAATATATTTTTCTTTCATGGTTCTATGATATTTTATCAAAACATCCTACAAAACACAGTGCCTATTGTATGCAGCATACTAGGAGATGGCTCTCTACAGCTCTATCAGTCTGCAAACTGTTTTGTTGTGGAAGAATGATTTTTATTTATATGAATTTTTATTTATATTATAAATGACATTGTTGCTTTGCTTTTTATGCTTTTGAGCTGGATGAAGAAGAAATTATTATTAACAGTCAATAGTAAATAGCTAACAATGTAAAGCAAGTAAAGATGCAAGGTAAGTCTACATGAATTTCATTCAAAAAGAAATATCCTAGAAAAAGTAACTTGCGATAATTGTGTGTCCCCAGGCCTCCAGGTGCTTTTCCTGCAAAACTTTCTGACGTTTAATGAAGGAACCATGCAGGGAAGAGCAGAGGGGTAATATTAGGATAGGCCAGTCAAGTAAGAGCAGTGACACAAAGAAAACACTGACAGCTCTTAGAAAAAATTGCTTCATAAAAGTAAGGCAAGATTTGAAAACATGAAACCGTCTTCAGACCCTTGAACAGAATTTTTGAAATGGCAAAAATGGTAAAAGCAGGTTTCCAAATGAGATTTTATTATTTGTAAATCTATACATTTTGAATTGCATGTGGTAGACCTGAAATGACTTATTTGTACCATCTGTATGTGCCTTTAAACATCACAGCAGCTTTCAAACAGCGATGATGAACCCAGAGCACTCACTGTACAGCTGGAGTTCTGGGAAGCATGGATTTTGAACAGAGAAGACTGGAAGAGCACTAGCTTTGGAAAAGACAATTTGACAGTGGAATGCCATATACCAACAGGTATATAACAGGTGCTGCAAAAGAAATTTGAGTTGCAGGAATGAGCCCAGATAATTAAAAGTTTGGAAGACTTACTGAGCTCTAATATTTCAATCATTTTAATGCACTGCCAATGTGTTTTTGTGACCAGCCACTTTAAGAAACCTGTTACCAGGTTTCATCAGATTTTAGAGATACCTGAAGCAGCAGGACAGGCCCATGTCACAACACAAAGATTACTATCCTTATTTTTGTTCATTATCATTGTCTGGAGAGCAAAAGATAACATTATAATCTATTTAAATTGGCTTTGTCATAATATTTGGTTATGTGTCAGGTACAATATGAAGACACTGTTTCTAGAGGTAATGTACTGTAATTAGCACTTGTACTTCTTGGAATAAGCATATTGAAATATACCAAGCATGTGAACAAAGCTGCCAGCTGTCCATCTTGACAGGCTGACACTACTAAATGATGCAAACAAGTCATTTTAGGAGCCTAAAGCAATGGTTACAAATGAAGGGAACAGAATTAACTTTTCACTTAATTCCCCAAGCAAAATCCCTGTTCAGGTGTTTCTAATCCCCATCCCACATAATTTCAAAAACACCATCTGTGATATAAAATGTCTTGCTTTATTAACAGCAATAAACAGAAATTCCAGTAAGACCTAAAAGATGCGTGTCTCTCCCTGCTCTTCTGAATCCACTAACACATATTATGCTAATCCTCCTATGTTATTCTTTCAACAAGACCACCTGTAAAGGCAAAAGAACATCAATGATCAATTATTAGGAATCCTCCATTCCATCAAATGCAAACTCACATTTACAGAAATGAAGGCTTCAGACTGGATAAAATTTGCACAAGCTATTTCTGATATCTAATATATGACTACCTCAACACATGATTAAATATCTACCAATTTGAGGCTTCCTCTTATACAGAACACCTCCTGGATTAGAAAAACATTACAGAAATGTGTACCATACAAAAAACTCTGATATTTTCAGATTTTTAACATAATTTGTACTCTATAGGTGAGCACTAGTAATTGCAAAAGCAGGCTTGCAATGACTAGTATTTACGACCCTTAATACACACAACCTGTTATTTGCTTTTTCTGCCTTATAAATCATCTTTGTCAGCTAAAATTATCTTCAAAACAAATGTTGGTATTTCCTTTAGAGTCACAGCATCTCATGCCCATGTGGAGATGCCAACAGATCCTAGAAAGCCACAAATGTGTAATTTCACTATTGTATGAAGGACAATGTGCAATGTAAGAGACAACAAGGCAGAAGCATGGAAATAAATTCCAGACGAAGCTGACATTAACTAGTTCATTAAGAAAAATAACAAAGATAGTATTAATTAAAGAAAAAGAGGTGCTTTCTTAGACAATGAGATATCTAAGAAAAGAGTGGAACATTGTTAACCCAAAATTACATAATACAATTAAATACAGAGATATATCTTTCCATTTACTATTTGAAGCCAAAAATTCTTAATGCAAAACTATGTACTTTAAAGTACATAGCGTATTAATGGATATGACTTCATCACTTAACAAACACTCTGAAAGAAGTGCTGCTAAAGATTCTCTGCATTACATCTTGTATTGAATTATTAATTTGTGATTTGTAAAATATTTTTAAATTATCATAGTTGGATTATTGCATTTTAAGGAAAACCATATACTTCTGCACTGAATATCTGTCTTACATAACATCCAGATGTACTGTGTTTTGATATAAAAGAGAAAACTGACTGGTACTTCATAACACTACGGAGTACACGTACCTATTAACTGATTTACAAAATAAGTTATAGTTAAATCACTTAAAAAGACCAATTCCTTATCAAATGTGAAATTTCTATGACTTCATTGTAAACACGTATTTCTGCTGAAAACCATAAACTGTAAAAGAACAAACAAGCACACACCTCCAAACCATGGAATTTTTCCTTTAAGTTCTAAAAGCTCACATTTTGGCTCCAAAATAAACCAAGAAATAAAATTAAAATCAGGTAAATCATGTGAACAAACTATCTTTAAAAGCTGCAAGAGCTGGCAACAGGTTTCATAAGTGCCTCCTCAAAATAACTACATCACTAGAAGGAAGCTAACGTAAAAAAAAAAAAAGAAAATAAAATAAGAAAGCTTTGATGGCTTGATTTAAAATCATGGCTCCCTAGAAAAATGTAAATGTTGGGTTTGGCAATACCATTGCCTTTTGCTTAAACACTAGGAGAAGAAGAAATTAGTTCTCAGCTAGAGGCTCAGCTCTGATCAAGTAACTTTTCGCACAATCATAGATACAATACCCTTCTTATTTACTACACATTCACACACAGAGTACAATAGACTGCAGTTAAATACATAGATTTCAACTGTTCAACAGTGAGAGTTGGGGCTACTCACAATTGGTAGAAGCACAAGTGACACTTCACCCCTTAGGAAAAATCACTTCTGATAAGTGCAGTATTTAACTGGAAGATATTGTATATTTAATATTTATGTCACCTTTTTAGTATTTAACATCTTCAAATATGATCACAAAATGCATGTTTAGAAAAATATTAAAAATTTGAATGAATTGTAAGAATAAGGCTCTTCAACTTCCCCCAGCTTGCATTAAAGATGAGTGCTCTCTGGTTTCAAGCATTTGAAAGATGCTCCATAATCTGTTAAAGTGAAATAATTCCATGTTTTTCTATATTCACCAACTTTTTTTACAGTTGTGTACAATAACAACAACAAAAAAATTACACAAAAAGTTGGCCAACGCAATATGAAAGCTCTCCTTTTAGAGTTTTATCACATTATTTATTAAACTTCTAGTTCAGAATGTAAAGGAGAAAGCACGTAAAGGTGAGAACTCTCTTACTAAGCCTTCGTTCATTTTAATAGTCAAGCACACTTAGCCTGATCTCTCAAGTCTTCTAGCACTAAGAAACAGAAGTTAAGTTGCTGGCTGTATTCCAGCTAATACAATTCAGCTGTCATGATTTGAAAATCAAAGTGTGATGTCACATATGCTGCTCTAATACCTTTGGACCAATAAACAAGGGAAAACCTGATCACCATAAAGACAAGTACTTTATACTTTTCTCCTTGTCCATTTAAATTCAGGCAGTACAGTAACAGCAACAATGTATTTTTAGAATGATAAACTCTAAATGAAGTCTATACTTTTCCTTACAACACCCAGAATTCTTTTTAGTGTCTTCCCTGCTGAAGAGTAAGAGTTACAAACATCTCTAACGTTTCATTTCTTGGTGTCAGCATTACCTACACTATGAAATAGTAACCAGTAACAATTCACAAGTCAAATATTGAAAAGCAATTCAAAATCCTTAAGCTAGGAGGTATAAAACATCGAACTTTGTTTATATCACACTGGGGTGATTAATTAAATAATGTTTTAAGGTATATTGCTTACTTTCTGTTGTTCATGTTGTTATAATTATTTGATAGAGATGGAGAGATCTTTGGTAAAGTTGAAAAATTGGATGCACCTGGGGACCTTTAAAAATATGAAAATGACAAATTAGACAAAAATGCTGAGATATTAAAAACTATGAAAGAAAGATAACAAATGAACAAAGCAGATAAACAAGCATGGAAAAGAAATACTTTTTAAAAAGTGGGCAAAGCACTAAAAATACCCAGGACATGCAGCCCTCAGAATCTGTCTTTTAAAACCTGAAATGCTTCACAGTACTTAAACTTTCATAATTTGTTGAAGAAACAGAGCTATTAAAAACCAAAAGAAATCACAGGCCACTGTACTAAAAAAATTGTTTTCAGCTCATAGTACAACTGTAGATATTTTGACGTTCTAAAACTTTAAATGTTAAGTTCCTAATGTGGGAATTTTATTAATATTTCATTTCAAACTAAATGGATGTTGAGATGAGATACAAAAACTATTAAGATAAATACTTCAAGGTTACTTTAACAGCAGTATGGAACCATTTAGTTAAAATTGTCTCAGTAATACTGTTAGAATATTAATATTAGAATATAATATTCAGGATATTATGCACAACGCAAAATTTTTAAAAAGCTTTTTTTTGCCAAAAGTAGAAGCATTATCACTTATCCCCATGGTTTAAGATACTCCTTTAAAATACAAGAAAACTGATTTTTTCATCAGTCTTTTCACAAAGACCTCTGAATAGGACAATTAAATATAGTATCTACAACTATCTTGCAGTGTATTTTTCTTTTCTTGAGCAAATCTTACAGGTAAGCAAGGGAAAGACAGAATACTCAAAGGAGGTCATGTACCCTCCTGTTTTTGTGGGCCCTATGTAACTCCAACTGGAGTTCCAGCTGCCATTGAAAAGCTTTGAAATACGTTATCACTGTGTTAAGACACCAACTTCTGCATGCTCAGGACTTTTAAAGCACCTTTCAAGAACTAAACTCTGTAAGGAAATAAACATTTTTACTCTGGGAATCTTCCCAAGTATATTTTCATATTTATTTTGAACTTTCTCTTAATAAATCTTTTCCAAAAGGAAAGTTGCCAGGGAAGGGGAACCTCCATCCACACTGCTCACACCAATTTGATGCCAGAGCTAGCAAGAGTTGCTGCCTAGAGCCTGGAGAGGGTTCGCAGGTCAGGAGGAAGGAACCTGAAGTACAGCACAAAAGAATCCCAGCCACTGCAGCCAGCACCTCAGCTTCACTGAGGGCCCGACTTAAATACCTCCATGCAAATGCACAAGCATGGGCAAAAAACAAGAGGAGTTGGAGACGTGCAAATGCCTGTAGGGGTATGATCCTATTGCCATCACTGGCAAGTAAGTGGTGGGATAGCTACTATGTCTGGAGTGTTGGAATGAAAGGACACAGGCTTTTTAGGAAGGACAGGCAGGGGAACCTCTTGGGAGCTCCTCTAAGGGATCCATGATCCCTTATGCATAAAGGGAGAGCAGGGACAGGCAAGATTATAGCGGGGGTCTGCTATGGGCCACCCAACCAGGAAGACCAAGGAGGTGATTGGGGACAGCCAATATGCTGTCAACTAAGGGCAACTCTTGCCAGACAAATTTGGTGGCCTTCTAAAACAAGGTTAAAGAGGTGGGTGAGGGAAGACTGACATCATCAGTCTGGATTTCTGCAAAGCATTAGACACTGTCTCTGAACTGGAGAGACATGGATTTGACAGATGGACCACTTGGTGGGTAAGGAACTGGCTGAACGGTTGCACTCCAGGAGCTGTAGTCAACGACTCATTGTCCAAGTGGAAACCAGTGGTGTTCCCCAGGGGTCAGTAGCTGCTTGGCAGTAACACGGACAGTGGAATTAGTGCACGCTCACCAAGCTTGCTGTTGACACCAATCTGTGTTGTGTGGTTGACACAATGGAGGGAATGGATGCCATCCAGAGGGACCTGGCTTGAGAGATGAGCGGATGCAAACTTCATGAGTTCAACTACGACAAATGCAAGGTCCTGCACTTGGGTCAGGGCAATCTTAATCACGAGTACAGGCTGGGCCAAGAATTAATTGAGAAGAGCCCTGAAGAGAAAGAACTGGAGGTGTTGGTAGATGAGAAGCCCAACATAACCCAGCAATGTAAGCCCACAGCACAGAAAGCCATCTATATGTGGGGCTCCATCAAAAGCAGCGTGACCAGCAGGGCAGGGCAGGGGATTCTCCCCCTCTGCTTTGGTCTCGTGACACCCCACCTGGAGTGCAGTGTTCATCTCTGGGGCCACCAGCATAAGGACATGAACTTGTTGATGTGAGCCACAAGACGATCAGAGGGCTGGAGTATTTCTCCTATGAGCAGGCTGAGAGAGTTGAGGCTGTTCAGCCCGGAGAGGAGAAGGCTCTGGGGAAACTTTAGTGCAGCCTTTCAGTTCCTAAAGTGGGCTACGAAAGGGAGAGGGACTTTTTACAAGGGCATATAGTCATTAGACTAAGGAGGAATGACTTCAAACTGAAAGAGGGTAGGTTTAGATTAGCTATTGGGAAGAAATTCTTCTCAGTGAGGGTGGTGAGGCACTGGAACAGGCTGTGCAGATAAACTGTGGATGGCCTATCCCTGTAAGTGCTTGAGGCCAGGTTGGATGGGACTCCGAGCAACTCAGTCCAGTCGAAGGTGCCCCTGCCCATGGCAGGGGGAAGGAATTAGGTCAGCTTTTAAGGTCCCTTCCAAGCTAAACCATTCTATGATTCTATGTATCACCACATAAAGGACGTGTTAGTTAATTTTTCAAGTATTTTGATCAACATTCACAAAGCTTTCCTGTAATTTCCTTTATCAATCTAAACCCCTCTCTTTGAATATTATCTTCAAAGAAGTAAAATACACAGACTGTGTCCACAAAAAAGATACCTAACCGAAGTCAGTTTAACCCCATTTAAATCCAAGACAAAACTTAAATTGTGACATTTATACATGTAATTATTTTAGAAGAACCTATTTGATCTGAATAATTTTGAACTGAAATTGAACTTTTCAAAACAAATTTGAAGCATTTACATGATTTAAACTAAATTAAAATGCAATACAGTTAGATTTTACATTTATAATTGCAGTATATAAAAGCTAAAAGAAACCAGAATAAGCCACATGAAGGTCTACATAATCAGTAAATGGCTTGCTTCTCAAATGCAGAAGAGTAAACCAAATTCTCAACATAGCTACAACAGCAGCAGAAACTAACAGGTAATTTTGAAAAGCAACTTTTAATGATGTAACAAACAAACCCCACAAAATTATTTATTATTTAGCATCTTAACAGTCCAGCAAAAGCCAGGTTAATAAAACCCACCTTACTGTAGTATGCCGAAATAAATGGTAACTCACATTAGATATTGACCTGCCCACATACTTCATTAATATTACAGTTAAACTGCACTAGAATTCCCCTAATGACCAACAGCAAGGAAATAAATACAGACATCAAGAAAAATAACTGCAGCTAGAACGATCTTTTTTCCTCTGTGGTCATCCAGACTGACTCGATCAGGATAAAGAAAGGCAGGTAAGACTTTTTTGGACAACTGGAAGAAGCCTAACATTCACAGGCCCTAGCCCTTACAGCAGACCTGCTGGTGGGAGAACATAGCAGGGCACAAAAAAATGCAGGAAGGTTCTGGGATGCAATGATAACAACTTTCTGATGCAGGTGACTGAGGAGCCAACAAGGAGAGCTTCTCGGCTGCGTCTGATACTTAAAACTGAGGAACTAGTTGGGAATATGAAGGCTGGGGCCTTGGCCAAAATGACTTTAAGATGGCGAAATTTGAGATCCTGAGAGAGAGCATGGCAGAAAGCAGGAACACAGCCCTGGATTACCGCACAGCAGACTTTAGCCTTTTTAGGGATCTGCTTGGAAAAGTCCCATGGGATACAGCCCTGGAGAGAAGAGGGGGCCCCAACAGAGCTGGCTGATATTCACAGAATCATTTAGGCTGGAAAAGACCTCTAAGATCATTAAGTCCAACCTTTAAAGGACCATCTCCTCTATGCTCAGGAATGGTCCATCCAGAGAAGTAGAAAATCAAGCAAAGGCAGCAGGAGGCATAAATGGATGAACAAGGAGCTTCTGACCCAACCTGGATGTGAAGAGGAAGTGTATGAGTGAAAGCAGTGGTAGATACCTTGCTTAACCAGCCTGATAGTAACCTCTTCATAGAAGGCTATCTTGGCAGATGGGGGGGAAGCAATGGGTGTGGTTTATCTCAACTTCCTTAAGTGTTTTGATAGTGTCTCCTACAACACCCTCACAGACAAGCAGATGAAACAAGGGTTACATAAGTGTACAGTGAAATGGACTGAAAAGCATTCAATCCTACCCCTGGAGGGCTGATGACCCAATGGAAAGCAGCTTGGCAGGGAACCACCTGGGGTCCTGCTGGACAAAAAGCTGAACATGAACCAGCAGTGTGTCCTTGGGTCAAACACCTTGGCCCAGTGTGCTACAGCAGGAAAAGCACTGCCAGCAGGTCAAGGGAGGTGATCCTTCCCCCCCACTCAGAACTGGCTAGGGACACCTGGACTGCTGAGTTCCCTTCTGGGCTCCGTAGCACCCGAAAGCAAGGGACATTCTGGAGCAAGACTAGTGAGACACCACAAAGGTGCAGCATTTGACATACGTGAAGAAGCTGAGAGAGCTGGGACTGTTCAGCCTGGAGAAGAGAAGGCAGAGAAGGCTCCAGAATAATCTTATCACTTGTATAAATACCCAGTGGAAGGGAATTAAGGAGATGGAGCAAGAATCTTCTCAGTGGTGCCTTCTGAAAGGATGAAAGTCTATGGGTATAAAACAAAATAAATAAAATTTCATCTGAACATGGAAGATGTCTGGATATGGTCCTAGGCAATCTGCTCCAGCTTCTGATGCTTTGAGTAGGTGAATTAGGTGAGACTGTCTCAAGAGGTCCTTCCATCATCAAGGACTCTTTTCCTTGAAGCTGTAGCTATGATTGGGCTAACATACAATTTTAAAGCAATCTTTAGTTAGACTATTCTCTTCTTACAAACCCTAATTCAGCTAATCATACTTCTTTGGGGAATTTGCAGTAAAAAAGGTTGGTATTTTAACATTCATCAATCAGAAAAACTAATGTTCAGGACATGCATTCGTCAAGAGTTTTTCAACCCTCTACTAATTCATATTAATGAACATGTTTGTTAAACTAACTTTGGTAATGTTCAACAGACATTTTCATGTTTGATGTTTACCCGCAGGAGCACAGACACATGGTTATCACAAGTTACTACTTATCAGCAAATGGCAGTCCAGCTCTTGACTGGCAAACAAGCTGACAGCTCTTGCTTATACAATTTAAGACATCAGAGTAAGTCCCCAGTTAGCTCTATTCACCATAATCCTCTTTCTTACAGAAAAGTCAGTAGAAAGGCACACCTGTCTGCACATCAACTGCTTCATGAAAAAAAAACCCCTCATTTCAGCAGACACAATTTTTCCTTTGAAGATTCACGGATATATTTTCCTAAAAAACTTGGATAAACAGGCATTATATTATTTTAAAAAGGACTGCTAAGCATCTTTTATCCATTTTTTTCCTCCTCTCAACAAACATTATGGGGTCATAAACCCAATAAGAGAAGAATCAAGAAAGGGCCTTTAATGCTCTTCCAAGATAAAAAGGCATACAATTTGAACCACAAAAAAAAAGTGAAAAAACTTTCTATGTGAAAAATATTGTAAGAAAACATTCATTATTACAAGGAGAAAAAGAAATAAGCTATGAATGTGTACAGTCTCACACTTTTGTACGGTCAAAAAACCCCCTAACCAACCAACAATATATTCCCTTTCACACACAAAAATTGTTTTAAAGTTAACAGCAGGCCATCTGTAAATTATGCTAAGTAGCCAGCTATTTGACTAGGATGACTGAATCCACAGTGAATCTAAATAAAAGAAGTATCAGAATGAAATCCATTACTTTAATTACACAGAGATAGAGATTGACAGGTGATTAAAAATTCTTAGTTTTTTACCATATAGAAAGCATTTTTAAAGAATAAGATGGATCAGTAGATTTAAAACTTGTTTTTAAGTTTTCTAAAAAAACCCAGCTACAACACTTTTTTAAAATTAGAAGGAAATAACCTACTAGTTTATAGCTTCTTTGTATGCTTCCCTAATTTGCTTTTATATTTGCATATAAACAGATAACCACTTCATAACAGAAAACTAACAGAAACCCTGTCCTGGCTATTCAATTGGTAACCCATGGAATATCAAAACTTGAGTTCCTTTCTTCTCCTTAAATTTTATGATCACAGATTGGCTGAAATGCTTTAAGTGATGTACAGTTTTTCCTGAACACAAGTAACTTGATTTTGTAGTACAGTTCCTTAAGTAACTTGAACTACAACCTTAGACTCTTTTTTTTTTTTTTTTTTACATCTTAGTTTAAAACACCATCTTGACAATAATAAACCATTCAAACAGGTTTAGTTGTTTTTTCTGCCTGCTGAATAATTTCCCATATAAGGACACTGATAAGAAAAAAAAAGTCTGCACACAGATCACAAGTCTTCATTCAAATACTGGGATGAGCAGCAACTAAGCTACCAAAACAACTGGGATCTGTATGTTTATGTAAGTTTGTCACATGTATGACACTGAGGAGACAGCTACTCAGAGACATGTTAGTATGAAAAAGTTTTCTGCAAAAATGATCATGACTGCTAAGTAATATCTCTTTTGGGAGCAAATGAGATTTCAGACATTCCAGGAGAAAGAGAAAGTTTCACAGAAGTCAACCTTCCAGAGCAAAAAACATCCCAGCAGCTGATATAAACAACCTCTCAGAAAGCCAAAAATCCAGCTATTCCTAAACCCGACTGACCCCGCGAACAATTTAAGAATGTACGCCACATTCAGATACTTTTGGACAAAAATCCCAAGACTCACAAACATTTTATGCAGCATTAAAATGACACAATAGCAGATATCATTAAATCATGCAGAGTTTTTACAGTGGATGTTGCAAATTACTTCCAAAATTAAGTAAATTCAGAAGTCAGAAGAAGCATACACATAAAACAAATGCAAACACTGACAAGTTTGAACACAGAGCAGAAATTAAGTTGCACAGCATGATCTCTGCTCCTATACAAAAAGGATCTCAAACTTAAAATAACTCCTTTCTAATTTCAAAAGGAGAGACAATTATGATGATAATCTTTTTTTCTTGTATGAATTCATTATACTCTTAAGAAAAAGAGAATTATCATTTTTGGAAGTGTTTCTTCCAATACTGAACTGAGGTCCCAATCTGGCCACTTTTGAAGTAAGTATGTTCTTTTCTTGCAGAAGAAAAGGTGCTCACACCTTTAACATATTTCTCATGAAAAACTGCCAGCATTTATCACCTGTTGTAGGAATACAGAAAAATTGCCAAAAGAAGCAACCAATACAAAAATCGCAGTTACACTTCTGCTAAAAAGAGGTGGGGAAAATGTGCAGAACATCTTTCCATCTTACTGTTTCTCATTCTCAGCTGTCACAATATGGATTCTGCTGTCATTCTGACAGAGCTCAAAAGGCTGGAAAAATGAGCAAAGGCCTGCACCTGTGGAGGAACAATCCCAGGAACCAATACAGGGGGAGGAAGTGGGTATGTGGGCAGATGACCCAACGGAAAGCAGCTTGGCAGGGAACCACCTGGGGTCCTGCTGGACAAAAAGCTGAACATGAACCAGCAGTGTGTCCTTGGGTCAAACACCTTGGCCCAGTGTGCTACAGCAGGAAAAGCACTGCCAGCGGGTCAAGGGAGGCGATCCTTCCCCTCCACTCAGAACTGGCTAGGGACACCTGGCGTGCTGGGCTCCCCAGTACCAGAGAGACAGAGATATCCTGGACCAAGTCCAGTGAGACACCACAAAGGTGATCAAGGATTGCAGCATCCGACCTCTGTGGAGAGGCTGAAAGCTGGGACCATTCAGCCTGGAGCAGAGAAGGCTCCAGAGTGATTTTATCAACATGTATAAATAGTCAGTGGGAGGGAATGAAGAAGATGGAGCGAGACCCTTCTTAGTGGTGTCCACTGAACGGAGAAGAGGCAATGTGCACAGACTGAAGCACTGGCAATTCTTTCTAAATATAAAAAATTTTGTTTCAAAATAGGAGTTATTGAACAGTGGAATAGGTTTTCCAGGAAGGCTGTGGAGCTTCCATTGTTGGATATGCTCAAAACCTAACTGGACACAGTCCCAAGGAACCTGCTCTATGTGACCTGTCTTTGAGCAAGTGGGTTGGACCAGAGAATCTGCAGAGATGCCTTCCAACTTCAACAGTCCTGTGAATCTGTAGAAAAGTTTAGCTCATGTTCTGATATGATCCTGCCCTTTCAAGCTTTATAATCTTTCATGCTTTCCAATATTCTATATTTTGACATTTCTAAATATGGCCTTTTATACCTTGATGCCAGAATTTGTACTCTTCAAAAAGAAGCACTACAAAGAGGTAATTTCAGCAGCGTGAGCCAGTATGTGACCAATGGGAGGGCTGTAGGAAGGTATGTGGATATACGCTATTTGTGTTGACAAACTAATACTCGTAATGCATCTCACACAAAAAACTCCAAAGCAAGTGTTTAATATTTCTATCCCTTTAAACATTTATTAGATTGTTCATGAAGTTTTAAACAGATGTAAAAACCTGTCCTATTACTGCCTGTTGACAGTTGCTATTTGAATGTACTAAATTTTGCAAACCTTCCATTATTGCAGTGCATTTGAATATCAAATTCCCAACTTTCTGATAGCTGCCAGATCTCAAAACCATACCCCAACCTCACAGTAAAACTATTCATCCTCATTTGCTGGTTTACTTATAGCCTCCTCTGACACCAGCATTCTCAATTACCATTTCACTTGTTCCCAGATCAAACATTTTTCAGGAGACATTCTTTAATTTATATACTGCTCCTGAATGCTTTCCATAAAATGGAAAAGAAGTTTGGCAGAATACAAGCAGATACCATCACCAGAATACCTTCCAACCAAAACTTCCAAAAGAATCCATGACAGTGAGTTATGTAAGTTCTTTTAACCTTTGAAATCTGCATCTCAAATTTGACTAAGAAATTAAATTTCTACTAGATGCTTTTTGAGATCAGAGATTAAACTTCAAATACTTAGCATCCCATTCTTTCTATTGCTCCACATTCTCAATCCCTCGTGTTACAACACCTTGCTAAGCAATATTATACTGTTCATACAAATCTTAAACTGAACTCAGACTTCATTAAATAACTTAATAGAAACTAGTGTTCCAAATATAAGAGCTTGAGATAAAACACCAAAGAAATGCTGTCCTTCAAATGATAAGCAATGATACCATAAAAAAGGTTTTAGAACAGTGACACAATTACATGCATGCATAATGTCAAAAGGAATAAAGAGAACTTAAAAGAACTTGAACTTTTAAATCAAAGGTATGATCAAGAACCAGGCAACAAAGGCAAAAAACACAGTTAACGATTTGTAAGGCTGACGTCATATTAATTAATTGGTTCCAACTGTTCTTTAAAACCAACAGAACATGATTTAGACACTGGAAATAATATTAAAAACATTTTATCCATCTAAATGAAGAAAAACACACAAGTCTTTCTATTCACTTGCCACTATCAAGGTGGTGTTGATAACAGGAGAAGGAAAACCAGAAAACAAAACCAACATCGTCTTGCATTAACTAATGACAGCCCAACAAAGAACAAAAGCCACAGGATGGTAATTTAGGCTGCAATTTAAAAAAACTTTATGGGTAAATATTGTGCTCTGGAGACAAAAGGAACAAGCTGTCCATGAAAATATTTACATATAAGAAAAATAATGACAAAATACACTTATCTGTGTTGACCTAACAGATACACTGTGCTTTGAAACAGAAATCTAAATAAAACAAGCTAAGTTTTACAGTTTTCTACTCTGGAATTTTTTTTTCCATTTTTAAGCAGGACAATGTATATCATTGGTTGAAATCAACAAAGTTAAGCAACCTATATGCAGGCATTCACCATTATTACGCTATGTTCTACAATGCGCAGCACTTACAACAAGTATATTCAGCAGATTTTCAAAATAAAATGCCGCTTTAAAAAACCTTTTTTTCATAAAACAAAATAAGATGCGAAGTTAAGGACATGACTGGAATTCATAACTTACTTAGGAGTTGAAGGACCTCTTGGCCATGTTCCATCCTCATTCTTCTGTTCTATCACCAGGACCTACCACAAAAAGCGTAATAAGAAAATGGAAATAAAAATATCAGTAGATTGCTTTCTGTTCCATCTTTTTAATGGATTTGCTGACATGTGATTGAGAAAAGACTGATATTTAAGTTACTATTCACTGAGATTCAAAAATATTCCATTACACTCCACATTCCATCCACTACACTGTACCTTCCTCTCTACTTTTGTCACCCCACATCTTAATTTGTGCAATTTTGGGCACGTCACGTAATATTTCTATTCCTCTACAATCCATGGATGGCAAGCCACTTATCTCTCAAAGAGGTCAGAAGATGACCTGCAATGTTTAAACAGCACCTATGAATCTATAGAAATCACATGTCTATGCAACAGCCCTGTTAAGGAAAGGACACTCCTGAAGGAATTTTGCCTCACTCAGATCAGTAAGAAAAAACAAACAAAGCAAAACACCCAAACAAAACTATTTTCTGCACTGATAGCCTTAAAATCATACCTGTATGGTAAGTCCTATATATTTTACCAAAGCATTTATCTAATATTATTTTTTCAACACGACAGTTGGCTAATGAAATCAATTTCGTTCAATTTGTTATTGCTATGGAAAGGAGTACAGAACACTCAGTCCCAAACACAGGCATCAGGTGTCATTTGAAACTCTTTTGGGTATTTCAGATATCTGCCCTACGCTAGCAGTTATGACACAGGACCTACAAACAGCTCATGCCTTTTTCTGGATTGACAGCTGAGACAGCTAGATCCTTTGAAATGGCAACTAGACTCCAATACCTAAACTGAATCCAACTCCCTACTTCCAATGCAACTTATTCTGCACAACTGTACACTGATGTTTCAGGACTCTAATTAACTGCCATGCTGTGCCTGTATGTGTGTACACCGTGACATAAATTCACATACATACTAATGCTCAAAACCTTGTGTATAAGCCACTTGAAGATGTAATCGCATTTTCAGTCTGAATACACTAGAGCATGAGATTGAAAACAAGCCTTCTATTATGACCAGCTTTCTACCAGGAACAGAGCAGTCTGCTATCCTTGGTCACTGATGCTGAAAGACTGATTCTGCCATACTTCCCTGACTGGCTCTCAGAGCTTACTAAATAAAAAGTAGATTTAGACTGAAGGGTTCAAGGCAATCCCTAAAGGCTCGCTTCAGAAATCAACTGATAAATTCAAAGCATTAATTTACTCAATCACATACACTATTATAGCTGTTGGGTTAGACAGACTGTAATAGTCAGAGTAACTATTATTAGATTAGGGAGCTCAGCAAGAAAAATAACCATGTGTGTGTCAGCAAGTGCAACTGACCAAACACATATGGCCTACCATGACACTTAGCATTTTCAGAAACCACGGTTAAACGCTGTTTTGAACAGTATTTGTTTTGCTCAAAGTAAAAATGTGACCTCGAGATCTTGTCATGGCTTTATTAGACCACACTTGCTTCATAGTTAATGTTTCACTAGGATAGAGGTAATTTGCAAGTTACATCTTTGATGTGAATCTTTTATGGGTGATGGTCCTCTTCCAGTTGGACCTCTGCATTGTTAAAATTATCTGTGTGAGGGTTTAAGTGCATGCAGCATGAAGCTAAAGGACACAACAGTTCAAGCAGCTATTTTGGTGCACTGATTACCTACCTTCCACGCCATAAAACTGAAACACAGCATAAATACCGCTGGTAAGTAGGTTAGAGTCAAATATTTCAAGGCAAAAGGAAATACTTTAACATAATCTTGCCTAAAATTACTGTCAGCAAATTTCATCCATCCACATTTGTAGCATGACAGCATGAACTACAGCTGTTGAAAAAACACTCAACTCTATCTGAAGACTAAAGAATCAGTGTAATAATCTGAAAAGGTTTTCTATCAATGCAATTGCTCAATCTGTTTACATTTATATTTTGTAGCTTAACATTCAATACTTGTTCTTTATATTCATCTGGAAAGGTAAAAAAATTATCTTGTGAGGAATTCCCCTATAAAGTGATGATTCTAAAGTGATTCGAAAATGATGATATTGTCTCATGTTAAAGCAGGTTTACAAGCCTCTGTTGTTCTTATCAAAATATTTTCATTTTTTCTTACTTTGTTTGTGAAATCTAGACAGTGGAATCTGAGTAGAAGACATTATTCTTTTAGAATACCTAAAAAGGTCTTCAAATTTTGGGTTTCATTATAGGAACATATCCCAGATCCTAGGAATAATTTTTTTATTTCAGATTTTACCAAATTCATGTCAGCAACTTCAAAAATTTGGTAAACATAACATTTAAAATTTAGAAGTATACTTAAAATTTTAGTTTTTATTCACCAAGAGAGTTAAACTAGTCTTTCATCCTGAAAATACACACAAAGACTATTTTAATTTCAAAAAATTTGTTTATAAAATCCTCTATCCCTAACACAACCTATTAGGAGGCAATTTTCATTTAAAAAGAAGCAAAAATCATTGGAAACAGCTACATTTTCATGAGTAAAAAGATAAATGTATACAAGAAAAGAAATAATATTCCACTGTACCTGTCCCTGGTATAAACCAGCATCCTGTATGGTACTGTCTGGTTTATTCAAAGGTTCAAAAGTATTACTCATGTATTTGTTCCACAATCTGGTCTCTTTTTCACCTGGAATATTGAAGATTTTTCTTATCTCCTTTTCAATCGTGTCTGTTTTGTAAAGGAGAGAACACAAGTTTAATATTTCAATACACAAACAGTACAAGATCAAACAAAGCATCAGAATTTATCTTCTCATATTCGAAATATGAACGAAACTGTAGAAATTGCCATGCAACTACTTCATTTTGTAGGACAAGCAGGAAGTTGCTAGTTAGCTTGCCTTTAAGATGCAAACAGTCAGAGGACTGAATCCCTTAGCAAGGCAGACCAAATAAAGAGAAGTTGATAAATAACAGGTGACAGGAGGCATCTACTAATTTCTGAGTGTGCTAACAGAGCAGTGTGGGGAGGTAGCAAATTATCACAAGTGAGACTGGTGGCAGAATCAGGTGCAGGGAGTGCAAGTCATTCTGTCCCTCTCCCTAAATCAAACCCGTTTCAGTTTTTACTCTTCTACCCATAACTGAGTGCAGTTAGCACTAACCACAATATATAATACATGCATGAAGTTTAATTCATGTGTCCACAGAAATTAACAACTACTCTGTAAAATTGAAGTGCATACATTTATTTTAGAAGAAAGAGGAAAGATTTTATGTCCCTGAAAGATTTAAAGAAGAAAGGTCTACCAACTCCTACTCTGCCCGACAGAAATATAACAAGTGTCACATAATTTTAAGGCAGCATAACTGTTACCTACAACTGAAATTTAAGAAGTTCTTAATCAATTCTGTTCTCCTCATACAAAAGTATAGTTTACTAAAGAGTTGGGTTTTTTAACTAATATGTACATATCATATGTATCAGTATCAGTATGTACATAAGTACTGTATCACAGCAATCCCACTTAGCTGCTTTTTTTAATTGGTAGACTCACAAAGGCCCATGGAAGCTATGTCTCATAACAGCTAACACAGAACACAAAACAGGAGTCAAGAAATGTACACTTTATCCCTGATGATCACTGAAAGCACAATTATAAAAATGGTCCCTGTAAGCTCGTTGAAAGACATTCCTCCAAAGTCTAAGGATAGAACACTAGTGTGTCAGCTTCTCTTCCTCCCTTTTACTCAAGATTATTTTCTGTTCCACTAGGTTAAAGAGGAAAAGCCAAAGTGAGACCCAAAACTTAAAAGTACCTTGCAAAAGTCCAGCCACTGGCTTGTGAAATGTACAACGGGCAATTTGTAGATATTGTAGACAACTGAATACAATTTGTTTCTATACTAGTTATCCCACATTTTAGTCTGAAAGCAAGTGTTAGACTGGATCATCTGTTTTTGTAACAGAGATGATATGTAGGCAAGGTTGGTGATATCAACAAGGCAACAGACTTAATTTGATGTGTTGGCTTTCAAAAAAAAGAGATCATGTACTGTCTGAATCAATTCTCCACCAATGAATTCAAATAACTACATCTGAATATAAGAAGAAATCTAGACAACAACAATCTTGTAAAAAAAGTAGAAAATCTAGATTTATCAATGACTTTCACGAAAAGATGAATTTACAAAATATATTCTTCATTCTTATTAATACCATGGCACTTAATCACCTGAGCATTGCAGGTTGTTTTCTTCGCAAGTACTAAGTTAACATTTATTATGTTAATTTTTAACATATAGTAGCTTTGCTAACAGAACTATTACAAGACAGGAAGAATCAATCCTATTGGATGACTACACATTATGTCCAAGACTCTGGGAAGAGCATGTTCCGCTTGACTATTATGCCAATTTTGAGACTGTGAAAATAAGATTCTTTTATGTACTTCCATGAACATATAACCAATGCACACTTTATAATTCTTCCTCCCATCCTCACCAAGTATTACTAGAGTGCTGTCTTACGAACTATGAAAGTGCCTGTTCCAGCACAAATAAAAACATATGGAATAGGTATTGTCTGAGGCAGATTGTGCATGGGGTTCTTCTCTAGTAGCAGCACAGATTCATTAAGGTTGGAAAAGACCTCCATGATCATTGAGTCCAACCTTTCACCAAACACCAGCCTATCAACTAAATCATAGCAGTGCCACATGCAGTCAGTTCTCAAACACTTCCAGGGATGGTGATTCCAACACTTCCCTGGGGAGTTTTAGTTATATACCTTCAATGTATGAGATGATTACTACTAGCATGGTGTCTCAAAGAGACAGGAAGAACTGCCATCACTCCATCAGCTGTATACCCACAATCTGAGATAGTTCAATTTGAGAGTTAAAAGTTACAGCTCCCATACAGATCATACCTTATATTGTTAAATATCATACAGCTCATCCATAAAAACAACTGCATGCTTTAAGCACTATTTTGAAAGACTACCTGGGAACAGTCTTGATGAGATGCTGAAAAAGTTCAGTGGATCCTAACACAAACACATTTTGGCTCCTAAAGGCTAGTGCTATCACAAATGCTGGCTAAAGGAAACTCTTAGGTGTTAAGTTAATATTAAGATGTCAGTCTGAACTATGAAACAGTAATCCCTCCTTCATAAAGAAGGAAAAGACTAGTCACCAATTCCAGAATAAATAGTCCTCAAGGGTGGCAAGCATTACATTCTTGTATTCTGCAGCAGGTTACTACAGGTACTGCAAGCCTTCTGCAACTATAATAAGAATGCATCCTTTACTGGAATATACAAGGAAGAATGAAAAATAATCAAGATTCTGTAAGATCCCCCTTGCACATTATATATTAATATAATGAGCATTTCTGCTGTGTATTTGATGAATTCCAGAACTACCCTAAATATACTGGAGGTAAGAAGCAGGGGGGAAAAAAAAAATCACAATCTTAGTAATGGATAAGAGGGATCAGTCATTTACTCTTAAAGTGGCTTGAATTTTTCTAGCTCTTCTTCTAAGGTACAAACTCTTTTGGATGTCCTGGCTAGGATGGGTCTGCTTTGTACTCTGCGCAAGAAGCTTCACTTTCAGAAAGGTCGTTTTTAAAGGCTTCCAGCAGCATGTCATCCACATTTCAGGGAAACAAAAAGGGCCAGTGTCTGGAAAGGGATTGCCAGTGACTCTGACTGCTTCTCATTACGCTTTATTAACAATTGATTCATAATTGTAATTATCTCTTTGCTAAGAAAAAATGAATATACCTTCAAGTAACAGTCATTCCAAAATGCCCTGCTTCTGATTAGAGAAAGAAAATTCATCCATTACCTATAATTTCAGTGATACAATTAAATTCAGTACAGCTGCAAAATAGCTTGCATTTGGTCCTAAGGGAAGGATAATGTTAAATTGCTTTTTCCAAGTTTCTGGTTTTCTCAGAAAATAATGAAGTATAACTTCCCAAGTTAAACCAGATCTCAAAAAGGCAAATTAACATACAACAAACCTTGTTTTGAGGGGAATTTTCACAATTTTTAAGTTTTTATTCTATACAAGCAGGTGATTCTTTTTCTAACTTAAATATTGAAATTAACAAAGTAAAATGACTGCTTCTAAAGCAAGCAATCCGCAAAGAATTAAAGGCTGGTAAGTATAAGTCTCTACTCATAATGTAAAGAGAAGCAAAAGCTAAAAAACATACACTGCTGTCAACAAATGTAAACAAAGTGATGGCTGGGCATACAGTGCCAAGGGCATAAAGTACAATTCTAACTGCACAAATACAGACTCTTATCTCAGCTACACATGCACAAATACACAAAAATATGAGCAGCAATATCTTTGAAAATGTTCTGATTGTTATTTTTGAAGTCAAAAATCTTATCAAAATACTGCTTCAAACAATGACAGAATACTCAACGAGCAGTCAAAATAAATACAAAAAAAGGTAAGTTAAAGGTTTAATAGAGGATTCAATTACCATAAAAGATTGTGCCTAGCCTGTCACTTCACAACCCAAAGAATACTGCCTTTGTAGGTCACCTTAAGCAATTAATTTATTAATTAAATTTTTTCTTGTGTTTTGTAATATACCCCTCTCTTCATATATGTGACTAGAATGTGTTGGCTAATGAAACACATAAAAAAGAAGTTTCTTACACATCAAAAGCCAAGAAAAAGCACTATGAAATCCAATGAACAACATCACACTATCCACTTCCTTAAAAGCTAAAACCTCTAAAGTTAGTACAGATGCTTAGATAATAAAACACACAATTATATTGTTAAAATTGTATTACACCCCCTCAATATTCCAATTTGTTAACTTTTAACTTTGACCCAAACAAAACTACTCACATCGTTTTCAGTGGTCAAAATACCCATCTATCATTTTATCTAGACTTATTTATTCAGAACTTGCTACCACATACAAGTACCAATCATATATTTTTAGAAAATAGCTGTGCATACCTATTGTATCAGCTTTACTAAATCTTCGTGTGACAACATTATTCATATTTCCATTTTCACACAGTTTTAATTCTGTTAGATATACTTCTACTTTGCAGTGCTTTACAAACATACCCTGTTCAACGACCTGAAAAACAGAACGGGATCACATATCAGTCTGTTTTCACATACACATGCTTCAAAACATTTTTGAGAACTCTTCAAGAAACTGAAGTTCAGAGAATATAAGACACTTGATAAATACAAAAAATTAGAGCTAAAATTCTCCTATAATTTTTTAGAAATACAGTAAACTAGAAAGTACTTTTTTTCCATGATGATGATTGTCTCACCCGTGTATAACATGATGACTTTCAAAGTGTTAACTACAGTAGAAATCACAAATATGCAACCTTAATCCAAAGATATTTGATCAAAAGGTAAAAAAACCCCAAAGCTATTTTTATTTCCAAATACATTCATTGTATACTACTTCCTCAGAACATCAAGAACTAGTTTTCACAGTTAAAGAGTACTTATCAAAAACAGAATACACACTAATAAAGTCTGGCTATCACATATTTAAACAAAACCTACAAATCTTCCACTTACATTCTGATAACGAATACATTCATTTGAAATTTGACCTACTCATTACAGTTGTTTACTATATGCTCATTTTTTAAACCCCTATCATGGAATAGTTAAATATACAGGATTTTTTTGTTTTCTAATAAAATTAAAATGTAGAAAAAAATATTCAGGGTCACCTCTTAAATGTTTTTCCCTTTGATCTTCCAAAATGTAACTGCAGTACACTTAGTCATGTAGACTGCTCCAAAAATAACCATCAGCCTGATATGTGATACATCTGACAAATACGGTTAAAAAAAAGCCACCAGCTAATTGCTAGGAGAGATCCGCTATCTGCTGTACAAATATAACTTATATGCATGTGCCATAGGAAAAAAATGAAGAAATTAGTGAATTATTTCATTGCTTGCCTTAGCTTTAATGACTATCAATCACGACATTTAAATAAAAATGCATCTTAATTTGAGCAGCTTAGTAGTTTTCAGCTACTAGAGTCACAACAAAACAGTGGCAGTAAACAAAACTGTGCAGTATGGCTAAGACATTTCTAAGAATAAAAACTGACACTGTAGTGGTAGTACAACCTGTTACAAGAAGTCTTAACATTACTTGATATAGATCAAATACAACATTTTATCAATTTAAAATTTGGATCCACATTTCAAAAATAGTTGACATAATGAAGTGGATGAAAGAAAAGTATAATACCACCTTTATGAAAAAACCCCCCATAAACGCAGACAGGAAAAATAATCATGAATGACAAAAGCATCAGAAACAAAAATGCTGAGGAATATGCTTCTCAGAGGATAACTGCTGTTCATATTGGCAGAAAATAACAAAGCTATGCCAGTTTACCTGGCCACTCATAATACTCCATGTATTTTTCCAGTTAGCTACTTCCAAGTGGAACAGAAGTTACTCTAATTTCACTTCTCCCTCCTTCCATCTTCCTCCCAAACTGAAAAAATTACAGACTTCTTACTTTACCACGATGATGGAAGAGTATGCAGTTTGCTGAAATCCATCTTCAGAAAAAACAGTAACAAGTTGGTAACAGATATATTTTTAAAGAAGGAGAGTTATTTTAATGGATTTCAGCTCTAACAGAACTAGACAAAAAGACAGACATTTCAGGGATGTCTCTTTAAAACAAAACCAAAAACCAAACAGCTATTTTGTCGTATTAAAGAAAATGTATAAAACTGTCAAACAAACTTCTGTTGCTGGAAAAATAAATTTTAAAGACTCGAAATTTCTTCTATAGCTATATCTACCATTTATTTGAAGAGTGGACTTCAAGTAAGCAGCCAGCATGCATGCAGTTAGACCATACTCACGTCATAAGAAGGAAACAAAAGCTGTATTACACCAGATATCATAAAACTAAATTCTAAGCCTAGTATTTTTTCAGCAATTTTGAAAGAATTAAAATAAAGATCCCTGTAACTGGAAAAATACACCCTAGTGGTCAATATGGAAGGGATAAACATACCAAAATGCATTTTAAAAACTAAGTAATTCAGCCAAGTGAGGATGCAGCTGTAATCACTAAACTGAAAATCTTAAGAAATAACACAAACAAAAATGCATGATCAAAAAACTGGAAATGTCACATCACCTTAATAATAAGCGTGTGTGCTGGAGCAAACAAAAACAAATTTAAAAATGGTAATTTTTAAGTATCTCATATTGATGGAAGGCCACACTATCCACCATACCAGGGACTACTACTTGTGTTGAGGTAAGCTTTTTGCTTAAAGGTGATAACTCCCTTAGCAAGCAGCTGAGCACAGAGTGTTTATCAGAAAAGAAACTACCAATTACTCCACCAATGTTAACATTATTAGAGCTAGGCTTTTCACTAACATAGTCAATACAGTTCTGGAGTTATTTACCTAATTACAAAATCATTTGCATTAATAGCCTTACAAGCTTCTAAAGCAAATTCTTCTTGAGATGTTTATTAAGAGGACTTACTTCCAGAATAAGAAAGTATTATATCCTTTGCATCCCCTTTTCTCAATACTACAAACTTCAGCCTCAAAAATCTGAATAAAAATTAGGTATCAATAAGCAACTAGAGCAGGAGTTGTCTGTATTAATATCATAGGCCAGAACTCAAAGTCTGTTAATAAATTCCTGTTCAACTCCTGCATATTTGCAGGACTTCATCTGAATCATATTCAACCCAGCAAGTAATTAAAGAGTACCTTGCGTGCAATTGGCTCTTGACCTTCCATCAGTGTGTACCAGCTCACTAGCCTATTCCAGCCTTCAGTTGGCAAAAGGATGTAGTCCAGCTCATCAATGAGATGTTCCTTGAGAGACTGAGAATCACCATCTGTAAGAGAAAGATTTTCATTTGAATACTGTAACTCTGTACTTGACTTCTTAATATAACATTTTCATATAAACAGCAGACAAAATAGTTTCTGAGTCAAAATTATGTTACCAGTATTATGGTGTTCAAAGCCAGTCTTCTGAAATGATTTAGGCAAAGTATTCAGTTCAAGCACAGCACACCTATTTCAGGTGGTATTCCTTTACTCGGGAACCCAAGTGACAACTTCACATCACCATGCAATTATAAGCACCTAGCTTGTTATCATACACCATCCTAGCTTTCAGAGAAACCAATTTATTTCTGCCACTCAATTCACACATATTCCCACATCATCATCGATACATCCACAACTGAAAATGAGAATGAGTAGTTAACTGTAGATTAAAAAAAAAGTTTGAAGTCATTCACCCCTTTTCAGACTAGGAAAGCAGCATGGTACAACCTCCTATTTAAAAGATCCTATGTGCTCTGGAAACAGTCACCACAAAATTTTTCACAGAGAGGGGAAGATGCTGCATTTCAATGAAGCACAACTTGGAATCTCCTTAGGTAAGTAGCATGCTTTTAGCTTTGGTTCAATCCTTATCACTAGCAGCTACCTTTTAGGTCTAAGAGGTGATTCCAGATGTGAGCCACTGTGAGCCTCAGATATTTAGGGCAGCTGTCTTTCCATCTGGAAGTATCACATTATAACTGGGAGCAGTGTGGGGAGAAATCCACAAGCACACCTTCAGGCCTACGTAACTCTTCACAAGATTCATACGGTATTTCTGCACTGATCTTATATTATAGTGAGATGGTGTAATTTGGATTCTATTACCTCCTTCTAAAAATACCAACATTTCTTCTAGTATAATTTTTTTCAGAACCATCAAACAGGTACTCTCTGATAATTCAGTCCCTCATACATAATTCAATCCCTGTTTTCTATGATGAACAACCTGCTACTCTTAAGTAACTACTTCCTTGTGCCCACTTTAACTATGTATCTCTTCTTTTGAAAATCACACCTGCATTCCATCGCTTTTGACACTTTTTGCACATGTTAAGATTAACTGAAATCTCTACCTGTTACTTTTCATTGCTCTCACTACATCCAAATGTTCTGGAAACGAGGGAGAAGCATTTAAGTAATATAAGCACAACATACTGCTTCAGTTTCCTGGAATCAGTCTTTCATGAATTCAATTACCGTTTTCCTTATCACTGCATTACATTGCAGAATATTTTAGAAAGCATGCCCATTTTAGATTATTTTATTCTTTGTATCAGATGCACATTTTTAAGGAGAGCAGCATGAGAGCAACTGGAGCATACTATGTGCCAAAGACAAGATTAAAATCCAAGTATTTTCGGGTTGAGTTTGTGCTACATAGAAAGCCTAGTACAGAGGATTGCTGCTTTGCAGTGGGTGAAAGAGAAAGCTATTATTTGGCAGGCACTAATGCCCTTATTAAAACTACCTTTACACAGAAACGGTAGATGTTGGAGGGTAACAGGATGCATGGAGTCATTGCCGATGCAGAGCTATAGTTTAGAACCATGAATGAGCAAATAGTGAAATTCACAAACTCTGATGCTCTTTATTTTGAAAGGGGCACTGGAAGTGTCAAAACAACAGAAAACGGGTTTTCAGGAGTTTTTAGGAATATGGCTAACATGACTTCAAATTTGGACAGCAAACCCTAAAGTAGGCTTCATAACAACAGTAAATTTGAACATAATCCGAACATGTATGTAGATTAAGTTATAAATGGTACAGATGAACAGTGTTTCGCACAACTAGAAATCACCTATTTTTGACAGGGAAGGCACAGAAGAGAGAACACGCTGATGCTACCTCACTGAGGATAAAAAGATGTTGCTACATCTGATGTCAGCTGAGATGTATCACCTGAACATCCCTTCCTCACTGCAGTGTTTACTACAAGAACTTACAAAAGACCTAGATCCTCACACTTCAGAAAACAAAACACAGCACTCACCTGGAGCAAAAAGAGCCTAAAGTTTCTGGATGGAAAAGAACATATAGATGTATACAACAATACAGCACCTTCTACAAAGGCATGATCAGTGTCAGATACACACATTCATTCACGCTGACAATTAGTAGAACACGGTACAACAAGTTTTATGAAAGACGCAATCATCTTTAACATTAAATTTGTAAAATAATGAGATACTAATTACAGGAGTTTTCAATTACGAAATTCAAAAGTTCATCATAAACTCCATGAAGTTGGAAAAATAGTATTACTATGTGCCAATAGAATATGCAGTACTATTACATTACCTGTAACTGCAAAGAAGAAAAGCAATTACCTGCTCAATTTTGTATCTGCTAGATTTTGCAGATTAAATATTAATATCTTTAATAGTATTTTGATACTGAACATTATATACAGAATTTGACATGAAGATTAAAATATGTGGGCAAGTATTCTGAGACCTGTGCTCACAAATTTGGCTACAGTTCAGCAAAAGTCAGTCAGACCCGAGCAATTATAGCAGTGACAGAGTTTAACATACTTAGAAGACCGTAAAGAAAATAGGAAATTACCCTCTAGCACTTCACACAAGTTGTGTTAGAGTCACTGAACTGCATAATACCACTTCTTCAACTGTTCCAGAACTAAAGTAAGGGCTTGGGGCTCATTTACAGAAGGAAGTTTTAGAGCCCAATTTATAAATCTTATTTTAATTCACCCAATTTGGTTAAGCTACCAAAAAAAGGGAAATCATAGTGAACTCAAGCTACCTTTTTGTCAACTTGACTAATTTTCAGGTCTCAAGATAACCCAAAATCTCATTATAAAGCAGGAATTTGTACATTATTACATATTTTGTTACCATTACAAAGAAGTTCCAGTAATTGTATTTATAAAATTGTCATTTATTAGGGAAATCGAATCCAGTTCTCTTGCCATGGTCTGAAAGGAAACCAACATTTTTACCTTTATATATGCTGAGGTTCATTAACACTGCCAACTTGAAAAGATGAACTATCTGTGACAATTTTGCACTTAATGTACTATCGGCTTATTTCACAGTCAGAAGCAGTTACCTTTGAGAAGTCCAGAGTTATCAATAGGACCAGGGTACACATTCTGATCTCCCATCTGGTATTTGTCCCAGCTGTCAAAACCAACATATTTTTTCCACTGTTTGAACCAGCGACTATCCACTAGATACCTTAAAAGGAAGAAGACATATATATTAATTACTGGGATGCTACTACTTCCTATCTCATTCATGATAATGCACCAACATTCACCAGCCTTATGAAATGACAATGCTTTTCTCTCTGTTCTGCTAACCATTACCACCATCTCCTACCTGCGAGGACTTCAGCTGTGGTCAATTAAAGATCTCACTAACAGTGCCACGTACAGTTTTGCAAGACTGCCAATACAACGCATTAAGAAGCTGAAAAATGGCAAGTTGAAAACACATTTCCCTTTTTAGCATGAACAATTGCCACCTTTAATTCCTGTTCTTGATTTTCAAGTTCAGGAGATTCAAGTTAAATCTCTATAATTAGACAGCGCTTTAAAAAAGTGAGAGAGAACTTTCAGTAAAGAATTGTCTACCGCTGGAGTTTTATTTATAAGTCATATGCAACTTAAACTTCAGAACTTTGATACCTTGTCAAGAACCAGAGAGTGTGTTTTCTTCCTCTGAGTCAACATCAACACAAACAGTAAATGCTCTGCTTTTGACGGAGGACTAGATGTTCCTCCTACAAATAATTATCAACATCACGCTTCCATATAAAGCGATTATGTCTCTAATCTCAGCTCCACAGTATTTCTACCCAGATTAAACTGTTGTCACAGTCTGGCTTTTACGAAGTCCTGTGATACCTACATTGTATACCTTTTTGTCCAGAATTTCTTTAAGACCAAGATACCAAATTTGTTCAGTGATGCTCAGATTTTTATTTTTTTTTTAAAGATACCATATGCATTATTTCTCCTTCCTAAAAGCATTCATCTTCTTCTGCCTGATCTGACCCAAACCTTTTGCTGCTACCTTAGGATGAAACTGAATTTGATTAATCTGACATGCCCTTGCCTTTTGCTTTATACACTAAGTTTTCATTCTCATGAACATACTTAAGGCCAACAGCATTCTCCCCTTTCTCTTCTGCTGTGGCCATCCATCTCTATTCCATAAAAGCTGTAACTGTGTGTGGTTATGAATGCAGTCACCATCAAACCTGCTAGCCTTGTCCCATGGCCTCTGATTTCTTGATCTACATTTGAATGAACTATGAATCTTAAGAAGATGTAATTTTACACAGAAGAGAAACTATAATACAGGCAAACTGCCTTTGTTTTAATTAATGCTTAAAAAATTACTGTTCCTGTAGAATTATTTTACTTTTCAAATGCTTTGTGTTAAATGTCTTATTACACCCCAGTAACAGTGATTAATACAAATTTTTGATAACCAAATTTAACAGAGCTTTAACATTATCTATTTCAACACTTTATCAGCTTTCTTCTTCCATATCCAATTAATTTTGCCACCAACCAAAATTTGCTGTGCAATATCTCTTTAGGATCATCCCTAACAGAAACGTTGTAACATTGCTGTTTCCTAACACGAACTGCAAAAAATCTTTCATCACTTCCCTTCACATTTAGGAATTTGTACTTACAGGCTCAAATAAGAGCTTAATATTTCTTATATAAAGAAAGCTGAAAGGCCACTTATAAATCATGCAAGTATGTAAGTATGATAAGAACTAAACAACACAGTCAAGTTCCTTTACCACAAAGTAGAAGTAATATGCATTACATGGAAAAGAAAGGTTTATTGAATTTATTTACCCAAGAAAAGAAATATGCATGTAGAGATTTTGAAAAATGCTAGCAGACACTAGAGATGTGAGTTCTTACAGAGAATTACTGTATGGCTATAGGCATGTATGTGCATGCACATGTGTATCTATTTTTTATACATATTAGTCATTTTAATGCACATTTGGCTACTTTTGCTTCAATAGAAATCTGATACAGGTGAGAAAAGATATTTTGAGTTATTATTGAACACAGTCACAGTAGCCATTATCTTCTCTCTTATCCTGGTTTAAGAATGGTATTCCTCAATTTAGTACTCCGACCAAAACCAAAAAAAAACCAAAATGCTCCCCTTCCCGCCCTCCACAAAAAGCAGAAATTATCAGGCTAAGATAATTACAATTTACTGGAAACAGCAATGAGATAACAAAAATGAACAGTAACAGCAACAATATTAATAACAGAAGTGTAAAAAGAGGGTGATTTACATGCAAAATGGTCACCCTGGGGGACAATGAACGATGGTGGATGGGTCTCCCCCTCCCACCATGCCTTTTCTCAACCTGAAGCCACACCCCTCTTCTCCCAAGCAGGGGCCCTCGACTCCCACTCCTGGGGGTGGCAGAGCATAACAACCGGGACATGCCCAGGACTGGGCTCCAGGCTCCATCCCCTCACCGTGGAAAAATTAACTCTGTCCTGGCCATTACAAGAACTTGCTCTTAATCAAGAGATGAAACACTACCTTTTCAGTAAGGTTAGGGAAACCAGAAATTTGAATTCCAATCCCATATACTACTCTCATTTTATGCAAGAAGGATACGCCACGTTAAATATTATGGAGGGGAATAGATAAGAAAAATAAAAAAAAAGGAGCACAATTACACCATGCTCAGTTTAAGGGGAATCAATCAACCTGCTGAAGCACTTCTGTAGCTAAAATCCAGACTTCTTAGCATTAACGGGAAAAGATATAATCATATATTTATAACCGCTTTTGATTCTACAAACACATTCAATATAGCATTCTCACCAAGATCAACAAGACTACTCATCTGCACAAGAGAAGGCAAACCACGGGAAGGCAACTTAATTTATCTTTTTGTCAATGTTATAATATCCATGATAAAATCAACCACCTGAAAACTTAAGTATTACCTATGAGGGATGTCCAGTAATTTCAGAGGAAAATACATAGCTCAAGTAAACAGAACTACATCTGCTAAATCCTCATTTCTTAAATGATATTTGATCCCTTTTTAAGGAAAAAAATATTTAAAAACTTGGGGCATGCACTTGGACCAGATACACTTCACTGTAATGTGTGTTGTCCCAGATACAAAAATAGCATACCATGCATTAGTAAAACAGGGACCTCAAATATATGTATATTAAACTTGGACTTTATTTTTGTTACTATTACCTAATGCAGGAAGGAGTTCCAAATGACTCTAATGCTACAGTAGTTTCTTGAACTGTGGGCCTCACTGAGAAGGCTACCCCAGAACTCCCCATCAAAGTTAAAATATATGGCTTATCCATTTTTTAGAATTATGATTAAGAAATGTTTGTTATCTGATGGAATCAAGATTTCACTCAACCAGGAAACACAAATTCTGCTCTCTGGGATGTCATCAGTTAAGCTAGTGAGCAGGATAACCAACCCATCTTCTGGGGTAAAACAAACCTGGAGGATTTCTAATAAAGATTAAAGACAAGAACAGCCTCAAATTTCTAGATATTCTGCTTTGAGGGGCAAACCTTAAAAACTAAGACAACTGCACAGCAAAATGAACTGATTAACTCTAAAACAGCAGATACATGACATTTATAGACATTTCAAATAAATCAGTAACCTCAAATTGTTTGAAGAAAATAGTACAACCAAGTCACTTAGAGCCAACTGGTTGATAACATAAAACACTGAATAGTTCCAAACCTTTACCTAAAGGTAAGCAAAAACATGCATGTACCATTTGCTGAAAATTACACTCACATATGGAATTTTCAGTATTAATAATACTGGAAGTATTTGTACAGTTTAATTAGCTTTAGGAGTTTTTTCTTGGTTATATTATGTATACTTAAACTTTTCTTTGTGCAAGTAGAATCAAAAACTACAGAACATGAGAATATGTTCTCAGTTCAAGTCTGGCCTACTTCATTACCCAGTGTTTACTTCTGAGGAGAGCTGCAGATTGCTTCATGAGATATATCTGCTCTCTGCTGTAAAATGTCTGAAGTGGATTATCATATACAAGGGACAATTTATACTCCAGAGTCCTCTGAAATGCCGGATAATGGAATAAAACATGAGGAAATGGAACGAAGCAGCAACAGGGGAAGTTCATACTCGACATCATGAAAAAGCCTGAGAGGGTGGCTGGTCACCGGAACAGGCTCGCTAGGGAAGTGGCCACAGCACCAAGCCTGTCAGCTCAAGGATCACCTGGATGACACTTTTAGCCATATGGTTTAGCTTTAGGCAGTCCTGCAAAGAGCAGGAAGTTGGATTTAATGTCCCTTATGGGTCCCTTTCAATTTGGGATATTTGGCCTTGGCCAGTGGTCAGTCCATCTGGAGCTGGCTGGCATTGGCTCTGTATGACATAGGGGAAGCTTCTGGCAGCTTCTCCTAAAAGCTACCCCTGTTGTAACCCTGCTACCAACACCTTGCCATGCAAACCCAATAAAATTGGGTCACTCAAATTTACCAAAAAAGACCGTATCCTTAGGTATGACCAAATGATCAACTGTAGAGACTCAAGGCAGCCCAAAATAGGATTACTTACAGCCTTTCTACACTAACTTACAAGTACAAAAAAATGAAGCTACTACAACACTTGTAACACCTACTACAATACCTTCATTTCTTAAATAAAAATTCAACAAATAATAAAAATCAATTATAAGTTTATGGAAGTTTTAAAATTTCACAGTTGCATGACCACATGGGCATTGTCCACTGAACAAAAAAAGTACTATCAGGAAACTTACTAACTGATTTCTACAATTCTGCCATGGTTAGTAACTTTTTCATGTAATTCAAGTTCACCTGTGATTTACTGCATATTTTGACTTAATAAACCTAATTAACATAATATCAACATCACACAAGTACTACAGCATTCATTCTTTGCCTCAGCATCCAAGCTGATAGAAAAGTATCCGAACAGTATGACCAAGATCTTGGTATTTCCCACTGCTGTCAAAACCATTCTGAATTCTTTTGACTGTTACACATAGACAGAATTAAACAACATGTAACCCAGATTTATTTATATTGACTGATACATCAGCTCTTTGAATTCAAAATCAAACCAGCAAACTTATGCAATAAAGACACTTCACAGAGAGACGCTCATTCCTGCACTGTGTACCGCTGGGACATCGTATCTTCTGAACAGAAGCTATTTCACTTTTAACAGTAAAACTGTGCAAATTGTCCAGAGAGATAGGTGAGGATTTTTTTTTACTCTCCTCACTGTGCATGAGTACAGATTAAGCAATACAGAGGACAAAGTGGAACAACTGTGTTGCTGAAAGCAAATTAGGCCTCCTGCTTAAAGGCATAGCATCTGATTTTTGTGCTTGCACAACTACAACTACAAAAATAAGAATGTAAGAATGGGTTTGTATTTGTATTTCTACTTTGATTTAGGTGACAAAAATTGCTTGATCAAACACACTCAATTAATAGATGCCTTCAAATTAAATCTTCTTTCAGAATTAACAAGTTCTTCAAGTTCAAAATGGTGATAATTATTCTACCCTATCACACAAACTATACCATCTTTTTATTCAAAATATAGGTAAATCCACAAGAAAAAAATGCAGGGGTCAAAGAGAAAAAAAATATATAGTCTACCTCCCATTTTGAAGAAATCAGTCTAAGTATTTCAGATTCCTCTTCAGAAGTGTTTAGTTCAACAAAATGCACCAAGATTTCAAATCAACTAATCAAATTCTCACTACAGCTCACCATGCTCCCATAATGTGCTGCAGTAGCCTAAGCAGCACACTCTTCACCCATACTACCGAGAGGATGACCAAAAAGTACGATTCAGTCAGAATAAGTGGAGTGCAATCTATGTTAAAATTTCAGTGTGAACATTATATTAACAACCATGTAAGTGTTTTGTACACCCTTAGAAATTTGCCATTTAAGTAAAGACTTTTCACTAAAATCTAACAAATCGATGTTTGACTTTCAATTTTCAGGCAAAAGCCTGGAACAAACATGATTTTAACATGCTCTCACCCCAACTTATCAATTCACCGAAGACAAATGCATCTACTCATTTCCATTGTAAGTATTGTCCAGAAGAACTTAAACTTTGTAAACCGTTGGTCACATGCAGCAACATTCCTTATGCAGTGAGAGAAACGTAACACCAAACTTCAACCACAAGGTTTGAAAGTCAAAATCAGCAACTTAAACCTCATTTGAAAGAAAAAAAACACCCAACTTTTAATCTGTTCTTGGAACACTGACACAGTGTTCCTTGTTTCTCGTTTTATGAGGTTATCAAAACAATTTAGAATATCATTCCAAATATTATTGAAGTGCAAGTCCATAAGATGTCATCATGCCCTCAGTGAAACCAAGTAAAATCTTCCATTAACATTCCATCTAGATTCTGTTCATGTACAACACAATGATGGATGATGAAATGTGGAAAACACAGTACTGAGAAAAATCTACACAGCCTGACTCTTGGGGATGTCCTGTGCAGAGCTGAGTTGCAACTTGATGATCTTTGTGGGTCCCTTCCAACTCAGCATGTTCCGTGAAGACCACAGGGTAAAATGCTATTAAAGCTAAGCACCTCCAGTATCAAGGCTGTCATCAATGATGGGCACTGCAGGGTTTTTAAGCAGGGCTACAGATGTCTGTTCATCAAGATTCATGAGTTTTCACTGCAGCCAGAATTAAAATGCTTATACATTTTCAGTGGGGAAATTCACTTCTGGAGGAAAAACCCTTTAAGGCTGAACTTTTCATATCTACTGATCACTCACTGGGAGGGATTTTTAGCCCACTTCATTTTTACTTACTCTCTTCAGTGACCAAGTATTACAACTGAAAAGGCAATGAAACTCCCACAGGTTAAAAAAATATTTTTTTCACCGTCCAAGAAATGTACTCTATGGATAACAACAGTACTCTACCTAGACTCAGCAGAACTTCAGAAGTGATGTGTATCAGACACATCTGAAAACTAAAAATACTATACCTCCGTGGTTTTACTAATTTGCAAGTCTTAAAAACCAAGAAGAGATTAAGAATCTATCCCATCACTCTTGTGAAGAGATGACTGGCACCAAAATTCATTGGGTAACAGGGCTGAAAATCAACATCTTCCTTCTGGTCTAAACCTGACTAGCTTCAGTTTACAGATAGTGTCTTAAATCTTTATCTGCTCATCTCAAAATCCTTATCCTAGAAGACATCATCCTCTTACGTAAGTATTTCAGCACAGGACTCAAAATTCTAGCAAAACAGACAAAGGCTCTGCAAGCTCTTCTCTGAAAGACAAGGCTTCCACTTTCCCTATTAGATTTTGAGATGTCTGACCTCATTCTAAATGAACACCTTCTGTCACATATGGACACCAGAACTGGTCAGTAGAACAGTTTCATTAATATATTCTGTATACAGTACATATTTGTACTGCTACTTGGTATTCCCTATTCAAACATCTAATGATTGCATTTGTTCCCTTAGCCACTAAATAAACTCCATGTGATAGTTTTTTTCCACTGTAACTGCCTAATTCTTATCAAGTTACTGCTTTTAAAAATACAAGCAACTTCTATATTCTCATCTGCTCACAAATTGTTATGGAAAGCAATAGATGAAATAAGCACAGTGGGGAAACTCTGGGAGAAAGAGAGAGAAAAAGTGGTAAAGCTGACTGCTGAGCTCTTACCTGTGTTTTTAAGTCACTATCATGCACTTTAAGTAAAATATTTATTGCCAGGTGATACCTAAAGGTGAGAAATGTGATTACATATCCTAGACCATGGAGGGACGATGTGTGTAAGAGGTAGCCAAGAGTATGAAAGCATTTGTAATGTCATATTTGAGCTACTGAGACAACATCTCTAAGACAGCCACAGAGGAACAGGAAGTACAGGGAAGTCAGGGCAGAAAGTGGTTTTAAAGGTACAATCAAGAAATCACACCTTAATATGGGGAAGAAATTACAGAGAAATCACCCAGGAAGTCACACAGAAAAACTGACAGTCTTCCCCTCTATAACAAAACTGTTCCAAGATCAATAACTTTCAGTTTTGAAAACTAGTTCTGTGATACTGTAAAAACAGAAAAACTTGGCAAGGTTCTCAAGAATATCACTGCAGCCACAAAGGCATTAAATGACATCATCAAGACCAGTTGGTCACACAAATTATACTGTGCCTAAAAATCTGATGAACATCAACAGCTCTTCAATTTCTGAGAGCAGAAGACACTGATTGAGTTCAGATTTGCCTGCAGCTGTAACAACCAATAATTTTTGTCATTCTAAATGAGAGGGTAAAATCTCCACAGACAATAAATTCTCCTCACTTGTCAAGCACCAGCAGAATTTCAAAATACTGCGACGTATTTGTATCCTATGCTAAAACTGGGAGACATACAACAAAATGCAGTATTTTTCCTCTGCCTAAACAGAAGCCTAGGTCTTTCAACCACACAACCTGAAGATCCTTTGGACAATACTGCAAGAAGTAAACCTTGTATTAATTCAAGTTCTGTGGAATAAAAGTGTAGTTTTTAAAGTCAGTACTTTACTAACGAAAGCAGACAACATTATTCAAAAGAGCTAATAAACAAAGGAAGTTCTTTCTTGGAAAAATCTGATGTTTATTTAATGCATGTTTAGAAAAATAAGATAAATGGAGAGACGGAAGAATCCTCAATCTCTCAGAGTTTAATATTTTATTAATTGGCCATAAAGAATGCAAAAAAGACCACTGGGGCAAACTAGCCCAAAATCTTGTCCCTGCAGCCGAAGCAGTTAAAAGACACAAACCTTGTCTTCCATCGGAGCAATACAGCTTAACGCATACTATTCCCAAGCTATCCTTAAATACATCTAATGGAACAAATTCTACAGCTTACTAAACTGCCTATTCAACTGGTTTTTAATACTAGCAATTCTTTTTCCAATATCTAACTCTAAAAATTTTGCATTTCAAGTCAATTTTATTTCTTTCTCTCTGCAGCATACATGTAGAACTAATGAAGAAATTCAGCAGCCACTCCATAGATGCTTCTAAGATTTGCCTCTCTTTGCCCTATTCTTTAGTTGCTTTTTTGTTAGAGAAACCCCCAAAGCTTTATACTTTCCATATGGAGCTTACTGTTCTCTCCACTCTAAATTCTGAAGAGCATGGAAAAGACTGTCAGTATAAGCCAGCATTTTTAAAAGGACTGCATCTGAGTGCTTTAAAGCTCAAACAGAACAAGCTGGTATGGCACTGCTGAAATTTTTTGCAGCAGTATTTACTACTAAATGAATGCAATTCCGAACCATAGCTTATAGCATTTTAACTGTTGTTTCCTTACTGATGTCCCAAAAGATCAAAAAGCCATTGACAAATACCTCTAAAAAAGCATTTGGACTAAACGTACCCTTTAACTTGTGAAGACAGCTGCACAGTCTAAGTATAAATCCTACAAATGCACAAGTATACACATTATGTAGCTCAATTTAACAGTTCACAAGTAAAACTTAAATCGGACTTTGCTGTAGCTTACTCAGTTTTAAAACACTTGACTAATATCAGTGTCAATCACAGCTAGATATATTTTCACAGAACATTTAGAAGCTTTTCCCACATAACTGATTCTTCCTATTAAAATATCAAACGTACTAAAAAAAGTAAACAGCACAGTAAACTTACTGTTTCGGTCATGCTGTCAACTTGTCATAAAAGTACTATCACTTTGAACAATATTAACTGCTTGAGATATTGTTGGGTACCTGGGAAGTACCCAACAGAACCATTAAAAAAAAAATCTTGAAAGACATCAAGCCTGAGCACACTTTTACTACCGCTGGTCATCTTCAACACTACCATGTGAATTCATTTCCTTTTTCTAGTTGCTTACACTTTTCCAGTTTCAGGAGCAGTCTGTTCGTATGCCAAAACCGAACATATACTCAGCAGTATTTGAATAATGCATCAGAATGTATGCTTCTGACACATGCTGCAGTATCAACACTGTTAAATATAGTCTTTTATAGAACTGGAACAGTGAGTGATGACAGCTGAAATGAGGTGGGTTGGTTCTACTTCTGTGTATTCATAGTTAATTTTCTGTAAGTTAATGCTTCAGCCTTTGTCTATGGGTGACAGTTTCACACAGGAAGAGATGAAGAGGTTGAGTCGTCGGAAAAGTGTCAGTTCCTTATTTTCTGCCCTCCTAAGAAAAAGTCTCATTTCCTAGCCTCATAGAACTACAACTATAGACGATCAATTACCAAATACACGCCAAAAAGAGGTGCTTATTTAACCTAATTATTTTCAGCCGTGGATTATTCTGTTGACAATTCGTACAGCATACTAGGAAATATTTTACGACTGACCAGAAAAACATATTTTTCAAACATTCGTTGACGAAAAGGTATCATAAGGGTCCGTTGGCACCTTCAGGGACTCTTTCTTAGGAAGCTAACACGTTTACAGTCGCAATAAAATTTAAACTCAAGGCTTGTCACAGCCACGGACGGGCATGAGGGCATCCAGGCCAGAGTACAGACATCATTTCTGACAACCTGAAGGTGAAGCCAGGGCCATTTCAGCCTGGGTAATGGAAGAAACGCCTGGCAGCAGAGCTCTTCTCCCCCACCTCAACACTTCTCGCGCAGCCAAAACAAGCCCCACTGCGGGCTCCGGGCCCGCCATCCGGGGCTGCCACCCGGCAGCGC
>VWZT01015290.1:352133-387106 GCA_013397055.1 Pachycephala philippinensis
CGTCCCGTCCCCCCCCCGCCCGGGGAGGGACATGGAGGCGACATTTGGCTCAGTGCCTAAATTGAAGTGCTAGCACAATTAGATCCCTTATGCCTCGCTACCAGATGAGTGTTTTGGATCACCATAATTCATGTGATGATACTGTCCGTGTTGTTGTGCAAACACTTTTGTGGGTTCAAATAGTCTGTGTGACTCGCATTAGCTTTTCCAGACCATTGCAGAAACCACCGATAATTTGTTGTGTTTGCTTCACTCGTTCTTACATGAACCTTGTACAAACAGTGCAACCTGTTACTTGGCATTTCACAAAAAAAAAAAAAAAGGGAGAAGGCCACATATTGCATTACATAACCAGGTTCTCTCTGTCTTCATGTTTGTATAGAGATTTCAAAGAATCAAAATGGTGGGGGAATTTAGGGCTGGGGTGCCGGTTACAAACATCTGAAAACAAGAGTTTGTTCTTATAGATCTGACTGGTGTATGTGTAATGCCTGCAATCGTATAGCTAGCACTCTTGCCCCGGTCATTACAGCCTGCTGCACAGTGTGACTCACACCAGGGATATATCTTAGGCTGCCAGCCATGTATTATAAGCTATTAGGCATTATTAGCTAATTAACACATAGAATCTAGTAGCATGTAGCTGTTACAAGCAGCACTAAAAAGTGCTACTTAGATACGTGCCCTGCAAAAAAAAATGGAAGTAAGGCTGTTATGCAGACATGGTAGCACAAAGCTAAGTAAGTATTTTGTCAGGATTATCGGTGAGGATGATGATGTTGAAATAAGGACAAAATCGTCTGTGTAATACCAAAATCATATCGAATATGTAAGAACTACCAGGAGCTCAGAGCAACTGCTGATGACGTTCATGGCTTCTCTAAGAGCTGGAATGTGAAATTCCAGAAGGAAAGGCAAGGAAATAAAAGATAAATGTTAGGGAGAGCTGTGGATCTAACGGCTACATTTAATGAGAGAAAACTGAAATGGACAATAAGAAGAACGTTTCCAGCCACTTCGGGAATAAATTTCTGGGTTAGAATCTCCAAGTTTAGAAAGAACTTTGATAAGTTCCCACCCTATACACACCAGGGCTTGACAGATAAGAAAAGTGTTTTACACTCTGAAAGTTATCTCTGTGCCTAACTTGAATTTATACAGAAATTATATTTTCAAGGAAATTTTGGGGAAAATATTTCTCAATCCACCGTGCTGGAAAACAGCTTCCTTGTTTATCAAGCTGTAGCAGGACTGTCAACAACGTACTTTGCCAAAAGGTTCACCTGGAGCCACCCATGCCTCTGTGCTTTGTGTTGCGTAACTGCAGTTACTCAGTGAAAGAACTCGTATTCCTGAGTTCAGTCTATTTGTGGTACAGAAACAGATGCTAGACAGGTATTAAGTGCTACAAACAGAGACAGCAATACAATGTGCCGTTTGAAGCAGAGCTTTAAGAATTCCCAAGGAGAGAGAAGAGTAAGACTCTTTCTGGGCCTCCCAGTGCTTCACGTGAAGCAATTGTGTTTTTCATACTGGAACAGTACCTAAACTTCACTCACATTCTTGGAAAATGCATGTTAGTGTTAAATCTGGGGGGTTTTTTTAAGCTTTATCAGCCGTCAAGGAATTGTTTCCAAGTACCTCTGTCCTAGACAGTGCCTGAGGATCTTTAAATTTTAAACTGCCTGGTAAACAGAAACAGCACTGGAGATACTGGTGAATGACCTACTTGCTCTAATGAAACCCAGGCATTTGTAATACAGATTTATATCTTACTGCTTGTGATATAAGTGAATGCAGGATATTGTCAAGATAGCTGAGGTGGCAGGCTTTCCAGCTGTCAGAGGGCCTTCATCCTTGCCTGACTTCATTGCTAACAGATGAATTTTTATAAACATGTTTTTTGTGGTTCTAGACCTTGATCCTAAACAAGGATGCAATTAATACAGTGTATAGCAGCACAGACATTCAGCAAGTGGGCTGCAGATAACAAACTGTATAAACTGATGATTCTATTGATTCCCAATACAACATAAAGTTTAAGATCTCAGTTGTTGTTTTCAAGTCAATTAGTGGACTTGGCTAACAAAGCTTAAAATATGACTTGGTTTTTGGGGATATGAGAAGCTCTGCATCTCCGTAGAGGAAATTTCTGTACACAATTAATTCTGTAAAAATAACAGACAACTGCAAGTCTCACAGGTAATACAGAATAATTCACTTCACCGCTTTTTATTTTCTTTCAAGACCACTGCCATGGTTTAAGAGTGGTACTTCCCAAGTTAGTGCTCCCACTAAGACTCTCCAAACCACATGCTGCTCGCTTTCTCTCCCTTCCACTCCCCCATCCCTCCTGCTGCATGGCTGGAGAGAATTGAAAGGCCAAAAGGTGCAGATCATGGTTGGGATAAGAACAACTTATCGGAAACAGCAATGAGCTAAGAAAATGGACAGCAACAGCAACAATATTAACAACAAAAGTGTACAAAAGAGAGAGAGTGATTCACATGCAAAACTGCTCACTGCAGGGCTCGACCTGACCACAGCCACACTGCCCCAGCTGCTCCCTCTGGCTCAGAACCAGTGCCACACCACTGCTCCCTCTGCCTCCCCTAGCTGGCCAGAAGGTACTCCTTGTCCCAGGAAGAGACTCCCTTTCCCCCACCACTGACAAGGACATGAGGTGGCACAGAATAAGCCCTGGGTCCTGGCCATGCCCCCTCCCAGCTGCTGTGAGATGAACCCAGTCCTGGTCAGAACGAGGACAACCACCTACACAACGTTTGTGAATTTGTGGAGGGGGAAGAGAGGGCTTCAGATTTCCCTCCCCAGTGGTCTATGGTGAGCTTACAGCCACTGGTGGCTGTGTGAATTTCCTTTTCAGTTTGGACCTGCATCAGACATGGAGCTTGACATATTAGAATGGATAGGATGAGTATATTTTCTATGTAGTTTTCACATATACAGTTAGGAAAACATAGGTAATTTCACTTTTGGTTGAGAAATCTGATGGAAACCCTTACAGAGCTAATTTTACTGGCCAAATTTGTTTTTGTGAATTCAAAGTGGAGCAAAAGGTCAGTTACTAGTGCTACCAGTGCTGCTTTTGTTCCCTATTCTTTTTTTTTTTTTTTCTGTATGGAAGTTGGTAATTCTTAAATAGTGATGGAATTGCAAGTCTTTTTGAAACAGTTCAGTAGAAAACCCAAGAAAGCAGAAATAACCATAGACTGAAGTTAAACAAGACAAAGCAGGGCTTCTGTAAGGTAAACGAGGGGAAGATACAGGAACAAAAATACAGTACTTAACAAAGTTGGGGGAACCCAAGAAAGCATGAGTTGAATGATGGACAGAAGCAGATAAGAATATACATTTTTTAAAATAGAGAAAGAAAATGCAGGATAAATTTGACAGACAAAGAAGTGGAGAAATAGCATGTAGTTAAGATACCCATTTCTGTCCCAGACATGAAACTATGACTGCACTGCACTGTAGATTTGAATCATATTCCTAATCCAGTCTGTGCATCGCCTGTCTCCTTCAGAGAGGCTGAACATAGCCATGTTAAACTCTTGTTTCAGCTAGATGGAATTGAAATTATTAGCTATTGCAATAACACACTTTTGTTGGGATAAGAAAGAAGGCAACATTTGAAAATGTATTGGTTTTCTATTCAGTCGATTTAATCAGACTGTTACATTTTTTCTACATTTTTAGTAGTTAGTATTACCAAAATCATCTTTCATATGAGAGAAAAAGACTCTTGAAAAAGGAATGGATAGTTTTTAAACGTGTATAAAGCTACATGCTCTGTTTCTCTTTTACCTTCTTGCCTTCATGTACTAAGCCTAGGATCAGGCATCCTGGACAAGTTAAGTCAGAAGGCTTGGAGATCTAAATATAGGGGAATGATGATAGAGAAAGTTCAGTGAGATTAATAAAGGGTGTCCCAGAAGTATTCCTAATTTAATGACAATGGAAGAAAAGCCAGTGTCCTTTAATTTCTCCAATTTTGAATTTTTTAAATATTGGAGAGCATTCCTTTTTATTTTTAATTTTCTGAGGAATGACTTCTAATTATACTATGCAAAGAATTAAAAGAAATATATGCAAATACGCTATATAGAAATATTAAAATTATGTTTTACATTAAAAAATGTAGTTAATAAATTGTATTCCTATTATTCCTAGTCATGTGTTTAACATACACTTAAATATATGTTAAATTCTAGTGGCCCAGGACTTGAAATAAGAACATCTGAAAAATTAGCTTTTTTATGATCTGATCAGTTACTAATGTAAGCAATAAATACCCATTTTCCACAAGATAAAATTACTTCCCATTTCCTTAATTCAATGTTTTTTTCTACACAAAAAACCACCCTATTTTAGGTTGCTACAAATTAGATAGCATTTGTATGTGTCTTCAAAAATGTTTTTCTTAAAGGAATTTTAGACACAGAAACTAATTTCAAAGGTGTGATGGTTTTAGCCATGGTTATCTGATATGTCAAAACTGTTATCAATTCCTGTATTTGATTTGCACACCAGAATGGGTCCGAATTTTCTCCTGTGTGGTTGCTAAATGAGCTGTTTGGTTTTGAAGGCAAGAGATAAAATTAAGTGCATTAATTGTGCACAAAGCGTGTCAACAATGTAATTCAAGAGCCATGGTTTTAAAAGGATGATCCATAATGTAGGCTTTAAGCACTGGGTGTTGGAGATGTATGAAATCTAAATACAATGTAGAAGTTAGGTTTTGTAAGATTTGCACATTGTGTGCTAAAAATAGACTGCTATTCAAGAAAAATAATTGGTGCTTAAGTGGAAGGAGATAATGGCGAGATTTATGGCAGGACCTAATACAGCCAACAGACTAGTAGCAGAACTAAATGTTGTTGGCACAAGTAAAATTGTTTCAGCATATTTTTACTGTTTGGCTATCTAAAGTATGAATAAATTCACATTCATTTCATTAACTAAATATCACTGGAATCCAACAGAACATGCAGCAATATATCGAATGCATTAGAACAACTTCACATTTTACATGCACAAACATGTACATGTATGAATGACAACCATTAAGGAAGTATCTCATTGAAGGTATATTATTTTTTTATATGTGGCACACAGAATTACATAAAGGTATATTTTAATACTTTACATTTTAGATATGTGGTTTCTGCTTTCCTTTTCTAAACCTCCTTTAGAATAAAACATTACCGTTACTATGGAATCTGGTTAGACTTATTGTAACCTGAAAATATATGCACACAATCTTGTAAAGCAAAAAACTTTTGAAGCAGAGTCTCAGCGCAACTGTAAAAGGAAAAATAAAACATTTTGACAGAGAAATAAATATTTTGATCAAAATATCTCAGACACAGAGAAGTTTTAGAAATTGAAAAATTCCCGAGTTGCTGCTCTGGCATTCCAGAAGAAGCTGCAGGAGCTTTTAGTGATTAGAAAATTTTTCACAGAGTAGGTGAAAAAAGAGACTTGTTTTTATGAATGTCAGTGTTGTCCCTTGCTGGGTGCATGCAGGAGTAATGTGAGAGGGAACAATGGCAAATTGTGGTGCATACATACAATCCAGTCATCCTGGAACCTGTTGCACAAAAAGCCTCTTTCACCTTCTGCAGTGGGATCAAACTGCCTCTTGTAACAGTACATGGGAAAGTGACTTCCACTTCCAGCCTAGTGGGAAATACGTGAGTTGGTGATGGTGGTGAACAGGGGTTTGGTCAGCTAAAGTGGGGTTTGGAGTTCAGGGTCACCGGTGCTTTAGGGAAAATGAACTTTAATAGTGTCTCTCCTTCCTGCACGAGCGAGACACCTTTTAACAGGGGCTTGGACTCTAATTGCCACAGTGTACTGAGAAAGCACTAAGTCTCAGGTATTTCCTGCAGTGCACATGGCTGATCTGGACTGAAAGCAGATCCAAGGCACAGGATTGAGGATTTAGGGGGAGGAAGAAGGAGTGGGAATGGGAAAGTCTGTGTCTGAGAATGTGCTTATCTGTATAGCTAGACTCCTTGGTATATATCAGCAGGAGTGTTTAGGCACCTGTTTTATCTCTTTACCTTGTTGACTTTGGAGCTTTAACCCTAGGCTACATCTAAACCTTGTGCTTGGGACAAAGTGTATTCTGCTCTCTGCTTCAGACTGCAAAAATTTGTGTTTCATTTTTTTGTGTTTGCTAGCTGACACTAGAACAAATACAATTTTTTAAATGGGCCACATTAGCAATGGAAATATAGATATGCTTTTTTTATTATTTTGGAGTTTGACATAAATACTGTAGATGATTCAAGATTTCCCTTGAAAGAAGCAGCCTGAAGTACTTCAGGAGTTGGCCAGTCAGTATAGGTTCAGATATTGACAAAATTGTTTTACTGTTGACATTTTGAGTGATCTTTAACCTATAATGTATTAAAAAAAATTAAAATCAGTGATTGGCAGTCAACCCTGTAAAATTAAATTATTTCCTTTTGAATTTACAAGGATCTTCAAACAAATGCATAAAACATATTGTAATTTTTTTTCTTTTTCTTTTTTTTCCTGAGGTAATGATGAAGCAGAAGTGGTTTCAAAGAGCTCTGGGTCAGAGCTGCCACATCCCCCAGGCCCCGGTGTTGCCCCCATTTGCCCCACACCTCCCTGTCCTTCCCACTCCATCTCCCTGCATCTAAATACAAGCATGCTGGGGCAGGACAGTTGCTGGAGAGGCCTGGCCTTTGCACCAGTGGTGGGACCTGGTTTTTGAAGTGGACGAAAGTCAGAGTCACAACACACTGTTATCACTGTCCTGCAGCTTTGTGCTCATACTTATGTTTTTTATTTTACGGTTAATATTTGCATATAAAGGGACACAGTTTTCTACATTTTAGAGGACTTCCCTGGACTGTATTGCAGTGCAAGAGAGGCTAGTACTTTGGCTGAAGCGGTTGGCTGTGCACAAGGGAGGTGTGCTGTTCTCACAGACCAGAGGACCCACCAGTGTGATATGAGAGTGACCACTAGGGTGAAATTTTGCTGGATACTTTTTTTACCTCTTGAGATGTCATTTTCAGTGCATTGACCTTGTAGGCCTCACAGAAACTCTCCTCATCCTTTCTGTTTGGGGTGATCTGTGTGAATATTTAGGGAAATAGCCAGTGTGAAAAAGTGCTTGAGGCTAGAGGAAATTAAACTGAGGATGAGGCTGTGGTTTCTTTAAACTAAATGTGTGTTCAGTCTTTCGTCATCCACACTTCTGCATCCTGGTCCTTTCGGTAGGATCCTGCATGGCATTATTTTTTTCTGAGAAAATGGCGAATTTCCATCTCCCCAGACATTTGCACCTTTTATTGAATACTGTAATATGGTCCTCCATGATCTGCCCAGGACAGACACAAAAACTTCAAATAGATTTAGCTAGATCCAACAGCCTACAGAATTAAAGTAATTTGCTTGGTATAACTCAGTGTTGCTTTTATTCAAGAAAACATCTGAAGGTCTGGATTTCCATACGCTAGAACACCACTATACTTGTGTGCTTTCAGTTTGGACTGGATGAGATAGCTTAACTTATTACACTCCTAGAAGGAAAACCATTTTTCTTGACCATTTGTTCTTCCCTCCTGATCTGTGACAGCCCAAGAGTCTTTAGTTTCAGTTTGTGCTGGGAAGCCTGTTTCCATCATTACTTGTCCACCTGTTTGTCTCTTTGAAGGCTGATAATGGCAAGTGGGAAACCTGCTTTTACACTCTTGAGACAATTCAACTAAGCTGGTTTGAGTTTTCTTTAGAATAAGCAGGATGTGCATTTGAAGACTAGTGTAAGTACTTTAAAAATATTGTCTTGTTAAAACTATGACATTAAAATTTCATATATTCTGTCAGTGGCTCTGATTGATTCAGATGTCTCCGTAAATGGACTCATTGGCCTAAAAAGGTGTAATGAGAGCATGTGTTGCCCTTGATAATACAGGAGAGGAGTAAAAATGAAGAACAAGCTTACCATCACAGACAGAACTTGCACTGGGACAGGGATGTCAGAGTGGAGGTGAGCTGAGTAAGCATAAGCTGTGACAGTGTGGAGGGGGTGAAGGGAAGGCTTGTATTGGCTTGTGTTGTGTTGATATTGCATTATTTAAAAAAATCACTGAAATGCACGACCAACACACCCAAATCTAACTCCAGAAAATTAATAAGGTGTATGGATTTTGGTTTTGAGCAATTGTCATCATCATTCTTGAACATATTTACATAAAGAGTAAATTGGCTTGCACTTACCTATATGTGCAATTTCCAGGTCTACCATGAAGAAATTTTACTTGCCATGACTCCCACAACTGCATTAGTAATTGTACAGCTGTGTTACCAGACACTGAAATGGCTCTGAATCTCTCTGATGAGGATGATATTTTAAATGTGAAAGTGATAAAATTTAACATTTCAGTCTTGTCAAAGTCCATTTAGCTACACACTAAATTTTCACAGAACTGACCCATTTCTGTAAAAATAGCTCAAAAGGGATCATCATTATTATAGATGAATATAGATGAATCCACGTGACTATTATTCACGCTTCATACAAATTCTATTTAATTTTTAAAATCTGTTGCTATATTTTTATGATGCAATATAATCTCACGTCAGGAAGGATAAGTAATCATTATAAGGCAACAAAAACCAGCTTCACAATACAAAGGTATTAATTTAAGTGTGTTAATTTGAACAATAGCTAGTAAAATCAAACTAATTTTATGTACATATTAAGAGCTAGACTAATCAAAGCTTAAAAATAGGATAGAATAATAAAACAAAACTCATTAATTTGGCATAGTGAAAACACATATAATCAAAAGAGCTGGAATAAGCACAAGCTTACATTAAGAGAAAAGTGCTGAGCATTTAATCTTATTCTTGCTGAGATCATTGTAGAAATTCAGAGTAACTTCAGCTGGAAGTCACAGGACACCAGTAGAAGGCAAATTGCTCTCTTTCACTGTTGTCAATGATGCCTGTTTGGTTTTGCTGGGGGGATGTGGAAATGATGTGCAGGATGGCATTTCATGCTACCTACCCTCTGTTCTGGAAAGAAGGGAGAAACAAGGGAGAAGAGGTAACCTACTAACATGCGGTCACAGGAACATGGTTTCAAAGCAGAGACTGATGGTCAATCAGACACATTTATGTATATTCCATAAATTCATAATCTGGTAGAAAAATGAGGAATCATCAGAATACTTAATGGAACATTTAAATTGCCAGTGAAATTTCAGGTGTTTAAGTAATTCTAGCAGAGTTATACTGTAAAATAAATGGCCTCATTAATCTGAGTCTGTAAGAGATTAAGCTGTCCTTGCATTTTCTTTTGCTAGGTTTCCTATAGAAGAAAGCCTTGTGCATTTTGGAGCCCCATGTGATTTCAACAAAATTTGAGGGGTGGGTATTAGCCTTAAATTTATTCAATTTCAATAAGGAAGGATGCCTGGGAAGAAAAGAGAAAAGCCACAGAAAGATGTTTCAGCATCTCTCTGAAAACCTGTCCCTTGGGATCACCATTACACAAAAAAGCAAAGATTTGAAGTTTCACAGCATAGGAAAAGCTTCAATAAACCATGAGATAAAATCCATAAAAACCGAGACTTCATTAGTTCCAGAGTCCACAGAACTTGTTATTATTCAGCTTGTTTAGTAACTTCAAATTTTAGACAACTCTTCTTGCATATGTCATGTGAGGCTTAACAGAGTATTGGATCTTCTGTGTATGTGTAAGGCTCCAATGAAAACAAAGAAAATCCGAAGCCAGTGTTCCCGTAATGATTTTCTTTCTGTATGGTTATGCATATATGTGCCGGGAGAGAAGGAGTGGAGAAGGCAGGCAGGGGAAGCATAAAAGGACCGAAATGTCATTTTTCAGAATTTGGTAAGGCAGTGTGTTATCTGCATTCTGCCTTCTGACATCTGCTGGCAAAACCTCTCCATTGCAATGCTTGCCCTGAATTCCTCAGAAATCCCTCCCCCAGAACTCTACGGGCTTCTCTGACATTTGTGGGTGCTTGATGGCAGTGAAAACCAGGGCGCTTGTGGATAAGGGGGTAGCTCTGGTGGCTGTCAGGAGCAACAGATATGCCGTGAAGCTTAAAGTGGGAGGAAGGCAAAGAAGATTTATATAGTGGGTTTATCATGCTAACAGCAGCATCTCTCTGCATCTCAGGCTATGCCTTCTGTGTAGAGCAGAGACAGCTGAGATACCTCTGAACTGCTCGGAAAAGCAAATTTTTCCACACCAAGCTCGAAGTACCGAACATGCTTCCAGTTGCCAAATCCCAGCACACCTGCCTGACACTGCAGCTACTATGGATCTGTGTCCCCCAACCACAAGTAAAAGTGCTAATTTTGCTCATTGTGAATACTGAATTTCAGGACCACAGTGCATACAGAAATGACTGGTCCTAAAATATATTTTTAGAAGAAAACTATACATGATTAATCATTGGTCAGAACAAAAATGTCAAAATTATTCTCATGACCATAAAAGATATATGCCCAAGGATCTAGAGCTCCCTTGCTGCTTATCATTCTCACATTATATTTGGGCTGGGTTTTGGAAAATGAGAATTACGTACATCCAAGATCAATCAAAAAGGCTTATGCTATGTTTACGATGCCCTGTGGGTGACAAAGAAATGGAAATTTGAACCAACTTGCTACATGAGGCAATCTGGCAGGTGGTGGAGTTCTGCAACTTGGCCAGAAGTGAGGCACTCAGTCCCTCAGGGCAAATGTTTTGGCAGGATGATGAATGCCAGGCAGGGCATGCATGTGCAGGAGTCAGGTGGTGTCATTTATGTCCATCCACAAGTTTAGCATGGGTAGCAAGAAACTAATTTCGCTTTCGTCAGGTGAGGGTGGACTTAATTCTAACACAGAGAGAGGCATACATGAAATCTTCTGAGCAGCACCACGGCATCGCAGTGCCCTGCCCCCATGCAGTCCAAGCTCTGAAAAGGCTGTCTACTTCTACCTTCAAAGGAATCAGTCAATGAGAGCCATAAAAGCAGAAAAATTCAAAGGCACACATCCTTTAGCTTTTCCTGCCATGTGTGTGATGAAGGAGGAAAGGCTTGAGACGGAAGGCAAAGCTCAGTCAGTCTGACTTCCTAGCCCTGCACATCCTAAGATCTAAGTGGCTGTAATTCTCTCTAGGTATATATAATTTTCTGCCATATTTACACAAGAGAAATTACTTATATTCAGACTATTAACTATGTAATCCATTAGCTCCACATTTGTAATCTCATTGAAAGGTATAGCAACTCAAAATAGATAATGTAACCTTTTATATATAGGGACTGGATTTTCTTTTATTCTGTATTAATCAGAGGCTTTTTTTTATGCTGAATTAATAGCTGATTGTCTTCAGCCAAGCTGAAATGCTCCTTAGTTCTCTTCTCTCAAAAAGAAAAAGAAGTGTTTCCTTTTGGTTATGCATTTGAAAATATCTTGAAATCTGCAATTCAGAACATTAAAGAATGATCATATTCTATTTATGTTTTTATCCCATCCTGTTCTCCACTGCCCACTTCTCCCCCTCAGGTTTTGGAATAAATATGGTAATATTTTAAATAATACTACTTCTTCTGCTCTTGACTCTTGAAAGGCTCTACTTTTGCCCGTACCCAGTATGCAGAAAGATGATATCAAAATACATCTTTTTGCCTTACTATTAAAACATCATAAAATGCAAAGTCTTCAGCAACCTTTACGCCATCCTGTAATGTTTTTTAATGCACATACACAAGCCTGAATGCAATTTTATTTTTCCTTCCTTTATTAAAACATAGGTGGTTAAAACTTAGAGGAAGAAAGACTTAAAATCAGAAAAAAATACTGGGAAACAGAACGACTTAGTCCTATTTAATAATTTAATGCACTGTACCTTTCACTAAACTTACTCTTCAAAATTTTGGTGATACTGTTTAAAAAGTAATTTGTAACTATTAAACGAGGGAAAAATAACCCAGGTGACCTTTTGATTTTCAGCAAACAACATGTCTGACAACGCCTTAGTTTATCGCCAGCCTGGAAGGACCTGAGGTACTGGGCTAATAAGTTTTGACACCTTTTTTACCAGAAAGTGTGATGCCTGTTTTAAAAACACCTTACAGATTAGAAAATGCTGCATCATGAGATAATAAATGGCACCATGAATGTCTACAGTGAAGTCTAATCCTTCTTGTAGATGAAGTCAGCCCCACATGTCAGCCAACACGTTGCCCTTGTTTCAGACAAAAATAAGTATGACTTGTTTTGTGAAATCACATTGAACTTACTTTCCTACTTACTACTATTGGTCTGCCTAATGTCCTGTTTTTGCAAGGTCTCCTTTAATATAATGTAATTATGTGAACATAATTCATGAAAATAATTACATACATATTTTTGGAAATAATTATATTTATTTTAAAATTGAATGCAAAATTTCACTAGGTAATAAGGTCTGCTTTGTTTCCTATTTTGTCTGTAATGTAATCTTTAATATAAAATTGAAACAAAACATACTTATAGCCAAGGATAAAACATTGATTCATTTTGGAGTTCTTTGTAGCATGACTGCAAGAGTTGGTGCTTTTTGATACACAGGAAAATAGGAACTATCATATAGTATCAGATTAAGAAAAATGCATGCATGAATGACCTCTGTAATATAGTAATCCACATTTAGGCCAGATCTATGTGAACACTTTTGGTCCTGATTTTATTTGTTTTTCTTTCTTTGGGTGCCTGATTTAGTGATTGTTTCTATTTGCTGTTCTAAGTCCCATAGATGCAGATGGGGGGACAGTTGGTTGGTTTTTTTAAAGAAAAAAGGGAAAATGGCTGATATTGCCTTCTGGAATAGTTTGAGGCTTTTCCCAGACATGTGAATAACACTTATTCTATCTCAAATAAGAAGATGACACTACACTTAATATCCTTGTCATTTACAACTTTGCTGTGCAATAAAGCCCCGTAGGCACCCCCAGATATTTGGCCCATGGACTCTTCCTTTTGATGTAATGAAGCTCAGACCTGTCACTTATGAAATACTTAATATAGCCAAGTCAATAATTTGTTGAAAATAAAATTTAAGACTAAATGCAAAAGGTGAATTCGCCAAGTATTGTTCTACTTTTGATCTGAATTCTTCTGGTGTTCTTTTTTTTCTGCTTTTCACAGCAATTACAGTCTAGATTTAAAAAGAAATGTAGAAGCCATGGCATGAAATACTGCAACACCTAACTTTTTTGTACGTGCTTCACCCAGAGCAAGATTCAGAAGCTATGCCTGGCAGCATAGGGTCTCAAATGCATAGAGAAAGTAAGGTGCCTTATGATGATATATAAAAGATCTAAAAAGCTCAGTAGTGACTTGTCAGGAGGTAGCAAATGAGAAATGAGGAGTGCAGGCTTTTAAATCTTTCCCCTTTAGGGAGCTTAGGTGCTTTACAAAGTATTAGGAAGAAGCATCTTTATATTTCAAAATAGCTACAGTTTTCACAGTCTGGGGGATTTTACTCTTTTTGATGAAATAGCATAAGACCTGATCATATGATATTCCATGGCGTAAGTCAGACAAACAGCATTCATCTCAGGGTTTCTTCGTGAGTTTGGGGGAGTAAAGTATCACCCCTGATAGGAGACGATCAATAGGGACCATCTAAGCAAAGTGGACATACAGTAGTCTGTGGGATCAGCTGCATCCAAATGCCCTGAGGGAGTGGGCTGATGTCATTATGGGACCACTCTCTAACATCTGCAAATGATCATGGTGACAGGAGAAGGTCCCAAATAATTGGAAAATAGTAAGTATGTCCAATTTCAGGAAGTCAAGAAGGAGGATGTGAGGAACTAGAGGTCATTTTGCAGGAAGATTATGGAGAAAATTCTCCTGGAAGTAATTTCCACACAAATGAAGGGCAAGAAGGTGATTTGGAATAGCCAATATGGATTTACTAGAGGCAAATTCTGCCTGACCAACATAATTGCCTTCTACAATGAAATGGCTGGCTGTCTGGGGAAGGGAAGCTGTCAATACACTGGAGGGCAACGCTGCTGCTCAGAAGGCTCAAAACAGGCTGGAGAATTGACCTCACAGAAATCTCATGAATTTCAAAGATAAATGCAAGTCCAGCACCTGGGACAGAATAACCCCATGCAGCAGTACAAGCTTGGCACTATCTAGAAAACATTCTTGCAGAAAAATGCCTGGAGATGCTGGTGAACAAATTGAACATGAGTCAGCCATGTGTCCTAGAAGTGGTGAAGGCATGACATATGAGAAAAGTGATAGCTGTGTTTTCTCAGGCCCTTTAAAGAAGGGAAAAGGGAGAAATAACTGCTGTACTCAACTACATATGGCTGGTTACAGGGAAAATGGAGCCAGAGGCTTCTTGGAAGTACATAGCAAAGAGCTGAGAGGCAACTGGCACAAAAGGCAGAAAGAGAAATTCAGAGAAATTTGTTTGGATGTAAGGAAGGAAAACCTTTCCAGTGAGGGAGGTCAAAGGCTGGAAAAGGAACAAAGAGAGTGGTAGGCACACTCTTTGTCCTTGGAGGTATCTGAAACCACTGGACACAGCCCTGAGCAACCTGATTTAACTTTGAAGTCAGCCCATGCACGACCGGGATTTGGATCTTCAGCCCAACCAGACTTCCAGAAATCCCTTTCAACCCATTTTTTCCCTGATTCCCAGCCTTCTCTCCTCTTGAGTGAAAGCAAAAAAGTCTTGGTCCCAAAATTACATTGAATATACATGTATCTGTGGTTTTTTTCTCTTTTTCTTTGTTGTTTTTGTTCTTCCCCACCCTGGAAGATGTCATTACTCTATAAGCAGCATTTATGTTAGCATGCATAAGCATACATTTGATTTATATCTTAGGAGAATGGTTTTAAATGGTAAAAACCCCAAAACTATAGTGTTTATCTGTATAACTTACATGTTGTAGGAAAGACAGATTGGTTACTTCTGCTAATTTTTTTTGCAGTCAGCTTTTCCATTTTATGGTGGAAGCTTTGAAAGATCAATGATGATTCCAGCATGCTAGTTAAAACCATTTTTCCTTCAAAATGCAATAAGCAGCATGATTTTAGTAAATGCCTGTGGGAGACTTATTAAAGAACCCCAGAATAACTTTGCTCCATTGCATTTTCATTTCCATCAGCTTTTCAGGAGCCAATTACTTTTATTTTTGTATGTGAACATCTGGAATGTAGCAGAGCTTTTAAAGAACCTAAATTTGGTGGACCAGAGTCTCACCTGTGATAAAAACATGATTGTGTGTCTGTGTATCTGTACACACATTGTAAAGGGGACTTGTAGGCACTGTTGGACTGCCTCAACTCACACAGTGTCAGGATGATAACCACAACTAGTTTACAGCAGCTGACATTTGAGATCCTTGCTTCCTCTTCCCCAGCTTTAGGGGATGGCAATAAAGGAATGATGTAGGATGCCACTGTACACCAGGCCCTACGTCACTATAAATATCCTTACACTGAGGTATTCCAGGTGAGAGCTGTGGTCTGCACTGCTGCTTATTTTATTATGGGAAGCTCAATATTAATATAGTTGGAAGAAGCAACCAAAATCCTAATCTTTAGGTACCAAATGAGGAGCCAAGAACCTAACTGCTAAAATGAAAAGCAGTGCCAAAACTGGCACTTTTAGTCAGTTTAGGTTAGTAGCATGGTGAGTGGTGGGAGGGGAAGAGTCTCTTCAGAAAGATGAAGGAGCAAAATTTTTGGTAGATATTAATGAACAGTAGTGGTATTTCTGTCAAGTCTTAGAGACTAAATCTACTTGTGGCTATCAAAATATAAATATTCCTTTTTTTTATTTAGCAGCTCAGATCATGCACACTTCTGAGTAAAATTAGCGTTTAAATGATACACACACCAGACCCACATATAGCTAGTCAGAAACAAGTTTTTACTTTCCTGATTTTTATGCTGTGCTATTCACCTTGAAACAGAAATGCTGAAGTTGTTCCAAATACTACACCTGTTGCAAATGCCAATGCCCATTTTCATGTTTTATGCTTGTCTTTTAGCATGTGGAAGAGCCCTACAAATTGATGAAAAGTAAGAAATAGTGACACTAACTCAAAAATGAAACAAGCTGAAGGAATAAAGAGAGAACATTCATGTAATAATTGTGGTTCATAACTATTGTGTTCTAAGGCCACAGTATTCAGCTGGGGATTTTCCAGTCAGAAAGATATAAATACAGGCTGTGTAAGACAAAGACTGCCAATCTGGTGTTTCCAGAAAATGGTAAATTCATCATACCGTACATGTGCAGCATGTACAAAGGCACCTTTGGAGACGAGTCAGTCTTACCAAGTAAGCATCTGTAAAACCAGCTGCACTCTATAGGTGCAACAGATCGTTTCAGTTCTTCCCAGGAGTGTTGACCATACCGTGAAAGCAAGCAGAGAAGCTTTCTGAAAGCACGTCTTTCAGGACATACTTTCATATGCATGGTGTCACACAAGCTGTGTGTGAGTACTGCAGATTTGTTCAGATTTTCAGATGTTGTACAAAGAGATCTGGAACTGCTCACGCACAGCAGCATCATGACATAAACAAAGACTACATTTTCCAATATTTTCACTGACAAAATTCTTGGGTTTCAAAGCAGGTCATCTTACTTACTGCTGTGTCTGCTACTTTTTCTTCAGTTGCTTGCTTGGGACTTGTTTGTTTTAACATGGTGATAAGAGTTCTGTGTCTTCATATGTGTTTACCAGATTTCTGCAACAGCGGAACACCAACATGAAACCACAAAGTATCCTCTGGTCTTACAACATGCAGTCAACTGGAGTGTAATGATACATGCAGGTAAAATAGACATATGTGCTCATATAGTAACAAGGCGTTTGCCACATCTAAGGTACAAGAGCTGCTGTAGTTGCATTTTAGTTGCTGTAGTTGGATTTTTGGTGTGCTTGCACTGCTTTTAAGCCAGTAGCAATACTTGTGGTCCTACAATGAGGCAGGAAGCTGGAAAGATTACCCTTTCCACTATGCATTCAGTATCCCTGGTAATCTGGAATTGGTTCCAAATCCCACCCCTGTGGATCCACTTTAGTCTGGATCTATCTCTTTTCCTGAAATTGTGTTGCTGATAGCAGCACGATCTTGGTTTTTTCCAGTTCCCTCTAAATGATCTTTTAGCTCCCTGCAAATCTAGAAACATGGTTACCAACTAGGGAAATTCTGAAGTTATTGTATCCGGTTCCAATGAATGAGACAAGACCATATTTGTCTTTATAACCAGCAGCCTTTTAATTTGGCTGCACTCAGCATCCAGGCATGTATGTGTACTGCAGTGCTTTCTGCAACAGCACTTGTGACAGTCACATACCAGGCTACTTTTAACTTGCCCTTTTTCTTTGTATTTCATCCTGCAGCTGCATCACTGCATGCAAGGTGGTCAATATTAAGCCTTAATTTTGCCTTTTTTTTTTTTTTTCCTGACTGCATGTACATTTAGGTCTATATCTGCTTTGAAAAAAGAAAAAAGAAAAGAATTTTTTTTTTCTACAGATGCTTACTTGCATGGAAGAACTCTAGCATGAACAATAACAAGAAGAGAACTGTTTCACTTCCCTCTTCTGTTTCTGACAGGGCTGATAATGAACATCATGTAAGATGTGATGAGTTAAAGACTCAGCAAAAGGTTCTTTTCTGAGAACTGGCCATTATATTAGCTTGCAGAATTAAAAAAAAAACCCCAACCAATGATCAGGTAAATGATCAGGTATATCAGTACTTCTCAATGTTGCATGCATTCATCCCCATTTAATCTATGAGTGGACCAGAATTGCAGGACAAAACTGAGAATTTGATTTTGATATTACTGTAACAAACAAGGGTTCTTTCTCACCTTTTTTGGCTCTCTCCCCTCCACGTCTCTGCACCTCCTTTTAAACGGCACAGAACACAGCAAATTAAATTACAAAACTCTGCTTTTCATTATCCTCACTCAGCAACATTTCCCTCAATAATCAATAGTCGTGGCAGACGACTGCGACCCGCCACCCATCTTTAAAGCTGTCTTAAGAGAAACAGGAGGCCTTCAGGACCTGACCCGTGCTACCTTTCCTCACTATCTCTCCAGCGCAGGTACACGGACCAAGCTGGCCATCCCACCGTCCAGGGAAGAGAGGCCCAGCCGAGTCCTCGCCTCTCCCGCTGCCGGAGCTGCTGTGCGTGACTCCGTTCTCCCTCTGGAGGGAGACACAGTCCAGTTTTTGGCTGCCGTCGGCGCCGCAGCGTCCCTCCTGCCCCTGCCCCTGCTCCGGCAGCCGCGGCCCCCTTCCCCGGGGCAGCTGCCCTCCCTGCCCGGCCCTGCGCAGCCCGGCCCGGCGGCTCCTCCCCGCCCGGCGCCCCAGCCTCCCGCCGCAGGGGCACAGGGGTCCCGGGGGAGCGGCGGGGCCGCCGGGGGTCCGCGGGGATCTCCCCGGCCACGTGCGCCTGTGCGTAAACTTCGCACCCCCGCCCCGCTGCTCGGAGGGGAGAGGAGAGAAGGGAGAGCGGCGCTGCGGAGCGCGGGGGGAGGGAGGCGGCCCAGCCCCGGTGCGCGGGGGCCGTGGGGGCGGCGGCGGTGCGCGCTGCCGGCTGAGCCCCGCTCCTCGCTCAGACAGAACGGCGGCCGCTGGGACCTGCTCCCTCGTAAGAGCTGGGGAGGAGAGCCGCGAGTGGCCGGATAAATACGGGGGAGGAGAAGGGCGTCTCTCCCTCTCCCCACCTCCCTGCACCTCCTCCCTCCCCCCTGCCGCGGAGGGCGCGCTTGGAACTGTCTCTGTCCGGGCGCCCGGGGCGTCTCCGCGCCCTTCCGCGGTGCGGTGCGCGCAGGCTGGGCGCGGGAGGCTGCTGCTGCTGAAGGTGAAGCTCTCGCTCTCCAATTACTTTTCCCAGGAGAGAGAAGGAGGCAGCAGGAGGGGGAAGTCGTGCTGTGTGTGGAAGGCACACCAATCAGAGATGCTCTAACGGAGGGACTGCTGCAGGACGCGCCGGCTTCTCCTCCTTCCTCTGCCGGCGGGGCTGAATCGGGACCACGCGCAGCTGGCGTAGGGGTCGGAGCCGTACTGGGCTGCAGGACTTTCCCATCTCCGCTTTTCCAATAGCTCAACCATACTTCGTCCTCTTTTATTTTTTTTTTTTTTTTTAATACTCTGAAATCGTGCACAAGAAACACTTCAAGTCTTCCTGCCATTCCCCGTTACTTCACCCTTCCTCTCTAGCATCTCTTAGCCGGATTCCTGGTGTACTCCCAGAGAGGAGGGGGGAGAGAACCGGGTCCGCGGACGGCTGCTGCCCCAGCCCGGCCGAGCCGAGGGGAGCCGAGCGGAGCGCGGCACGGCGCCGCTCCATGCCCCCGAGCGCTGGCGGGGCGCGGGGCGTGTGCCGGCGATGCCCGGGCGGTAAGGCTGGAGCTCCCCCCGGACGGGAGGCGGCCGATCGCTAGGCATTTCTAGCACGAATCGGGACTGCAGGTAGGTGAGCGGAGCGCTCCAGGGTCGTGTGTCTGTCTGTGCGTCTGTCTGGGCGCTGGTGGGGCCGCCGGGAGATACCCTTAGCGGCTGGCGGAGACCCCGCGGGCGGCGGGCGCAAGCGGCGGCAGCGGGGCCAGGCTTGAGATGTGCAGAGCGGGCTGCACCCTCCCGTCGCCCTAAAGTTGGACGAAACCGGGTGTAAAGAAGAGCTGCTTTGCTGTTCTGCTCGGCACCTGGAACACCCGGCTACAGCCTTTTTCCGGGCGATCCTCAAGGCTTTTGTTTTTCCTTTTAATTTTCTTTGATTTTACTTAAAATAACAATTCAACAGAGCCGAGCGGGAGGCGGGGGGAGCAGGAGAACGCACCTGGTTTTCAACTTTTGTGGAAAGGGTGGCCGCTAACTCGCAGGACCTTCGGGCACTTGGGGGTTACTCTGCCCGGACGCTTCATCGGCCGCCTTCAGTGAGCGGCTGAAAGAGCGGGGAGTCCCTTTATGTGTCCTCTAAAAACAAACAAAAAAAAAGCGGTAAAGGGAAGATTCATGGCTTCGTTTCCTTCTATGTGTAGTGCTCTTCAAGTTGTGGGTATATAGTATGAAACACACCTTGTCTATCCACGTTGCTTTCTTTGCATCTCAGTGAGCTTATTTACCTACTGGACATGTTGCAGGTTCTGTGTGCCACAGTGAGAGGGCTTTTCCCTTATCCCATCTCATTTATAGGTTAGCAAGAGAAAGTTTTAAAATAACCTGCTTTATTCCTGTGGAGCTGTAGGATCGGACACCAGGTTATCTATACAAAGAATAAAGAGCAAGAGCTTGCACTGCCCTGTTAGGAATTGCCATGCGTGGCTCTTCTGTATGTTTCATTCCTAAGGGAGTTAAAATCATTGCTTAAAGCATTTTAAATTATACGTGTAGTTACAGTTCTCTCTTTCCAGCTTGGAGCTTATCGGTATTTGCTTTTAAGTACCTCAGTTCTACTACCCTTCCCCCAGTAGACATTGGCTCAGTGTTTAAAGAATTGTGCTTTGACTCCTGCAGAACTGTCAATTTAAATAATAAACATACTCAACTCCTATCTCTGAAAGCCCCATAAAGGATGCAGGGTCGTAGGGTCTTTGCACCACAGTGGATACATTCAAATTACTATTGACTAAATGATAATTGTTATCTGGTTTCTCTGTCTTACCAACTAGTTTCAGACTTTAGCATTCAGCCTACTGTATGTTTAACACTTTAAAGCTACTTTATGGGCTAATTTGAGTCAAATTGAGAAATTAAGGTTTGTTTCTGTAGTGTTGGGTACTACTAGAAACATAGTAGTTCAATGGTACTAGGAGGATAGCTTAGCTGAAGTTGGGAAAGGGCATACTAAGGTATTTTTATCAGAGGTGGCAAAAGTTACAAGTTTCATTATACTTTTTCACAGTAATTGTGCTGTCATCTCGTACTGATGCCTAAATTGTTTTGTGAGTGTATAATTAACAGTAGTAAAGTAATTCATATAAATTTCACTATTAATATTTTATTTCAGAGAGCTGATACTGCTGAGGCAGTATTGAAAACCATGTGGGTTTTGTTTCACATAGTCCCAGTTCTCAGTAGTTATTCTTATAAATGTAAACTAACTAAGTGCCATAATTTCAGTGGAAAGCTTTGCTCAGTTAGTTGATAGACCAAATCAGATTTACTACTCACTGGTTCTGCATATTTTTGTTTTACATAGAAGGTCCTTCAAAAATGTGGTATTAATTTTAGATACACTGATGGTAGTGGGTGACTGAGATAAAATCTTGATTCTGTCTTGCTGTTTTAATCAGAGAATGATGACTAAGCTGTCAGTATCTTTTATCATACTGGACACACGGGGTAACCTTTTTACCTGGCTCTTATGATCTGAAGGATCTCAGCTTTATGTGTAGATGCCTGTAGTGCACTTAATTATTCTGGTGGGGAATACATGAAAAACTTGTTCTGAATGAATGTAAATAGATGTGTGTACAGACGGATATTGGAGATTGTTTTACTGGCAGGTTGCAAAGTGATGATTCATTGAGCCCTATCTAGATTTACATAAAGCAAATAATACTTTACACTGAATTGTGGTGGCAGAGAAAAATGTAGCAGCCAAGAAGTTTCATAATTTCATCACTGGTGATGACAGACTTGATAAAGGACATCTTTACAAATACAGGCAGTATGTTTTTGGTAAGCAAAATATAACCATGAAGTTTTTTAGATCTGAGCATCTTCACACTTAAATTTATTGCTGTCTGTGTTGCTACTTGCCAACCAGTGTAAAGCCTAAATAATGTACTAGAAAGATGTTGCATTTATTATGTTGTATGTTTTGCTTACTATAAATAAGTAATGCAACAGTGCTAACTAGTTATCTCACTAAAGGAAATCACTGACTTGGAAGACAGAAAACCACATTACCTAATACTCATCTACACAGAAATGTGATCACCATCTTGAAAAATTATTCTGAATGATACAACTATCAGTGAGCAAGCAGTTCTATGCCCCTGTTTTATCTTCTGCAGGATTTTATTAGAAATGCTTCATTAAGTCACATTATTCTGCAGCTGTTTGTTCACTGAAAATTAAAATAAAAATCAGGAAATTTATCCAGCAGAGCAGTAATATTTCCTTTGTTAAGTACTGAAAGTTCAAATAAAACAAAATCTTTTAGCATCAGTGTGCCAGAAGCACTGAGTACATCCTATTTTTGTGATATATGGATGGCATTTACAGATGCAATTCATCAATGTATTTATTAGTCAAATGTCATCAAACAAAGAAGATAAATGGCCGTAAATAAAGACTGCATGGTAATACAGAGGCTAAAGCAAGGGAAGACCCTTCAAATCTAATTAGTTAATGTTCACTCTCATATTTACAGTCTGTATTTAAACATCTCATTTAAATGTCTTTCTCTCATCATTTTTCTATTGCATGTCCAAGTAATTCAGGTAGCAATAGCTTTTTATTGGAAAATGCATTTTTCATTTACCTTTTGAAATGCTGAATTTTGAAGGCATTGAGGCAAAAGTTGTGTAAGGATGAATATGCCCGCAGAACTGAATACTGACCTGTCCCTGTTCACGACCATTTTTATGTGTTAAGGGATATCCCCAACTGATGTAGACTTTCGTTGCTCCTTTGGAGTAATTGCAGCTCTGACATTTTAAACCAACTGGAGTACTTGCTCCATTATCCTCAGACCACTGAATTTAAGAGTGTACTTTAAAAGGATTTTGTTTGCAGTTTTTTTTTAACCATGAGGACACAATTACATGGTATACTCAGCTTCACAGAGTCCATTGTAACCACACATCTTCACATTTGAAATATTTTTTAAAAGCACAAGCTTGCTCTTAGAGCTATTTCAACAGCAAGTTTGGCTCAGTGATTAGGTTTTATAAACTCTTAATATTTCCTTCTAAACACTTCTCCTCATGACTAAGTTCAGATATATAACACTCACCAGACACAGGAATGAATGTGGAAACATCAACAGCAATGTTGTTCATTTTTCCTGGTGACAGCTACAAAGCTATCTCCTTTTCCTCTTGGTAGAACTTGGGAAGATAGTGGGGTTTATGCTTTGCTTCTTTATATACCCAAGCCAGCCACTCATGTTTGCCATATGTAGTGAGTTATTTATCAAAAGACATGACAAAATATTAATGGCCACCTAATGTACTTTTTTATACTACTAGTACAGAACAGTCACATTTTTAAGATAAACAATTCAAGGCATCTTCATATTGCTTCTTTCATGTTGTGTGTTTTGAAAAACACTTTGGAGATAGAAAAGAGAAAGTAAAGACCTTATGCTTTACTAGTTATAGTAGTTAGCATACCTACCAGTTATGGCATGACACTACATAGTTAGATAAAATGGGATGAAGTCACTGAAAAAAGCTTTCTTAGCTTTTTCTACTGTCTGGATGCATTAGTACAGTGATTTGTAGAATGTGCCACAGCTGTAGCTGTTGTTGAAGTAGCACTGGAAAATGCTTTGTATGGATTTGATCCTTAGTCCTTAAGTAAACGCTTATAGGAGAAGCTCCTGTATGATTTGTGGCATGGAAGAATTGTTTATATAATTGCATGTGTAAAAAGTTATAAATTTTTTCTTTCCCCTCATCTTTGAAGCTTATCAAACCTCCTAATCTGTACTATGTTCAGAGCTTGCATTTTCTAGTTGCCTCACTTCACATCTTGCTGATCTTGTAATAGGAAACTTGAACACAGGTCTCTCGGCACCAGGACAACGTTGTACACAGCTGCCTCAACTGTGAGCATCCCTTTAACAATACCAAGGGGAAAGCCACAGTACAGGATAGCACTCAGGTGAAAGCACACATAGCTTTTTTTGACTCCTGGGTGTTTGGTAATTTTCTATGCCTTTATCACAAATTGAAGCTAATGCTGCAAAAGGTGCTTTACATTGGCAAACTTCACAAGTAAATAATGAACAATCACAGTTCAACAAATCAGCTGGTTGTATAAATAGAAAAATATTAAGAAACGAATCGGTAAATATCAAACACTTTAAAAATAGATACATTTTTAGTCTTGGTTGTATGCTGGCCTCTCTCTCTGTGGAATATTTCTTGCCTCCTCTGTTGCTATGTTAGGGTCCCGTATTTGAAGATGAGGTACTGGACTAGATGGACCACTGTCTTGATCCAATAAAGCAATTTCTTTCTTGAAATGCAAGGAGGCAGTATTGCAGTACTGCATATTTATTTTACTTACTAGAAGCAAACTGCAATTGCTTAGTGTACTGCTTTTGCTTTATTTTGCACTTTTAAAAGCAGGATGTAAAACATTTCTAAAATAAATCTGTCAGTAACATGCAGTCTCACACCAATTCTTTTAGAGACAGGAGCACAGACCTGACAAGTCTCTCACATTTGCAGTGATACTCTCATATTGGATTTATTCTACTCACTGCAGTTTCTGCATCACCTATTGATAAGGCAGAGCTGTGGCCTCTGATCCATCTTGCCACAAACCAGTCAGTTATGTCGTAGGTGCTCTCCCTCATCTCTGACAGGTTGTGTCATGGATGGGGTAGAGGGTATGGCTTAGCCCTTGGGTCACCAAGTGGATTTTCGTGCTCATCTGAGCATTTTTATACAGAACAGTCTTCCTGGTTACAGGTTGTCCCTGCCTTCTTCCTCACCACGTGAAACTGTGTGTATGAAAGAGCTTATGCCAAAGCCTCCGATGTGCAGTCATGCAGTCTTAGGATAGGTGCTGCCTTCTGCCTCGTGACTGTGCCTTTGGGAGAGCTGTGAGCACTGCATTCAAACTACGTACTCTAGATCCCCCTTCAGTTGAGACTTGCAGTGTTTGTTCCCATTTAAGATACCTGTTTGGTCTTTCGGGTTCTAGGCTCAACCATAATTTGTCACTGGCTGTTGTGTTACTGCATTTAATGACACTGCAAAGTCACACAGAATGGCTCGATGGCTCTGAGGAAAGCTAATGTCTATCGGTTCTATTTGTCTGTTGTAAATGGTTTGAAATTTGGATTTTTTCCAGTAAGGGATGAAAGTGGGTACCATCTGAAGCTTGTCTCATGGTTTATCTAAGATCAGTTAGTAGTCTTAGTTTGGTTTGAACTGTAGAAGTGTCCAAGTCCCGAAAGTCATCACTGGGAAAAATTAGGATGTGTGCATGCTGTGTGCAGAGAAGCAAAACTTGAGGTCTGATCATGTGAGGCATTTCATGTGGTGTGGCTTCAATGGGACCAATCAAATTAATTATGTGATTTAAGTCTTTTCTGAAGTGAGCCTGAATAAATATCGGTAATTGCTTAGAGTGATCTGTGCTGAAGGCATGTAGGTGGGGTGCTGTTTTGACAACTATGTTTGTGTCTGTATTCTGGGTATAAATTTAAGACTTGGGCTTTATTTCAGTGGTTTACCACTCCTACACTTTTTTGAATCTTCAATCCCATTATATTCAGAACAGAGACTGTATAACAGCAAGTAAATTTCAGAAGGATTCTACAGGTATACGGGTACTCTGTATTATAGTGTTAGAGGCTATCATTACAATAATGTAAATTTTCAAATATGATGTTGCTGGTGTGGCACCAAAGTAAAATATAACTTTCTGTCTAAGTATATCAGGCTGTGGTATTTGTGCAAGAAATTAGGTCATGTTTAGAGCCTAATTGCAGGAAAAAAGATCTGTTTCAGCACCATCACAAGAGAAGAATACCCTCTCTGGCATATATCCTCCCTTTGGACTCTGTTACCTGTGCGAATTTAGTGTAAAAAAATGTCAATCTATGTATTGCAGCAAATAAGCTATTATTAAACAAGATGGGAAGTTTTATCTTGAGATCTGGTAACAGCAGCAAATACAGAGAGATAAGTTCAGTTTTACAGGCTTACTGGAATCAAGACAGAAGAAATATTGCATTTATATGCTAACATAACAAGCCATAAATTTAGATACGGTATTATCAGGCAGTACACTGACATTTCTCATTATTATGATCCTGCTTTTTTCTGTTCTGTCTAGATTCATGAGGGATAAACCTTGCATTGGAATTAAGGTAATATTTAAAATGCATTACTGCCAAAGTGTCCAAACCTTCATAAGGAAGGCATTATGTTGGTATTTGTACAATGGATGTTCAAATAAAGAAGTGGCCATGAACCCTGGTTGAGCTTCTGATTTAGGAATTGTTGGAGTTTTTTCCCCAATGTAGATTCATTTTTCCTTCATGGCAATGAGATTTTGTTCTTCTGTTTATAAACATTGTCATTATGATTGTTCTGGTTTAACCCCAGTACGCAGCTCAGCCCACTCAGCCACTTGCTCACTCCCCCTCAGTGAGATGGGGAAGAGAATTTGAACAGTAACAGTGAGAAAACTTGTGGGTTAAGGTAAAGACAGTTTAATAGGTAAAGCAAAAGCTGCACACACAAGCAAAGCAAAACAAGGAATTCATTCAGCACTTCCTGTAGGCAGGCAGGGGTGCAGCCATTTCCAGAAAAGCAGGGCTCCATCCACACGTACTGGTGACTTGTCAAATGTATGCCCATTCCTGCTTCTTCCCTGTAGCTTTATATGCTGAGCATGGCCTCATATGATATGAAATTTATCTTTGGCTGTTTGTGGTCAGCAGTCCTGCACCTCCAATCTTTTCACTGGTGGAGCAATGTGAGAAACAGGAAAAGGCCTTGATGCTGTTTAAGCACTGTTCAGCAGTAACTAAACACATCTCTGTTATCAACACTGTTTTGGTCACAAATCTAAAATACAGCAACTTAAAAGCTACTGTGAAGAACATTAACTCTATGCCAAACCCAGTACAATCTCTACCACTTATTCTTACAATTTGCATCAATCTTAGGTCCCACACTGTCCGATATACCCTCATTAACCACCCCTTTCCCCTTCTCACTCTCTAATATATGCAGGTGTTATTCCTTTAGTCTATGACCCGCCACTGTATAATATTCCTAAAATGTCCATTGAGTTCATTTAGTCCCCGACTTGGATTCTCTTTGTTGTGGTGGTCACTCAGGAGAGGAGAGGTAGTTGTTGTGTGGAGTTACTGGGCACCAAAGCCAGCTCAGGTTGGGTCACTGCTGCACTTGAACTGGTTCTTGGAAGGCTTGTCTGCACCTGGTTTGGGTGGTTCTTGCTGCAATACTTCCTATAACATGCAACTCAAATCACGGGTCACAGCAATTTAAATGTGTATCTATAGCAATCTCCATCCCTGGTCCCTTTGGACCAGGCCATAGTGTTTTACTGTGCAGTGAACTTCTCTGCTTGCCACTGCTCCAGCACGGGTTTATCCGTAGACCACAGCCTCTCTGGGGGGTATATCTGCTGCAGTGTGGACTACTCCACAGCTATGATCACTCTGAAATGTGCTCCGCTGCTCTGGTGTGGTCTTATCCTTGAACCACAGGATAAGGTGGTTCAAGGTACAGGGGTGTACCTCCTGTGTTGTGGCCTTATCCATGGTCACTGTCACTTCAAGGTCACAAATCTGAAACACAGCCCCTTATGAGCTACTATTAAGAAAGGTAACTCTATCCCAGCCAAAACCAGTACATTGATAGAAGTATTTTTGATGATTGTATCCCAGATTTTGTTTTACCATATGGATCAGCTTGTGACCAAAGCCTAACAACATAAAATAATGTAACTCTGGGTAACTTTCTTCCCCTTGTCTACTGCTTTTGCATCACCTGTGATTCTGAGCCCACAGCCTGCAGTTCTTTGTACATTGCTTTGGGCCTTTAGACGACTCTGTGAGGTTTAGGCAGCTTTAGCCCTCCTGTTTGTGCAGGCTGGTGTGGCATGCACCTGTTTGTGTGCATGCAAATGCAGAGCTGCCTTCTCCCATTCTGATCATGTCTGCATCCCCTTGTGTAATTGTTGGGCTCGCTGCTTATGGAAAACATACTAGGAGAAAATTTAAGCCTAGATCAGCTGTTCTGAGCTTCTTTCCTTTTGAGGCTGTGGTATAATGTTTCAGGTTTGCGGGGTTTTTGACAGCTTAATTATTCTTAAGTGTTTCAAGTATTCTTTGGAGTTGCTTTGTTTTGCTGCATTATTACAAAGATATATTTGATGCTGAGTAAATACACACTGTGTTTTTAAAAAATGAAGTAAACTTTTAGAACAATGTACATAACAGTTACTATGCTTTTTCATTGAAAGAGAAATTAAAAAATTGCTAATTAATCATGAAATGAACTCTTCATAAAACCCTTCTGTGAGAAAAATGTTGATCCAGCTATCACTATAGCTGCTTGAATACTCCAAGTCTCTTTAATATGACACCTTGTTCCCATTTCCATTTTAAAAATTGAACACCCAATGATGACACTCATATTCTCCCCTTCTTCATCATGCCTCAGCTGCTCATAACCTAACTTTTTCTCCTCTAGCTCTCCTTGCCCTTCCTTTTCTCTTCACTGTTCACCTCATCTGCATTGGTGTCATATGATCTTTGCGAATGTCAAGTAAATGCAGACTGCAGTCAGCATTACCAAATTGCTTTCCTGCCAAAAAAGTCTCTTTTCATGTGCATGACCCATCATCTCACAGTTAGCTGCAAGTCATTCTGATTCCCAGATTTACAATGTATTTTCTATTTAATGAGCTATTAGACATTGTGCACTTTTTAACTTCATTTTTTTCTGACTAACTGCATTCCTCCTGATAATAATAGCTTTAGAAAGAAACAATTAATTTGAAACCAATTCTGCAACAGAAGTGGCATTATTTAGATAGCATTCCTCCATCTCCATGCACTAGGGATTATCTCATTAGAATTCATTTGTATTTGGAAATTCCTGGAGACCACTATATCAGTCAAACAGCCACCACGATGTCATCAATAACACAGACAAGGCTACTGTATGTGCTATTTTAATAAAACACAAAATGAAAGTAGATACATGGGTGGCTAAGTAGTTAGTTTTTCTTTGTCTAAATGAAAAAAAAAATTAGTTTATATGCTAATTTTAGAGCATATTAGGAGAATGCTCTGAGTAAACTTAAGTTGAGCACAAACACAAATAATATTCCATATGTATTGTAAAGATTTGGACATTTTTGAATTAGTATGTTATTCTCATATATTCTTTTGGTAATGATAATATTCTGTTTATTAGGATAATTCTTCAAATTAAGTGGTTGTCTAATAACAAGCTGGCAAAAAATGCAGCTGACTCAGTAACAATGAATAAGTGAGTTCAACATTTGTGGCTCACAGGTTCCCTTACATCTGTGTATTTATTAAATATAATAATATGGACTAGTGCAGGCTATATAATCCTGTTTTTGTCATTGTGGTTAATTATATCTAGTTAATAGATACAAACTAAATGTATATGGAACCTGCCAAAGGATCATCCTGTGGTAAATCCTAATAACCTTTCCATGAATTCCAATATTTTTGTTTTTCTGCTACTTAAGAGTTCCACTTCAGCAAAATATGAAAACGATTAACAGAAGGAAAACCTATCCATGACTCTGGCATGGAAGTTGGTAGAAATGTCCCAACTGTTGTAAAACTAAGTCTCTAATAGACTCCCTTCACTGGTTGCTTACTGGAGCTCATACCTCATTCTCACAGTTACTTTGTGGGAACAGTATTGAAAATATTCCTGCCAGAAAACTTCCTTTCTCTGAATCCATAGATGTTAAATGGAGATTCAAAATGAATGCAAGATATATGTGATTGAAAAATGTGCTGAGAAGTTTTGGTATTATGTAGAATCCTTGCTGAAGGGTATGATGTGTATTCCCTTGTCTTGGATACTGTAAGATCACAATTTACACGTGCCTTATGCACCTTTGCACCCCTGTTTGAGTAAGTAGCTAAGTATACAAGTGAGTAAGTAGTCAAGCAGATAGCTTTACTTCTCCCTTCATTGCTCTGGAACTTTTTGGTTCAGCACTGCTTCAGTTCAGTTGCAATCTTTTCTGGTTTCTTATCATAGTAACATGACAGACCTAGTTCTGTCAGCTGAAATAATAAAATATTTCTCACTAGTGAATGATTCAGGTGATTCAAAGCCAGATTTTTAAAGCAAAACATTTTTTACTCTCCCAGACTTCCTACTCATTAAACAAAGAGATAGTCTGTGTATACCAAATCCTACCTAAACTTTACCGTTTTACTGGAAAAAGTAAGAAGCTATGATTTCATGCTATGTTTGCAGCTATTCTGAGCTGCATATTTCCATCTCTGTGCCTTTCTTTTAGTGTCCTAAGCAATTGTTGATAATTCATGGCCTCTTTTCTGGAGAGACAATTTGTAGCTGTCCGGTTCTTCTGATTTTCGTGTGTATTCTGGTCTTGACCAGAAGATCTGTATAACTTTTATCTAACAGCTGAAAAGAACAATTTTCCATTTGCTGACCAAGCCATTATGACTTTAGGTTATTGTCTTTCCACAGACATAATTATCCTTCTTTTTATTTACAGCTGGTACTTGTCTTTGCATGTAAAATACATTTACATCCCTGTAAGTATAACAATCCTTAAAACATTATGTACTGACTGTATATGAATAGCTATATCAGTCTACATTATCAACAGAAACCATGAGATTAACATACATAATTTTGCTATATATACAATATACTCCTAGCTCAACAGTGGGCTGTGGAGTTCAGACCCACAGTGATGATCATCATAGTGATGAGATATTGGAAAGATTTAAAGGTACATCTTTCTCTGTTCTTCCACTTTTGGGGTTGTTATTTGTTGGCTAATTAACATTTTTTTAGTTGGTCTTTGCCAAAGAGTGAATCAGACCTACTGTAATGTTTTCAGGTATTGGACTTCGGGTAGTTTTGGAGGTAGAGGGAAATGGGTGATGGAACTCTCTATACAATGATATGTTGGTTCCCACAATATGATTGTTTCCGGTAGAAGTTATTGTTCAAAAATCATTGTTTGCTTTAGTTTCTCCTTTCCCCTCAGATCAGGAGAATTCTTGAACTTAATTCATTGTCTGTGAAATAAATGATTGGAGCCCACTGGAAAAGGAAATAGTATAATGGACAAGCAACTTCTCTGTTTTGTTTTTATCAGCTGTTGCTGAGGTTCTCCAGTGAGTCTGGTCTTGGTAAAGACTTTCAGTTTTATCCATTAGATCTCTTTTGTAAAGGAGAATTTGTCTGTTAAGGTACTTCAGTAAAGGCCAGAGTCAGAGACAAGGTGGGAATACAATCTAACAAAAGAAGGAAATGAGAATGTAAGAAAAGTACTTCTTTGTACTTTGATGAATGCTTTGTCATATTCTTTCTGTTGGTTAGTGGCAGACAGCGTTTCACATAGTGCCATTACAGGAGGACTTATATAATGCTAATTTGTCCAGGAACTGAATAGTTGTTTCCACTTTGGAGGAAAGAAACTGGACCTGGCTGCTGCCTTCTGTTCTATTTTTATTTTATGGTCTTTTCATATTTTTGGAAAACATTTTATTAGTGTTTCCCAGAAATGTCTAACCATGCATTGTAGAAAAGCATATCTGCCCATGACTTTCTATGGAAGCCTGGTTTGTGAGGCCTTTTCATTTTTAACTATTGTAAATGCTTTCTAGCATTGAAGAAAACAAAACCATAATTGGGGAACAGGAGAATGTCCATGTCCTTCCTTTTTTAAATTTCAACAATCTTTAACTTAGGCTTCTGCCCAAGAAACACTCCCTTTGAAAAATGAAACCAATCTATTGTTCTACTAGATTTTTTTTGGTAGGTTTTTTTTTTCTTTTTTTTCTTTAAGTTGTCATGGAATGAAATAATGTCTTTGATTAGTAGCAGCATACTAACAATTAGGAACTTCTATATACCTCTAAATACATTCTTCTACAAAAATTGGATCTCTAAGTTGAATACCCCTCACTCCAATGAATGAATGCCAATTGCGTTAAGTAGTGGTGTAATAAAGGAGCAGAACTCCTTGATTTTCTTTTTACCAGCATAATAAGTTATAGTAGTAATTTTCTGTGAGAGTTTTAATTTGCCAGTACAATATGCAGGGAGCTTGTAATGCTTCCTGAACTAGGTCTAATTTTTTCCCTTTCTTTGCCATTTGAGGGCACTTCCTCATACCTCTGAGTGCTTTCAAGCCTCTAGTCCTTTATCTGTCTTTGACCATAGCTAACATTTTGCCATTCCACTGACTTTCAACACCAGGCTTCCTTGGTGAGTTGAACTGATTTGCAGTCAGGGTTGAATAAAACAGACAAAAACATTTTAAATCCGAAGTTATTTTTAATATTAAGAATCAAGTATAGCAAATATAAAATGGATTTTAAAATACAGTCTCTTCTTTCTCTCTTACTCTTCAGCTTACCTCTTCCATTTGGTACCCTGGGTTGGTTTGACTTCTGCAGTTGCTCAAAGTTCTGTGTAACACAGTAGGTTTTTCAGAAAAAGCTAAAGGACTTGAGCAACAGACACTACGATCATTAAAAATGGTTTTTAAAATAGCATCATATCCCTTCATGGTTAGCTTCATGTGTTCAGTTTCTCTGCTAGCCTACAATACTATAAAGCTTTCAGACTGGGTACTGCACACCTTCTTTTTAATTTCAGTCTCAGAGGTGATGAAGGAGGTTTAAAACCTGCTCAGATGGCCTAGATCTGTCAGAGAAAAGAAAGTCGAGCCCTTCACATAACCATTGCAGATACTCTGAAATTCACTCTGAGAATCTCGTATAATAAAAGCTCTTTGGGTGGCTGATTTTGACTGAAAAGGTGAAGGTGGAGCCACCTTTCAGCTTTTTCAGCACTAATAAAACTTGTGGTTGGAATTTACCTTTTCACTGTTATTATCAAATCCAGAAGCTGCATAACAGCTACAATTGTGTTTTACCACCCCCTTGTGTTACTTGATTGGCCTGAATATCTTTTTCCAGCAATTAAATTTTGTGACTTGGAGTGATACAGCTCGACGTAGCAGTCTCATAGGTCTCATAGTATTATGTTTCCTTGCCTGTTTGAACATATGGTAGTAATTTTATTTTTTGAAGTTATTCTTTTTAATCTTGAAGCCTCTGCTCAAAAATGTATTAAACCTCCTGGTATTTGGAGAAGAGTAATAATGGTGCATCGTCAAATAAAATTCCTGAGCCAGCATACAGAACCTGAAAAGAACACCTTTTTAGACATCTCCCTCTCTTTTTCAAAAACCCCCAAAAAGCACAAGCTACACAAGATTGAAAGTAAATACACCCTTAATTGTGATTTATTTTGTTGTCAGACAATGAACCTTTGCAAAGCTACATTTGAAATTACAGTATCTTATTTTAATGGTAAAAGAAACTCCTTCTTTAGAGACTTCAGTGTTCAGCAAAGAGTAAAACACTTTGTATGTCACCTTGTTGCTGCTTTCTGAAGTTTAAAGAAGAGTCCAGTGCTGCTTGGCTTTAGGTGTTGGAAATTTGGTCATAACCTACCAAAAAGGGCATTAAAGTCAGGATTCAGCTTGAGATTGACACCTAAAACAGGCGTCCAATTGCAATTGTCTACATGAGAGGTAGGTGCTTTAGCTTCATAGTCAAGTGATATCCAGGGTGGGGTTCAGGTGCATAACATAATTTAAAACTCTCTAGAGCATCTTGTCTGGCCTCCAAGTGCTATTTCAGATGGTTGCAGAACCCTATCTGAATCAGATGCAAAATGGCTTGCATCACATCTGCTGATCCCTTCTCTTGGGCATCTCAGATGGCCCTAGATGGTTATGTTTGGGCACTTGAATCCTGTTGTTTATCAATAGACCTAGAAAGTGATTCTGCTTGCTTTAAAATGGTATCTACTTTGGATCAACTAAATTGTACTTCAAATCACAGCAAGTTGGTTAAGTTGAATAACTTGCCTCAAAGGTAGCACTTTAACTATTCGTAGTTAACATTTTAAATGTGTCAAAATATTTAAGATACTTGGATGGAGTTTGAAACAATGTACCAGATCAATAACAGGTCAGACATCATCTTTCCCTCCTACTCAGCACTGGTGAAGCTGCAACTTGAGGACTGTGTCCAGATGTGGGCCCCTCACAACAAGGATATTGGTGTGATAGGCAATGAAACTGGTGAAGGTCTGGAGTACAAGGCATATGAGGAGTAGCTGAGGGAGCTGGAGGTGTTTAACCTGGAGAAGAGGAGGTTCAGGGGAGACCTTATCACTCTTGACCTTATCACATAACTGCTTGACAGGAGGTTGTACCTGGTGGGGGTCGGCTTCTTCTCACAGGCAACTTGTGAGAGGATGAGAGGACAGAGCCTCAAGCTGCGCCAGGGGAGGTTCAGGTTGTACATCAGGAAAAATTTGTTCATGGAAAGGGTGGTTAAGCATTGGAACAGGCTTCCCAGTAAGGTGGTGGAATCACCATCTCTGGAGGTCTTCAAGAAATGACTGGACATGACACTTAGTGCTGTGGTTTAGTGGACAAGGTGGTGATCAGGCAAAGGTTGGACTTGATCTTGGAGGTCTTTTCAAACCTCAATGATTATATGATTTAGTTAACTGAACTGAGTTCTTGTATTTCAATGCCTAAATTTAGGTGCCATAATCTCAAACATATTGGTACCTATGTTATTGATAGAGAATAGAAAGCATAGTAGCATCATACACAACAATTATGAAATTAATTAATGTTGGAGGCAATTTCTGCTAAAACTTTTATTTGTGTTTCTTTTTTGTCTGTCCTTTAGTGATGTAATCTAATACAAAATCCTAATGTGTGAAAAAACCCTCTGCTACCCCTTGAAAGTCTGGCTATTAAGCTGAAGTCTGAAATATCTCACAAGTTATGAGCCTGTTAATCAAACTGTTTAAGCTAGATTTAATATTTCTGAAAATTCTAAGAGAAATAAATAATCAGAGATTCTTAATAATAAAATAATAATAATAT
>VWZT01015313.1:0-10886 GCA_013397055.1 Pachycephala philippinensis
GTTTGGTTTGGTTGGGGTTTTTTAAGTAGTGCAAGTATTATTATTTCTCAGGAATAATAGAATTTACTGAGTTTTAAAATTCTGGAGCTCAAACCTTAAAACCAATCCAAAGAACACTAAAAAACAAACAAACAAAAAAAAAAAAGTCAGGAAAAAAAACAATGCTTTAATGCATGGTAGCCATATAAACAATCCCTGAGACAGCTGAGCAGAAAACTAATATGAAACTGTCCTATAAGAAATAGATTTGTATGTGTGGCACAAATCCAGCAATGGATGGATAGTTTTCAAGTTATTTTCTTGATGTGTATAAAAAGAAAGCACGTGTCACACTTGAAAAGGAACAGAGAACTAGTCATGCTGTCAGGTACCAGTCCATCAGAGCTCGTATTCTGTATTTGAAATTGTACAGCAGAAGGATGTTCTGGAAGTTAGAGCTGATAACAGTCTGCTATTGAGTTCAGTTCTTAGATCTCAACTCATCTGGCAAGAAGTATTAAAAAAAAGAACACAAAGTAAAAAAATCAAAGCAAAAATTGCTAATGGAAAAAAGCTTGTTTAAAAAATCCAGATTTTTTAATATATATAGAAAACTGTTAAAAAATAAGGAAATAAACTTCCAGGAATGAGGGATCTGAGTCTGTTTATAACTTCAGTTCCTTCTGGAAGAAAGCTGAAGAGAAGACAGGGATGAACAGAAAAAGTGACATAGTCAGGATGTCCACAAAGTATCTCGAATCTGACAGAATTCTGAAGTCAAGCTGATAATTAACCATGGAACTAAGATAATGATATTGGTTAAAAAAAGCATGAGGAGACATGTAGGCAGGTGTAAGAAAAAACTCTCTGCAGCACCCTGTTGAAAAGAAAAGCTGAATCAGAAGTTGTGCATAGAACTCACACAATAAACACCAAAGAATAAAAGTGTTATTATAATCAGATCTGTGACAATAGCATTTTTTTTTTTTTGCCACTCAACAGTTCCTTAGAAAGCTGACTGTAAAGAAATTTATCCATGGTCCTGGGATGTTAAAGGTGATCACTGGATTGTGCTAGTGGTATAATCCAAATGATGCAGTGATTTGGATAGGATTCATGAGAGGCTGAATTTTTACCCCCTGCCTGGGTTTGTCCCAGAGGTGGAATAAACTATAGGTCTGGTACAGTTTTCATAATTTTCAACTGCAATCAGTAATTGCTGTAATCAGTACTTGTAAATACTTTCTTTCAAAGAGAGCTAGTTAAAAGTTTGTATTGGAATAAAATTATTTGCAGAACTGATATGAGTGAAAGAAAAAAATATGAAAGAACTTGTGGCCTAGGTCATTTCTAGAAAAGGGATGAAATGGTCTAGTTGAAATTATATTGAATGTGAGGTGCTGAATATGAAGTATTGATGGTTGAAAATCTGAAGCATTTTCATAACAGAGAAACCCAAAAATTATCAGGCCCATTATTCTCAATCTCTTCAGTAGTCCTGATTCAATCTAAGCTGTTTTAATCCTGTTACCTTTATAGGTCAATCATTGCATTCTTGAGGTAGATCTTGGTCAATGCATGACATAAATGCAGCACACAACTGGCATATTTTTAAAGTTCTGCTGCCTCTGTATACATACAAGCCATATTTCAATACCAAAAGAAATATTATGTGAATCTTTTGGTTTGTGGCATAATTTTCAGCAGGTAGAAATGCATATCTATTGGAACATAACATGTTTCTATTTTTCAGTATAAAAAACCATAGGATAGAAGAAATTGATATGAGCCAGGCATGAACAGGTGGGTTAAGATTTGGGAATAGAGAATTGGGTCTCTCATGCAGGCCTGCATAGTGTTTGTGGTTGCTTCAGTAGCAAGGCTTATATGGAAACAGAAAAACAGCAATTTGCATGTGTCCAAGGGTTATCTAGATGCTGTGTCAACCCCCTACTGGAGGATGAATTTTAAAATCAGAGTACAGTCAGGGATAACCTAGAGCGTATGTGGAGCATATTCTCATATTCAAGGCAAAGGATTGTTATGCAAATGAAGTTATGCTAAGTCAAAATGAAGTGTCCTATGGGACTCTTTTATGCAACAAAATTAGAGACTTGCAAAGATTCAAGAACACCTAACGAAGGTATTATGTATTCTAGTCATTTGAAAACAATGCAAAATGTACATCCCTGAAGGCACTCTGTCAATGCAGAGTAGAAAGCAGGGAGATCTGAGCCGAGTCATCCGTTCTAATCAACACCATTCAGGATCACATGTGCCATTTCTCCAAGTGTTTTTTACCTGATCAGTTCAGTACTTAATGCATGTATGATTCTCCATGAGACAAAAATAGCTGTGTCTTACAGACAATGCATAAACACAAAAATTAAAGGCAGAAACTGTTAGTTTAAATGTAAATAGAGCTGAAGTAATTTAAACAAACCTTTTTCACTTATATTTATTTTTTCACCATAGTTTCCTTAAAGGAAAAGATGACTTACAGTATACCCAGACTCGGGATTCTGTACCTGTACTAAAGGTCAGATTTTCTTATGAAAATGATATAAGAGGTATATGTTGCATGAATATGATCTCGCCAGCTTGTTGTATGGTTTAACAAGGTCTTGTTTTGACAAGAAATGTATTAAATTAATTTGCCATGCACTTCTAATTGAAGGAGAGCAGGTGAGGCAACCAAATTACGTGCAGAAGAGTAGTAGAGAGAAGACTTTTGGTGAGGTGGGAGAAATATGACATTGATTATGTGGATTGCGGAAAGCTGTGAGCCTCCAAGGCAGGAACTCTGTGCACTCCCCTGGAGGACTCAGAGATAAGTCACTCACCTTGGGTTACGGCAACAAAACCAGCAAAACCCAGCATGCCTTGCTTCTTTATGTAAATCCCCTGCACCCTGTTGGCTAGTTGGTTTCCACCCCACCCCTGCTTTCCCCATAAATACGGCCGCGGTGGCGTCCTGGGGGAGGGAAGTCTCGTCCCTGGCCTCCCTTTGCGGGAGCTCTGCTGCAGACCCCTGACCTGTCAGGGTGGCCCGGCAATAAAGAAGCTACTTCCGTGGAACCGCCATACGAGATTCCTGTCTCTCTTTCCCCGCGTCGCCTTGGGTGATACCACCAGAGCTGATCTCACAAGAGCTGAAATCACAAGAGCTGAAATCACTTGTAGCAGCAGAAGCTGCTACCTGGCTGGTATCACCCATTGCCCAGGGAGGCTCGCCCGTGCCCTTGGAAAGGCTGTTCCTGCAGGGACGCTCTCTCCAGGAGGACTGTGGCTGCTACTAAGTAATACAAAGCCCCCACAGCGACAGTGGATAACTATGAGTAGAGTTATTGCCAATATGGTATTAAATATTAATGAAGTATTTATCAATCAATCAGTAAGGTGTAAAACATAAACAGGTATAAAGGGTTATGGTATAGGCAAGTTTGGCTAGAAACATACCAGTTTAGTCTTTGACTTTGCAGAATGCACAATTACAAAGCAGCAAACCACCTACGGAGCTCCTTTAGGATCATATCTCCGTGTGTGACCAGATCTTAGGGCTTTTACTCACCTATTCAAAAGTGAGAGTTCCTGTCTTTGGGAACCCTGATCTACCCCTGAAGGTGTCCCTGCTGGAGTGGTGGTGGAGATTCACCTGGAAGCTGCCTGCAACCTTGGGAGACCGGTTCATCCAGCTGTCCCAGTCTCCAGCAGCACTTAATACCATTTTGCATGCCAATGTGTACCAAAGTCAGTTGCAATCATCACAACTCCCCCACCTTTGGAATGCATCAATTATGCAAGCATTCAAACAGGCCATTCTGCAATTCCCAGCTGATATTCTTACCTCAGGACAATTCCCACCTGGTGTACTTGTTTCAGGACTAATCCTATTGCCTATGTGTGAGGTATATTTGAGGGTTGGGGGAAGGATGCACAGCAAGACTTGACTATATTTTGTCACTGTCACATTAAGAATACCTCTTTAGAGCTAAAACTCAGCAGCTTGAGACAGTTGCTTTACTTGAAAATAATTCTAATGATAAAGATAAATGTCCATAAACTATTCATAAAATCACAGAATTGACGAGGGTGGAAGGGACTTTTGTAGGACCTCTGTGATCAGGTCTTACCCCCTGCTCAACCAAGAGCACCTAGACTGGATTGCTCAGGTCTGTGTCTAGTCAGTTTTTTAAAATCTTGAACAATGAAGACATCATAAGCTCTCTGGGAAACCTCTTCCGGGGGTCAATCTCTTCACAGTAATGCCTGAGTAGTATTTCTTCTATTTTGTTACCTCTTGTCCTGTTACTGAGCACCACTGAGAAGAGCTTGTCCATCTTCTTTTCACCCTCCTACAGTATATTTATATAAATGGTAAAATCCCCTGGAGCCTTCTCTTCTGCAAGACAAACTATCCCAGCTCTCAGACTTTCCTGATAACAAAGGTCACTTCACCAACTTTATGGCCCTTCACTGAACTTCCTTCTGTAAGTTCATGTCTTTCTTGCCAGAAGAAGTGCAGAACTGGGCCCAGAATTCCAGATGTGTCTCACCAGAACTGAGTAGGGAAGGACTGATTCCCTTAATTTGGTGGTAATTCTCCTTATTCTATAGAACAAAGGGCCATTGTTCTTTACTGTGAGAGTACTGTGCTCAGTAGAAAAAGACAGGACACCCAGATGGTTCCCTGCAGAGCTACTTTCCCATCGATTAGCCCCCAGCACGTCCCTAGAAATTTTCAACTCTTATGACAGGAGTTGGTATTTCCCTGTATTATGAGCTTCCTGACAGTTTTTTCTTCAGTCCAAGAGGTTCCTCTGAATGGCGGGAAAAACATCTGCTATGTCAACCAACATTCGAGTTTTGTGTCATATGTAAACTTGCTGAGGGTGCACTGTCTAATTATTCAGATCATTAACAAAGATTTAAATTGTAGTGGGGACAGTATCCACCCCTGGGGCACAATACTGGCGAATGGCCTGCATGAACTTCCTGCCACTCATCACAACTATTTCAGCCCATTGGTATGTGAAAACATGTCTGATAGTTCTGTCAGTTTCCAGGCCACATCACTGTCCACTTATATGTCACCTACTCAAGTGATATGTCCTTGGGGATGTTCAGGATACAGCCTCAAAACCTTTGAAAAGACAAGGCAAATAACATCCACTGTTCTCTGCTCATCCATGAAACCAGTATCTAACCATAGACAGCTATCACACAGGTTCTCACCTTCATAAATCCGTGTTGACTACTTCCAATCACCAGCATGTCTTTAACGTGCTTGCAAATGGCTCCCAGAATTATTTGCTCCATTACCCACACCACAGCTAAAGTGAGGCTGTGTCCTGGTTTTGGCTGGGATAGAGTTAATGTTCTTCCCTGCAGCAGGTACAGTGCTGTGTTTTGGATTCAGTATGAGAGCAATGTTTGTAACACACTGATGTTTTGGCTGTTGCTCAGGAGTGGTTATTCTGAGTCAATGGCTCATCAGTTTCCCATGCTCTGCCAGTGAGCAGGTGCACATGAAGCCAGGAGGGAGCATGGCCAGGATGACCGACTCAAACTGGCCAAAGGGATATTCCACAAAACAAAAAGTCACATCCAGTATGTAGACTGGAGGGAGCTGGCCACGACATTGGTCAATGGATGGTGAGCAATTATATCATTTTTTCCTCTCAAGTTTTATTCCTTTCCCTCTTTTTTCCTTTCCAAAGTAGTAGTAGTAGTACTACTACTACTAACAGTTACTACTACTTTATTTGAATTATTAAACTGTTCTTATCTCAAGCCAAAAGTTTAGCTTTTTTCCTCTTTTCTTCCCCATCCCACAGATGTGGGGCTTGTGGAGTGAGTGAGTGGCTGCATGGTACTCTAGCAGCCAGGTGGATTAAATCAATCCAGGCTGATGGATTTATAATTCCCAAGGTACTTCTTGACCTTGTTGAACATAAAGGTGATATTTGTCATTTTTCAATCTTGAAAAATGAAAATCTCCCCCAGTCTCCATGAACTTTCACCGGTAATTCAGAGTGGTCTTCTGGTGACACAAACCAGCTCCAAGAGCAACTTGTCCACTTCCATGCGCTTGTGTATCTCCAGTTTGCTCATGTGTTCCCTAACTTGATCCTCTTCCTCAGCGGAAATGGTGGATGGATGGACTTCAACTTTCTTAATGCTATCTGTACAGACACTGAACTTTACAAGAAGAGGCAAGAACTTGAATTAGAGTAAATTATGTTAGTATACTTTAAACCTTTAAAAAAATCACTTGGTAGTGGGGAGTTTGTAAAATATGTCAAAGCTGTCAAATCTAGGTATCCAAATCCTCAGTATAGAGAAAATCGTACAAAATAACATTTTTGCACTCTTCAGCTAACATGCAGGTAGCATTACTCACATATAACCTTACCACTGATGAATGAAAAGTGTCTTTCAGAAATAAGAAATCTTATTAAGAGGATTACAAAATCCTTTATTGCTATTTTAATCTCTTTCCCTGAAGTCTATGACACAGCTAACATCAATGACAACAGAATTAGAATAACAAGGAAAATTTTTGAAATGTTTTTTACTTCTTACCATCACATTTTCTGCTTGTCTTGTATACTCTAGAACAAATAAATGACAAGAAATTACAAGATTAGATGATTATCTTCTTTCCATTCTGTGTCCTCACTCTTTAAAAAAAAAGTATACATGTTTGCAAAGTAAGAAATGTGATTCTCCTTAGGGTTCCAGTGCCCATGTACAATTAATCAACTGAACTAACAGACTGAGAAAAAAAAAGAAATTTCTTTCAAAAATGTGATCTGACACAAAACCCAGAGAATGTATTGAGTGGACTTTATTCTTATGAGTTGCATATTATTTTATTTTCTAATATTTCGGTTCATTAACTTTAATATAATTTTCCTGAACTCACAAATCTCTCACATTATAACATAAATAAATGAAAGACTAATGAATCCTTTTATTGTGATTCTCCTGTTGCTTTGTCTTCTGCAGAATAACAGCATCTTTAGTCTTTCATAAATCAAATGTTACTTCCAATGTTTTCAATCAAATTCCTAAAAGCCACAAACAGCCTTTAAATTTTCTTGCACACACTCTTTGTGATTTTTTTTAAAGTGTACAATGTCACACTAAATAGAAACGTTGTGGAAGTAAACTAAAACATAAGGGCAATGCTGAAGTGCAAGTGTACAGTGAATACAGTCTTTCTCCTCAAGGAGAATGAGACAAAATGCATTCAATGAGTTTGTTTCCTGGTCCCAGAGCTTTCTCATTAGCAGAGAGGGAAGCACTAGAGTTTGCTAGGGAAAAGGTACACACAAGCTGGCAATAACTGATCTGCTTCAAATGTCTGGTATGCTAAAGGCTGTCAACCTCTCCAATGGAGCAGGTCTTTTACCAGTTGGGGAAAAGAATCTTCACTGGTACTGTACAAAACCATATTGAATAACGATACTTAACGGTACTTACTTAAAGTAATGGAACAAGACCAAAATTACTTAGCTAACCTGAAACACTGCACAGTATTCTCTTACAATTTTCCAATAAATTTTCTTACTAACCATTCAGGAACATATACTCCTGACAAATACTTTGTTTTCATTTCATGCTCCATTCTGGACCCTGCCTTGTCCCATTACAACATGTTATTCAGCATCATGTTTCATATGAAGACACTCAGTGTTTAAAGTTTATAATACCCATAGCATGCTGTTCTTACAGCTCTCTATTTTATTTTAAAAAAGAATCAACACACTCACAGGTATCAATACTATCTCTCTTCTGCCTACACAAATAGGGCCTTGAAGAGCCTTGAGGGGAAGCCATTTGAGGAGCAGCTGAGGTCACTTGGTCTCTTTAGCCTGGAGGAGAGGAGAAAGGAGATTGAGGGGAGACCTCACTGCAGTTACAACTTCCTTAGGAGGGGAAGAGGAGGGACAGGCACTGATCTCTTCTCTGTGGTGACCAGTGACAAGAGTGAGTGGCCTGAATTTGTGTCAGGGGAGGTTTAGGTTGGATATCAGGAGAAGGTTCTTCCCCCGAAGGGTGGTTGGGCACTGGAACAGGCTCCCCAGGGAAGCAGCCACACCACTAAGCCTGACAGAGCTTAAGAAGCATTTGGACAATGGTCTCAGGCACATGGTGTGACTCTTGGGGATGGTGCTGTTACGCACCATGAGCTGGACTCCATGATCCTGATGGGTCCCTTCCAACTCAGCATATTCTATGATTCTGTAAGACAGAGATGTCAACAGATACAGACATTTTAATTTGAAAACATCTCTCAGATGGTTTCTAAATAATCAATTATATCTACCAAAAAAAATTCTCCAGCTTCACCTCTAGCAGTTTAACTCCATGGATTGATTCACATGATAAAAATCCTTTATTTCAAACAACAACTTCAGTATTTCAGCCATTTAATTTAAGGTTTTTATATTAAGCTTCTACATTTCCTCTCTTAGGCATCCTGATCAGCAGCGTGCATAGCATTAGCACGATATAGATGCATGAACTTCAGCTTTACAAATCTTCTTTTGTACAAGTCAAATGCTCTTGGTACCAGAGTTTTCAGAGATGGATGTTCAAGTGATAATAAATCATTGTAATTCCGTCACAGTAAATGTAGATACAGTGATTTACTGCAGTTGCTTCAGGTCTAGAGTTACATTATTACAAATTCAATACCTTTTTTCAAATAAGAAATTATAATAGCTTCAAACATGCACACGTTAAATAATCAAGTCCCTTAATTTACACCATTTCTGATCAGTGTCGTCTTGCATCTTTCCCTAGGAAAAGGGAAGGAGACGACTGAGAGTACTCTTTCTCTCAGATTCGTTCTACTTTATAGAAAATAACTAAGTGTTCAGTGGCTTGGGTTGCAGTCAGTTAATTGTGGTGAAAGAGGTTGTCTCTGTGCATTACTCTTCTATTGACAAAGAGTCCTAGTAGTAAAGAGAGATTATTATTGATAAAAAGCCAACAAGTTGTTGATGAACATACTAAGTTCAAACAAGAATGAAGGAACAAATACTAACCCCCATGTTATGGGTGTTTTCCTGGGGACTGAAGCACATCTTTGAAGACACACTGGTTCAGCCTGGAGAACTGAAGGCTCCAGCAAGACCTTATAGCCTCTTCCAGTACCTAAACAGGGCCTACAGGAAAGTTGGAGAGGGACTTTTTTAAAAGGACATGCAGGTGGGAATGGCTTTATAAACTGATGAAGGGTAGGTTTATATTACATATTAAGATGTTTTTTTTTACTGTGAGACCCTGGAAGAGATTTCCCAGAGAAGTTGTGGATGCCCCATCCCTGGAAGTGTTCAAGGCCAGCATGGATGCGGCTCTGAGCAATCTGGATTAGTGACTCTGCCCACAGTAAGGGCATGACCTTTATGATTCCCTTCCAATTCAGACCAGTCTATTATTCTACAATACTATGCTTTTCAAGGTATATTTTTAAAACAGAAAAATTGAAGATTATGCTATATAAAGACCTGTACAGAAAGTAATTCTGGACTCAATTAATTGTGGAGACATGACTCATTTTCTGGTCCATCATGGCATTTGTGCCCTTTTGAACTGTTCATGTATTTTCAAGTCAGAAAGAGCAATCAGATATGATAGATGTATTTGGGACTGCAGGAATGAAGCAAAAAGGAATTGGAAGAAGAATAGTCTCCCCTGAAAGAGACAGTGGAAAAAAATGTTTCTGTAAGGTGTTCTCTCTTCTGTCTGGCAAAATTGCTTCTGCTTATGCAATCAGACCCCAGACACCTCAAAACTAGAGTGGAACACAAAGCAATATTTTTATATCACAAAGCTGTTATGTTAGACTCTTCCTAATACATTCCAGGAGTACCAGACACCTCAAAACTAGAGTGGAACACAAAGCAATATTTTTATATCACAAAGCTGTTATGTTAGACTCTTCCTAATACATTCCAAGAGTCATAATTTTTATGACCAGTGCCGAAATGCTTTCTGAAGAGAGAACCAATACCTGACATCTGCTGGGGTTCATAGAATGTCAAACTGGCAATCATCAGGAAACAGCAAAACACTTGTTTTGGTATTGCTTCTGAAAATGTGGTGAGAAAAATTTAGCAATTTTATAATTCCCTGCCAGTTTCTAAAGCAGAAACAGGCCTAATTGTCCATCATATTTATAGGGTATTCATAAATTCTCAAATAAAAAAACAGGCTTACTTCATTATGTTTTTAATCTGTGTTTCCTAGACTTATCTAGACTTATCTAGATAGACTTGTAGACTTATCTACAAAGTCTTTAAGCTGAATTCTGGATCTTAGTCCTGCACGAGTAGGACTCACTAAAATGAGTCCTCATTATAATGAGTCCTCATTAAAATGTGTCTTCAAGGACATGTTTCAAAAGAATATTTACATATATATTTTAGTCTCCAAATCCTTAATACCATTTTTCTAGGAGCTGTAGTATCCCTCTGATCTTACAGGATTAAGACCTAATTACTATTGGCTGGGTATTGGCAAAGTAGAGGACACTGATCTTTCTCTGTGCAACTCTGGATTTTAGCTCTCCACATATCTAGTGCATGATCTACCAGAAAAAAAGAAGATATTTTTCATCAAAATTGAGCAAAAAATTGAAAGAAATCTTAAAAAAATTTATACTAGGTAAACCAAATTTTTTTCTCATGCTGCTATATTTAATTGAGTAATATTTCTTCCATCCAGTAGTTGTGCAGCCAAGGCTTTTAAAAAGACTTCTAGAATGAAAAACACGTGTATGCAATTATTATACAATTTCCTAGAAAGTTCAAACAATTCCTGGTTTGATGTATGTTTCCAATTAAGCTTGGAAAATATATATCCTTATTTTGAACAGATCTACATTACATTAA
>VWZT01015345.1:1216-32229 GCA_013397055.1 Pachycephala philippinensis
GCTCCAGACCCTTCCCCAGCTCTGTTGCCTTCCCTGAACACATTCAAATTTTTGTTGTGAGGGGCCCAGAAGTGGACACAGCACTCGAGGTGTGGCCTCAGCAGTGCCCAGCACAGGGACAGTCACTGCCCTGCTCCTGCTGCCACACCACGGCTGGCACAGCCCAGGGGCCTTTGGCCTTCTTGCCCACCTGGGCACCACCAGCACCACAGACATGAACAGTCTCTCCAATGTCCTTCCCTGCCTACACGGAAGGAAAAAATTATGTGGTTAATTAAATCTTGCAGCCTTTACACGCCGTCAGGCCCCCATTCCAGTTAATACGAGAATTTGAAGTGTATCTCAGTTAACGCCTGATAAATAAAGCCTGACAAATACACTCCCACTGAGCATATTTGTATATTATTATTTATTATTAAGGAAAACTCAGTAAAGCCAAGTACCTTTAAATTACATGAATTTCAGGAATTCTTTCTTTTTCAGGAAGTTGCTCCTTCTCTTTGTGATTTCCAAATTTCATAATGAAATTTAAGGTTAGAGAAACGAGAGTTAAGAGGGAACATAAGCGAGGAACAAAAGCTAAAGCTTTTCTGTGATCTCTGACTTCCCGGAAACTGTGTTACTCCAGCGACAAAAAATGTCCTCAGCCTTGACAGCACTTTCAACCTTGCTTGGAAAACAGCTGAGTATGTGAGAATCCAAAGTCTCTTAATGTATCTTTGAAGCTGTGTCCTGATGGAGCATAGATCTGTACATTCACTACATTCTTACAGAAACACACATCAAAATAGTACCATATTTCTTTGCTACACTCAAATCCAATTGGTTTACAAGTTTAACTGTCCAGTTCTTCAATATCTTCTCAGATGTATTTATTTATAAGAAGTTATTTAGAATTCTCTGTCAGAGGGACGCTGTGAGTAAAGTGCCCCTAGACACAATGAACTCTCATGCCGTGTGTGCCTGGAAGTGTCTGCTGAAACAAATACGAGTCTTTTGTTCCTCTAGACCAGAGTGTGTTAAAACAAACTAATTACAAGCATCCATTGTCTTGCTGTAGTAGTTGCCAGTCACGATGTTTGTTGTGTTTCAGGGCAGAAGAAAATAAATAAAAAGCCCTTTTCGTCAGGGTTCTGTTATGTGAGGCCTCTCCTGCTGGCTGCCTTCCTTGTGGTGATGTTTATTGGCTTTGTGGGCTGGGCTAGGACCATCATTTCGGTGAACTTGGTGGTGTTGCCTTGTGAGAGGATAGCATGGCTGGTGGGGGTTGTGTCATGCCGGCCTGTGTAGCGGTGCACGCCCTGACCCGTATAGCAGGCGACCGCCACAGAATACCCCTGCAGTCCCATCTTCTTCGCAGGTCTGCGTTCCGTCTCGGTCAGGGGGCTGTTTCCCCTCTAGCGCGGGGCCTCAGCAGTCGGTAGCGTCGCAGGTTATAGCCAAAAGAAGACGAGGGGGGCAGGAGTGGGGTCCAAGACAGAACAGCCTTTATTGACGAACAGCTCTCTGGGCTGAACAGCGGAGAGCTCACCCCGGGAAGGTCCTTTTAACAGGGGGTGGGGAAAAGGGAGGAGCAACCTGCCAACCAAGCAGAATGGGGGGAGTAGGAGGGGGTCAAGGGTGATACTACCAATGAGGGTACACCGTGGGTGGAGACAATAGCAAAAGCCAACTAGGGTCTTTCTAGAGCTTCTAGAAGGGAGCTTTCTAGAAGGAGGGGCGGGGCTTCTGCCCAGGGGGTGTGGCCTATAGGGCTGTCTCCTCCTCCTCCAATGCCTCAGGGGCGTGGCCTTCTTGGACGGAGGCGGTGTCAGAGCCCAATTCAATGTTATGCCCCGCATCAAGCACCAAAGACACCGACACCAACTTAAGGAGTAAGTGTCATTTACTGTAGTCCAAAGCAGCAAAGAAGTACAAAAGGATAAGCTAAGCAACGCACCTACTCATTACTACAAAAGATTGCCTGTAGGGATTAAGAAAGATACATCCACAGTTACCCTAATACTTAACCATCATCCAGACACACACATCAGCTGGGGAGCCCCTGTCACAGCAGAGGATTGGAGAGGCATTCCCAGTAACTGAGAATTCCTACGCGGTGCTGCCACCCGCAGGTGAGGCCGCCAACTTTGCTGTGAGAGGGCCCAGATTTGACACTGTTGAATAAACAAGGTACCGCAACTTCTAGTGCGGGAACATCTGGTTTCATCCTTCTCTTGGCCAGGGCTCAGGAAGGAACCAGGGGAGTTTGCTTTGACCCTATACCTTCAAACAAGGCCAGATAGAGATACCTGATTTTGTGGCCTTGTCTGGCTTCTAAGTGTGGAAAGGTAAACACATGCTTCACTAATGAGCAGATACATATATCATACTGGTAATGATCATGCATGTTTTGTTAATGAGCAAATATAAAGGTAATGTTTGGTTAGAAGGTTCATCTGGAGGTCAACTTTGTCTTAGGGCCTATTGTTCAGGCCTTAGTACTTCAGTAGAATTGTCCTTTCACAGGCAGTGATCCTGTCCCCTCGGCTGCAATGGCATCTTCAGCTGGGCCCACAGGGATTGCCCAAGCTCTGGTCGTGCTGAGCTCCTGGTGAGTGAAGTCATCGGTCTCTTGGATGAGCAGATTCTCTGTCACAGTGTCCAGGGTGGGACGCAGCCTTGTCAGAGCTTGTCAGGGCCCTGCGGGCTCCATCTGCCGGAGCAGGCACAGCAGCCCTTTCTGGAGAGAGCTGCCTGGGCTCCCTACGTTGATCCCTGGGCAGTTTGCCCGGCACTTGGGGCAGAGCTGGCTCCTGGCTGGGAAGGCAAGGGGCAAATGGAGGCGGCGAGGCCCTTCAGCTCAGAAGCTTGCTAGCACCCAAACCTGTGCTTGGGCTGGCTGTGCGGGCACCCCAGAGCTGCAGCTGCACTCCAGTGCAGGGACAGGGAGATGGCCTGGCTGGAGGGTGGCTGGTCCTTACCTCCGGAGTGGAGCAGTCAGGCAGGAAGTGGCTCAGATTCCTGATTCTCTTCAGGCCATTGTCCTGTGCAGCTCCCCGTCCCTGTTCACAGCTGGTGAAGTCCAGCAGCTCCTGGGAAGAGGGAAGCTGCTGGTGAGCCCCAGGAACAGCCATCACGCACCTCACAGCAGCAGCACAGCTCCGGTGCTGGGCTGGACTCGCACCATCCCTCAGGGCTTGCTCCAAGCTCCTACTAAGCCTGCAGTGGGGCTCCTGCCCCTGGGGTCCCTCTCAGGCTTGGGACAAAGGCCCTGGGCCAGCCACCATCTTCACTGATGATCTGGGTGAGGGGACTGAGTCCACCATCAGTAAATTTGCAGATGGCACCAAGCTAGGAGTGAGTTGATCTGTCGGAGGGTAGGAAGGCTCTGCAAAGGGACCTGGACAGGCTGGATAGGTGGGCCCAGTCCAACAATACGAGGTTCAACAAGTCCAAGTGCTGAGTCCTGCACTTTGGCCACAACAACCCCTGCAGCGCTACAGGCTGGGGGCAGAGTGGCAGGACAGTGCCCGAGTAGAAGAGGATCTGGGGGTGATGCCTTAGGTTTTGACTTTTATATTTTTCAAATCCTGCATTCCCAGTGTGTAACTCTGCAGTGCCCTGCAGCCTGGGAGCTGCTGCTCTCTCATGCTGAGACAGACAGAACAAAGCCTCTCCAGGCTGCTCTCCAAGGACACCCAGCCCGGCCTAGGCCCAAAATGTGTAACCCAGCATCTTGAGAAAGGGGGCAAGCTGAGGGGAAATTCCATCATTAGCTAAAGTTTAATTGCTGAAATTGGGTTGAGATGCAAATGGAGCAAAGCTATAAAAGTGTGAAGAACTCGTGACTCGGGGTCCATCTTGGGTGCAGCCTTTGGCCTGCCCAGGGTGTACCTCTGAAGGCCTTTCAAATAAATATCCCCCTTTATTCCCTTACTCCTGTCCAGTCTCTGTTTCTGGGCTGGCCTCTTTAGGCATCAGGGGTACTGGTTGACAGCTGACTGAACATGAGCCAGCAGTGTGCCCAGGTGGCCAAAGAGGCCAGTGGCATCCTGGCCTGTACCAGGAATGGTGTGGCCAGCAGGAGCAGGGAAGTCATTCTTCCCCTGTACTCGGCACTGGTGAGGCCACACCTTGAGTGCTGTGTCCAGTTCTGGGCCCCTCAGTTCAGGAAGGATGTTGAGATGCTCCACTGTGTCCAGAGGAGGGCAACAAGGCTGGTGAAGGGCCTGGAACACAAGCCCTTTGAGGAACGGCTGAGGGAGCTGGGGTTGTTCATCCTGGGAAAAAGGAGACTTGGGGGTGACTTTATCACTCTGCAACTCCCGGACAGGAAAGGGCAGCCAGGGGTAGTCGAGCTCCCAGGGAACAAGGGACAACATGAGAGGACACAGCCTCAAGCTGCTCCAGGGGAGGTTTAGGCCGGACAGCAGAAAAAAATTCTTGACAGGAGGAGTGGTTGGGCATTGGAATGGGTGGCCCAGGGAGGTGGTGGAGTCACCGTCCCTGGAGGTGTTTAAGGAAAGAATGGATGTGGCACTTGCTGCTGTGGTTTAATTGACAAGGTGGTGTTAGGTCACAGGTTGGACTTCATCTCCAAGGTCTTTTCCAACCTAATTCATTCTGTGATTCTGTGAAATGTCCAAGCCCTTTTTTTTTCATAAGTGGAAACATGACTATGGAGAATATTAATTTATAACAAATGATTATTTACTGTATGTGGTTAATCAGGATCACTTTTTCTTATTTTCTTTTATTAATAAGATGGCTGTTTGAATGTTAAACAAGCCATTTATTTAGGATTAAGCCCTCTGTTTCAACAGCATTGAAGGAATACCAAGTTGTATTTCTCAGATTTGCACGGAAAAGCGTGGAAAGCAGAACTATACTTTTACAATACTGAATTATAGCTTTTTTGATCTGAAACATTAGACCTCTACAATGGGTTTTTCTGTTTGAGTATTATAATTGGTAGTAGTAATTTATTTTATTTTCTTCCAATTATTAAACTGTTCTTATTTCAACCCATGGAGTTCCCTTTCCTCTTCTCCCTGGAGGACTGAGTGACTGCCTGCATGGTACTCAATTGCCAGCTGGGGTTAAATCATGAGAGCAAAAAATGACATTTCTTATATTTCCCGTGCTATTTCAAGATCTCCCATAGGCAAATGAAAAACAAAGGGAAAAAAAAAATCAAAGCACTTCCCATCTTTCATTAGAAACTTTATTGTATTAACCTACAGGTATGTGAAGTGAAGTGAAATATATGGTAGTGAGAGGGAGAATGATGAACATCAGTCATCTTTGGAAAATATATATGCTTTCACAACCAAACACTTTTTTTGTTACAACTAAGGAAAAAAAAAAAAAAAAGCCAGGCATACTTGATAGGTTTTCTTTAAAAATATAATACAGTTCAATCATATCAAAGTGAAGTCTTGTGGGCTAAAAAACTGAGAAAAGTCATGTTCAGTGCTCTAGCAGTAGTATGAGTGTATCAAATGACAAGGTTTTCTCTACAGTAATTGATAAACATACACTCATTTGTTTTCAGTAATTCCAGATACTGTATATACAATCTTTAATATAAAGCACTTTTTGTCAAAACTAGCTCTGTATTCTTATGTCTGGACTTTAGAGCTTCGGTGTAAGAATTACTCTTTGGACGCATATTGGATAAAAAATTGTAGTTTGTGTACTTGAAAATCCAATATATTTAGAGTAACACATTCCTTGCTTTTGATTTTATTTTATCCTAACTTCACTTCAATATGAACTTGCAGATTGTCTCAGCAGAAAGTGTGAGTACAATGAAATCTTCCTTCCCATAATCTGCATGTGCATCTCCAATTAAAGTTAATGGAAGTTCTCTGGGTAGATCAAGATAAGGACAGATTTGATGTGTAACAGTGTGGTGTGATTAAAAATCTTTGATACAGTAAAAAGCCGTGAGGTTCAGTATGCTTCTAAGGGGCCTCAATTAATAATGCCTACAGTATTTAAAGCCTAAAGTTTACACTCACTACTTTAAAGTCAGCTAATAACTTTGTGCAGCCTTTTATTAAAACGGTGACAACGTTGCTAGGGGAGAGCTACCTCCATTTTCAATTCTGTATTTTGTCACTATTGTAATGTGAATATATAGAGGCAAGGCATCCCTTCCCATTCCTGTCTGTGGTGAAGCCAATTCTCTCTGAGCGCTTGCTAAAGTTGCCGCATCAACTGACCCATTCAGTCTCCTCCACCATGCAGAATGCACTTCCAGAAGTGTTTTTGTGTGAAGACCACAGTGGGATCTACAAGAAGAGCTGCCTGGCAATCACGAGGATTGAGCTGGGGATCTCTGAAGCTGAGAGCAGAGTGCACTCCAGGAAATCAGTGTTCTGAGCACCTTACCAAGAATCCTTCTCTGAGATAAATTCACAAGCCGTTTGCTTGCCCTGTGTACTGCAGATCCAGCTCAGATTTGTGCAGACATTGCTGCTGCTGACTACACAGCAGGAGTTCTACCCACATGCAGAAAGGCAGACCTCAGTAATATGTATACTTAGAACACACACAATAAGCAGAATTGTAGTAAACTCATCTACTTTCATGAATATTTGACTGAATATATCACTTGAGGATATGTGATGTACTGGAAATTTAAAAAAACTCCCAACGTTTATTCAGCTCTTCACTTTTCCATGTTAAAAGAATTGCTTATATCAAGGTAATTTATCTCGTGGTCTTCAAAGAGAGCAAGAAGTTTTTGTGAGCTCCCAATTGTTAAATGCAGCATTTTCTATTCATGGCTTTAGAGAAGAAAGGTTTTATTTTAAAGTCTGTTTCACACAATACAAAAAAGATGTATATACCAGTAGCTCTACATTTTATCTATATGCATACAAACCCAGTCAATACTTCATCTTAAACAGGGATTAAATGGCAACCAGCCTTTGAAATCCTCTAGCTAATTTCTGTACTTGCAAAATCCAAAGATAATGGAATTCTTTATTCCAAGGATGTACAAGAAATGCCCAGGGAATTGCAAAACAGCCAATATCCTTTTCCCCATCCATCAGGGACACACCAGCCCTCCGGACAAGCTGCTACAGAGGCACTGCCAGGTCATGTTAAACGCTGGCAGCTCACTCTTAGGTTCCTGAAAGTAACTTTCCACTGAAAGAGGACGTCTAGTCTACAGCAACCATTTTCCTTTTAGGTTGACGTGTTTGGGGAAAATTCTGTCCAACAGATGGATACCTCAGTGAACTTAATTTCCACTGAATCGTGCAGTTCATAATAGACTATTTTGGAAAGAGCGAAAGCCTCTTTTGGGAAAAAAAGGGCTTTTTTGGAGAGATGGTCTCCATCCACATGATCAACAGAGTATGGTAATCTTTAAGGAGGAACTGTTTTTTACTTTTCTTCCACGTTCTTGTCATTCTCAACAAAAACACCTTGATTTTTTTCCCCTGAATTAATGAATTAAGCTGAACAGTTATGTATTTTCTAATCACCTCTGACAGACATCAGTGTGACATGAATTCTTACTTTGATCCTCGTGCTCTGCCCAGGGGTCCCTCGAACCGGACAAAATAAAGGCCAGTTGGCAAAAATGCAAAAGAAATGGACACACACACTAGAATATTTTTGCAGTTACAAGCTAGTTCACTAAAAACACAGACACACAGCGTAAAAATGGAGACAGGAGTTAATGAAGGTGGGGGGGTACATGTGTCACATTATTAGCAATGCAAAAGACCAGCTTAAGCATGTGTTTCCCTACATCAACTATAAAAAAGAAAAGGTGCCTTTTTTAGCAAGTATGCACAGAGTTTGCTTAGTTATTTCTAAGAAAAAAAAAAGAACACTCTACTATCTTTACCCTATATTACAGTCATTATTACTACCTTTTTATAAAATGTAAACCCTTCCTTGCAGTCAAGATTTACAGAAGTCATCACCTTTGTCCACTCCTTACATAATCAGTCCATGGTGACAAAAATAAACTGTTTCAATTTACAATTTTTTTGAGTAATAACTGATATGTTGTGGATTATTAGTTTGTGTGTGGCAGAAATAGTGGTCAGAACTGCAACATAATGAAGCTGAACTGTAGCAAAATGCTTGCTGAAGACTGGTGCTGGGTCTGCAGTACTAAGAGATCTTGAAGCATCATGTAATATTGATGTATGCAATTATTTTATCTCCAGAACTGTTCAAGCAAAGTACATCCAGCACCTGCAATGGGCAGCAAAGCCTGATGATGGATTTCCCAAACAACTGCAATATTGTGCTTACTTATCCCCATCAGATCTTGTTTCTTGTAATATGTCTTGACTAAAGATAAGAATGGAAGGTAAAATTTGGCAAGGCAGTTTTCCTTCTACTAGTGAATAACCGCTGAATCAGATCACCTGTACAAAGTGGTATTTGGTAAATTGCACTGTCCTGGGAGTATTACTACTCTGGAACATGACAGACATGAAGCCTATATTTGAAGTCGCTACAATGTGATGTTATCAAGACTAATCTGCAAACTACTATTTTTTAAGCTGGTATATTACAGTATAAATGTGTTGCATACCTGTTTCTATAAAATTTACTGCCATGAAAAAAAAAAAGAATAATCAGGATCCCCAGAGTGTGGCATTTGTCCATCTGTCACTTGTATACGCAATACAGACCTCGTGCTGAGATTCTGCTTTAAGGTACAGCAATTAATCTGTCGGACAGATTAGGAGCCAAGATAGATGGTAANNNCTAGAGAGGAAGGAGCACGACCATGCCACTCTGCCCCTTGAGAGTCTCAGGGTTGTAGGCATCAGCTTCTTCTTGTGGGGTCATTCACTGCTGACCCCCTTTGTGGAGGGCGTGGGGCTCTCTCGGACGGGAAGCAGGTCGTAGTGGCACGGAATGTGGCTGTTTTTTGGGAGGTCATAGGGATCCTGGCCCAGGCGCCCGCCGCCGCTGCCGAATGCGCCCTGGACGACGCTCACTGTGGGCTCTGTGAGGAGAGAGCACGTGCACTCAACGTTAGAAGCAGCAAACAGAAGGAAAACTGGTATTTCATTGCAGTTTCTGCTTCAGAAAGATTCCTCATCATGCCGAGTCCTGAAATGCAGGTGTAGAAACACAGGCTGATATTTTGGCTTCACATTTGCAGCAGGGCCTTGCCATGAGTGTTTTTACTGACAGAACCAAGTGGACCAGCATCTCTTCTTTACATGTGGGCAAAGCAAAAAAAACCCCAAAAAACCAAAAAAACAGAGCTTGAATTTGGGGTATTTAATCAAGCTTTTTTTAACAGTCCTGAAAAACACAATGATGGATTTCAGAGGGATCTTTAATTGCAGACAGGAAAGGAAAATACATCCTGCGACACTGGACAGAATTTATTACAGCCCAGAGATGATCAGGATAGCTACCACTCCACAAGACCCCGAGGTTTTCTATAATTAAAGAAGTACAGTAACTAGGTAGGGCCCATATTAGTGGAATACTATGTCTGTGGATGAAGATGCCATTTTGTTCTGATCAAGAGAAGGAAACAGAACTCTTCTATCCCTCCCATACACCTACTCCAGCTGCACTCAGTCTAACCTAGAGCTGAACTACATTGCAATCAAACGCTAAGCTTATCCTATGCTGTTGTTTAAAGAAAGGCTTTGAGACCAGAGGAAATTCAGAGGCACCTGTAGGTGACAGAACAGAGCTGAAGGTACTTCAAACCCTGTTTATGTGAATTACACCGAAGGAGTAATAAGGTTGTTGTTACACCTTTTGAGCAGAACGCAGAGTCTGAACACGTAATTTTGTTTTTCCAGTGATTTTCACGTGTTTTGATTAAACTGAATCAAAGAATAAAAAGCCCTGTGCTCTTTGTTCTTAACCCCCAGCATCTAGAGGTAGATTTTTTGTACCTACCAACTTCATACACGTTCTTGTTGGCTGTGGCAGAGCCAGCAATCTCGGCATAGGGGGAGTCGCGACGTGCTGGGGACTTCATTTCCACATAGCCACATTCTGAACTCTTTGGCACCAGAGCTGGCGGGTCTTTGATAGTAGCATAGGGGTTCTCAGAGCTGCTCAGTGAGCAGTTACTTAAATTGTATTCTGAGTTCTTCACCAGGTCTACAAAACGAAAAAAACGTGTTACTATCTCAGGCATGCTATGTGTTATGGGCATTGCTACCAAAAAAAAAGGGGTGCTCTTCAATGCTAAGTTCTAAAAAGTCACTCAGAAGTGAATATTTAAATATTCAAAACACTTCGGAAGTATTTACAACAATCAATGAAATCATCTCAGCTGCTATGCTCTTTAAAGGACTCGATTTTGCCACCAGCAAATTACTATTGCAAAGTCTGAGCATCTTCAATTCTGGTTAAAATGGCAGCTAGCATTATATAAAGATAATCTGTAGAATCGGTTTTTAACAAGCACTTCAGAACACTTTCTGCCCCTCCAAGTGCTGAACTCAGGACACTATTAAAATAACTGATCTGAGACTGTTCCCAAGAGCAATGTCTGGGCAAATGGCAGCATGGTTTCTAGGGATGGCTTGGGTGGTACAAAGTTTAGGTATGTAGCCACCCTAAAATAACCAGCTTCTTCTCAGTTTCTGCTAGGCACACGTGGGAGAACTGGAAAGGAAACATCAGGTGGCTTGTGATGTCAGGATTTAACTGAACGACGAGTAATTGGTTTCAGAGATGTAGCTGGTCATGCTGGGAAGAGATTTTGTGGTGTTTGTGTTACTTTGTCCTCTGTGTTGCTTTGTGATATATTCTGTTATTTAAACTGAGACTTCCTTAGCTCATTCCTGACTCCACATCCAACATGAGACTGACCTTGGTGGACCTGTCAGTGGATGGGTGCTCATGATTTTGTGAGTCATTTGAACTGGGCTTTCTGTAATCACAGAATTGTAGAATTGTTTAGGTTATAAAAGACCTTTCAGATCATTGAGCCCAACCATATTATGTGACACCAAATCCACCACTTCACCATGTTCCAAATCTTCACATCTTTAAATCCCCCTGGGGATGGTGACTCCACCACTTCCCTGGGCAGCCTGTGCCAACGCTTGACAACNTCCCAAGCCCCAATGTCCGTCTTGTTGTCAGGGGCCCGGAGTTGCCTCCAGGATCCGAGGTGTGGCCTCAGCACAGGGACAGTCACTGCCCTGCTCCTGCTGCCACACCACGGCTGGCACAGCCCAGGGGTCATTGGCCTCTTGCCCCCCTGGACACCCCTGGGCTCGTGTCCAGCTGCTGTCACCAGCACCCCCAGGGCCTTTCCCAGCTTTCCAGCCACTTTTCCCCAGCCTGGAGCTGCAGGGGGTTGGTGTAACCCAAGGGCAGGAAAAACGACGTGTAGTAAATCACTCTGTCAGTTTAATTGTCCCTGATTATACACACGGGGACAAACCAGCTGCTTTATGTATTTAACTCATTATCCATATGGACTTTGCTACACCTTTTCCATTGTTTGGATATCCAGGCACCCTTGGCATGCCTGAATCAGGCACCACAAACAGTGACACGCACCAGGGTGGTACACTGTAAAGTCTTGAGAAAACTGGATAATTCAAAGGATCAAAATATCAGATCACTACCCTGAATTTCCGAAGCTCTTCATTCCTTTCTGTGTCTCTGTATTTTGGTATCCTTTCCAAAGGCCTGCAGTGGATGTGGTGAAGGTTTGTGATCATGCAGACCATGCCAGCTGCAATTGCAATTGTTTCTCTTTTAAAGCCTTTCAGCTGAGCTGATGTCCTCCTAACATCTTCTGCAGTCTAGAATTGAGCTGTGTTGTGACTCAAGCATGACAAAGCATTAGATCTATGTGGCATACAGGGGACTTAAAATTAATTGGTTTGTTGTTTTTGTGGGGATTTTTTTGTCCTCCCTTCAAAAAAGAAAAAAAACCCACACCAGCAAACAAACCAATCATGCATTGATTCAGTGTCTAGGAAAAATTTAGTCCAGGATTATTTCTATTTTCTCTTCACCCAGAAACCAAAGGTAATTTAGAAGAGTAAAAGGAATGTCTACGGCATTTCATTTAAATACATCAGAAAACAACCTCACCTTTCAGGGACTTCCCCACATATCCCCTGTCAAGTCCAAAAGCACCTGAGGAAAAAAATGATACAAAAACCAGAGTAGCTTTAAAATTAAGGAAAACAAAAGTTACTAGACAACACCTCCTACGTGTTTAAACATTGCATTGGGATGCATTTCTGCCTTAGCTGAGTAATTCTCTCATAAGCACTGTGGAACTGCCCAGGACGGGGGTACAGAGGCACTTGGCAGTATTTGCTTGCACATTTTCCGACAGGAACAGGGGAGGTGGGTCATAAGGGACCATTAAATTACCAAATTTGACCTCACATAACCGCAGTTACTCACTCTTGAATAAGCCTAAAAAGTTGGATTAAAGCCTACTTTTTTTGTCTGGATAAACCCTATCTACCACAAAGACATCCCACCTTGACCTGAAAATCTCAGGGTGTGCAGAATTCACTCCAATTCTTGATGCTCTGCTTCCAGACTTAATCACTCCCGAATCAGGATCACCCTGTTCCAGTCCCAGTGGCCTCAACACCTTGCACCTGAATCTACATCTCTGCAATTTCCTGTTACGCACACATTTCTCTCAGTAAATGTGAACAGCAGTGCGTGACAGCTGTCTCCAGAGACCTGGCACCTCCCTGGTTACTGATCTATTCAAATAGCTTTGATTGATATTGTGGAGAGCTGGTTTTTTAATTAGGCTGTATTGTGTTGCTATGCTAGAAGCCGTATGAAAAACTAAAATCATTTTATCTAAGCACTATCTAAACAAAATCCGTAGTTTTCAAGAGGGAAGTGGTATTATTTAAGGAGACCTAAACATAATTGATTTTATTCCTATCTCATCTGTATTAATTATATCTCATGTCACCTGTCCTGTTGTTTTTTCAAGTTTAATTCTCGGGCCACCAGCCTCGAGTTACCCAAGTAATCCTATTTGATTTTTTATAGGAAAATATATATTTTTTTTTTTCCCTATATTTCTTCTAGAAAACAGACATAATATCAGCATTCATCCATTCCTCTGTAACCTCCCTGTTGCTCAGGATCTCCTGCCTTGGGTTAACCACAGCAAGTGTCTCTGAGGAGCATTTAGTGCGAGCACAAGAAAATATAAAGCTGAATATTGAGCATTATGACTGAAACCCTTTCCTGAAAAAAAAAAAACCCAAACAAACCCCAAACCAAACACAACAGATCAGAGCCTGAATTGTGGTTTGACCAAGACTGGGGAAGAGCAGGAAAAAACATAATGCTGCAAGTACCAGAATTTAAGGTAATTACGTTTTCTGAATTATACTGTCACTGAAAATCCCTTTTAAGGCTTTCACTGGTCAGTGCAATCCAGCAGTTTTGGAATGCATGAGACTGGAAAAAGATGAAAAGACAGCATAAAGCAGGGTACAGCAACTCTCACCACTTCTTGGGAATTTTTCGTCTTAAAGACAGTGCTCTGTCTTTTAGCAAACAGGAGGCTTAGCTGGGAAGATCTAGTATTTACATCTGCAGTGACTCAGAAAATGAAAATATACTTTTTAAACCACTGATTGCATTTTGTGGTGATTTAAAAAAGAATATATGCAACCTTCCATTTATTTAATAAGAATTTGTAATTTTGTCCAAGCAGACTCTTACTGTACAAAACCCACTGTTTTATGAAACTAATCAGTAAGGAAATCTTTCAATAAAAATAATATGACATANGATGCATCCCACACACAATGAGTAACATTCACATTCTCCTCCTTTTTTTTTTTTGTTTTGTTTTCTTTACCAAGCTCATTGAGGTAGCCTCCGTGTTTCCAGTCTGCTGGCAGTGTTCCTGTGTAGTCCATGACAGCACTTCGTTTTCCAGGCTCCATATTTTTCAGGTTCACAAACAGCTGACTGGTTTTTGCCTATTTCAAAGAAAGATACAGAATAAAATAAAACTGAAACTAGTGGGAATCTGCTGCACTTCCAGGTGATAACCAGGAAGAGCAGAAATAAGCCAAATAGTAAAATAAATTAAAGACTAATTGACAGAGAAGTTTCCATGTTTTTCTGCTTTACCTTTGCCAAGGTCAGTCTCTCCATGTTGGTGACATGAGGTGGGCTGGAGCACTGAGTCAGAGTGTGGTAACTAGGGTTAGAGAAATAGTGGCTGTTGACATTTCCACCATTGGTATGAGGGATGGTTTCTGAAAAGAAAAGGGAAGGAAAATTAACAACTGGAAATAACATGGCATTTCTTTCTTAAGATATGTTTTTAACAGTGCTGCACTGATTCCAGAATCTGACCTAGAGTTTCTGAAAAGAAACACAACAAACACAAAACTAAGTATCTTTTATTCATTCGAAGAAATTAGAGATGTGGGGCAGGAAGTGACAAGTCATGTCCTCACTTTCAGCAGGGAACACTCACAAGTGTAACCTGCTAACTTCTGTCTCTGCTGTGGTCCCCTGCTCTGTTTTTCCCTTCTACCTGCACTTGTATCAAGTCTGCACCAACACCTTCTGGTGCTTCAAGAACACCAGTACCTTTGCTGATTTGCTTTTTCTTCACTCTGACAAGTGCTCCTGCTGCCTCCTTCAGCTGCTGCTTTCCTTAGCAGTGGCACCATTGCCTGAAGTTTCATGTACCCACTGAATCCCAACTCACAGGCACTTTAATAGGTCAAAAACTCCTGTTTGTTTCATTGCTCCTTCCCTTAATTAGTTGCAAACCTTTTGCTGTCTGTTTCTCTGCAGAACCTTGCCACAGATAGTGTGAAATCCTGATTTTCTACACTCTTTCTGTATTCAAGCTGTTGGCATTGCATTTAAAGTCCCTTGTAAAAACCAGATTTTGCCACACTCCAACTGTATGTAAAAGCAGGCACAGAGGAATAGAAATGTCCATGTTTAATGCAGAAAAAATGTTTGAGGGTGCAAAATGTTGCACGGTAAAGTGAGGAATGTGAGGTATTTTCCTTACAATTAACACATTTTGCCAGGGTGAGACACCAAAAGCAGAAATATGTGAATTCAAGCCCTGTTAGGGGCAGATCTGAGCACAAAGCCAAGAGGTGGAGGAAAAAAAAAGTCTATTCTAAATGTCACTTACCTGAAATGGTGTAATCTGCATTGATGACCCTCATGGCAGGGGTGTAGGTCACCGTGGGCATGTGTGTCTCCTTCCCTTTCTGCTTCTGCCTGTAAATGATGAACAGCACCAGCAGGAAAAGCACAACCAGGACGAGAATGATGATGCCTGCTATGGCTCCTATCTGGTAGGAGTCAGCAGGGAGGGCAGTGCTGGTACGGCTGAGGCTGTTCAGGTTTCCCACTATAATTACACCGGCTGGAAGAGAAGAAGAAATGAAAATAAGTGGTGTGAATCCAGAGGGGTCCCGTGTCAGGAGCAGGAGACAAAATTTCACTTCTAAATCTAACTGTATTTAATAATGCCAGAACAGAACTCTGCCAGAAAACAATCCTAACCTTAAGGGAAAACACTCAGAATCTTCACAGAAAGAGATGTTTTCATCATTTGAAAAAGCAAGAACATTCCCTGGGCAAAAGCACAGGGCAGGTAAAGCCCATGCTCCATCAGCAGCTTTCAGCAGCACAGCCCTGTATGTCATACAATCTTCACTCAGGTTACTTTGCACCAATTAATTATCACTGAGACACTTAATTTAAAGGCTACAAAACGTACATGAATTAAGATAATGGGCTACTTAAATATACCTATCAGATTTATTTAATGAATGACACAGAGATGGTGTTTAATTGGTGAATCCAGTGTCTGTGTGAAACCATTACAGTTAATTTTACTGCATCTGGGCTTTACCTTGATCACACCTGGCCCCTTTCCAGCCTGGGCTGCAGTAACAGGTCCCCGTGATGTGGTCACAGGTGGAGTTGTTCAGACAGTCACAGATCTGGCGGCATCCATAACCGTAGGTGCCCTGGGGACATTCTGCACATAAGAAAACCAGGCAAAAACTCATTTAAAGCTCTGGAGTTACAGGTCTGCAGCACCCTACACGTTCCTGTCCCTGGTCAGCAGATGGCAATGTGTCATCAGCATCAGATTTCTCCTGGAAGGGCTCCTAAGAGGAGCCCTCGGACTGCAGGAGAGAGAGAAATTGTATTTAGGTGTGTATTCATCCTTTACCTGCAATGTTGCTGATGCTAAGGTGGGGCAATGAGGAATCAAGGGGAACAAAAAAAAAGGCAAAAAAGATAAAAAGGGTAGAAGGCGGTGAAGAAGTGGGCAAGGTGTGAATAAAGAGCCAGAATGCTCAGATCCCAGTGCCTGAAAAATCAGGTAATCACACACGTGGAGCCAGACACCTGTGGTGTGACAGATGTGCTGATGTAAAACAGCAAGAGGGAGGGGGCCTAACAGTGAGTCTAAAATGCACCACACATTTATAGAGAAATAAAACTGCTGCCCATAGCATGCTCTGATACTGTAATGTGTACACTGAAAAACTACCGACAGGAGAAAAATGCTAAATTATGGAGAATGAGGTAATTGGGAGAGTTGTACTTAATTATTTCTCTCCCTGAATGACTTGAATACAATACTTAATTACTGATCAAAGTGTCTCCTACCTCATGTAAGTATCCTGGCAGAGAATTATCCTACACTGATAAGAATTATTTCTTTTATACTGCCACCTCTTGGTACTGTGTGGCCTGTTATATTATAGTAATTCTGACGTTTTTAGCAAATGTGGTATTTCTTCACGTTTCGTGACTCAATTTTCTGAAATTTCTCAGGAGTTCTGCAACTAGATTTACTTCTTTTTGTCTTTTTAAAAGAATCTGACTCATCTTTCATGGATTGCTAATTTGGAATAATTTACAAAATAAGGTAACACAATGGGTGCCAGAGAACGTTCTTGCAGTCTTGACAATTCACAACTCAAGTGAAAAACTTAGTGTTTATGTACCTCCTCCTTCTCTTGATTACACTGAATAAAACAAGATTATAAATACTGAAATAAATGGGTGGGCAAAACTCATCATGTCGTAATATATTTTGGCATTTTAAGATCTAAATTAGAATTAATACCAAAACATTTAGGTTAACGTTGTTAAGTCATTATTATCAACTTGTAGGGTAAAATACAAAATCCATAGCAGAATTAGATTTGTCAGATTATTCAAAGTGGTGTTTTGACATCAAGAGACTATCTTAAAAAGTCATCTTTTCCTGAACATTGTTGATGTTTTGAGGAGAAACACAGACATGATGAGAATGCACAAATTTGGGAGCACAGCTCTGTAAAGTCAGCAAAGGTTGGAGAAAGAGTCCTGTGCTCACGACCCCGATTATTCTTTTAAAGTTGTACAACACTGCACCACCAGTTCTGACAGTGGTGTTATCCCTGACCTTCCTGAGGAGAGAACCACACACAAATGAAAACAAAACACCACCTGTGATGCTTTTACAATCCAGCTGTGCTGTAAAACCACGCTGCGAAGATTAATTTCACCCACTAGCACTGATGAGTTAGTTCTTATCTCTACTTTTCCAACTACTAGCTGTCACTGTGGTTTGTGCTAATGGATACACTTTGTTGCTTTCACAGGATGCTAATGACAATTCCTTGGATTCATTTTGTTGCTTTTAGGTGACGCGGTAACTGGGTGTTCCTTCAGCGTTACACCTGAACGCAGTGCAAAGAAAGAACCACCACTGTAACAACTTAATTCTGTCGGGTTTCAAACTGCTTGGGAAAAGCCTGTGGCCATCTCCCGAAGCTCCCTGCCCATCAGAACTCCCCCTGCACCCTGTCCCGAGGCAGAGGGGGTGCTCACTGTGCTCGCAGTGCCGCCCCATGAAGCCCGTCCGGCACGTGCACTGCCCGCTGATGTGGTCGCAGTCGGCTCCGTTCTGGCACTGGCAGATCAAGGCACAGTCCTTCCCGAAAAACCCCAGGGGACACCCTGCAACACAAGCAGAGGGAGAGGGGGAGAGGGGTGAAACAGCTGCTCTGGGAGAGGAACATTCTGGTTCGGTGTGTTACTGAGGGCTTGCTCCTGCAGCTCCAGAAAGAGAGCGTTCTCTCAGCACAAGGGACCAAGACCTGCCTGGTCTGAAGGGTTTGTTTAAAACACACATCAGGCAAAAATGGGGTTGGGAAACGGTGCTGGCAGCAGAGGTTCTGAAAAGACAGCAGGGACAGCTCCTTGAAGAAACGGGCTTCAAAAGAGATTTGAGGGAGGAGGATGAGGGCAGTCTGGGAGTCTGTCCATCAGTCAGTGAACCTCTGGACGTACTTCCTTCATAGTTTATGTTGAAGCATTAAAAAAGCCAAAACAATAACATATTGTACCTGAGCTACTCACAGAGAAACCATTTCAGTAGGAAGAAGACACACCAGTGCAAAGAGATCATTATTCACCAGCAGGAAGCAAAAAACCCCTGATAGCTGACAGCTGAAGCAGCATAGTGAATGTGTCCCAGAACTGCATCCATATGCTCCTGTAATGTATCTGTTATTTCTTGCCACTATGACATTACTCATTTGAAACAGGAGCTCTGATTTTATGAAAAACACATCTTTGAATGAGGAATGCAAAACACAGTCAGCAGTCATGTATTTCTTGAGGTTAAAGATAGGGGTTGTGGCCAGGATCACAGTCAGTGAGGCAACCTGAACTGAAGGTAAACCAAACTGAAAGTGTAATATGGCAGAGATAAGAGGCCAACTTTATCAATATTTATTTCTAACAAATGTTTATTTCTCAAACTTCCTATCAACTCTAGCCAGCATGTAATGAATGGCCCATACCTGCAGCCAGTCACTGCACAGCTATTTTGCTTTAACAAAAAGCTCTTGGGGGAAAAAAAAAATAAAATGAGAATTAATGTATTATTAAACGAAGAAAATTCCAGAAGAAATTATGATGTTACAGTCTAGTGAAATCATCTTTCAGGGTTCTAAATAAAACAGCTCCCGTACCAATATTTGAATTACAGGTGCTGAGCTCCAAGCTGTTCTGGGGGATAATTGTGTCACTGATGTTCAGCCCGAAAATGAACACAAAATCCACTTACTCTGTGTGCAGTAAAGGCCAGTCCAGCCCGGGGTGCACTTGCACTCCCCATCGTAGGCACTGCAGAAAGCTCCATTGTGGCAGTTGCACGTGTGGATGCAGTTTGGTCCCCAGTGGGAAGGTGGGCAAGCTGGAACAACCCAGAGCAATTAATTAACCTCAAATGGCAAATGTTCCTTGATGCACATGAATAGAGCTGCTTCCATTCACACACGAGCACTGCTTTGTTTGGTGTTTGCTGTTTTTCTCCCAAGTGCATGTTTTGGGCTGCTCTATTCTGACCAAACAGCCACAGATGTATTCATTTATTTCAGCTAAGGCATCATTTTACTCCAGGTAAAAAGTGCCAAAAAATATTAAATGTGTGAAAAATGCATACTTGATACTCAGTAAATACGACATCCATAGCAGCTTTCTCAGAGAAAGCCATTACGTTTCCTTTCTTCATTTATTTTTTAATCTGCGAACAGTCAAGGGGATACAGCTTTTAAATCTCAAACGTGAAGGAAAACAAGAGAAGGCTGAAACTCCTATATAGCCTAGAGCTTTAGACCCAATACTAAGCTTGCTTCTTGTGTTTCCCCTGTTAAATTCTATGTGTTTGCCTAAATGTGGTGAAGATAATCAGGTCTGTACCTTAATCTGGTTAACTCAGTTGCTTCCATGGGTCCAATAATCAATATAATATTTCTAAACACCAAGTAATTATCCACAGAATGGAGATTATTTTGCTCACAATCATGTCGACTCATTATGAGACAGAATTTACTGGCTGCTTTGGAAATGTCATGATGGATGAATCTGATGCTATGTGCTGCCACTAGAACTGTGAAGTGGTTCCAAAATACTAATTACTATTCAGAGACAGCAGAAGATAATTTTCTTCATGGTAGAATATCACTAAGTGAAGAGGGTACTCTAAGAATAGATAGACCCTTTCTGTTGAGTAGGATTCTCATCTTGAGGGTTTTTTTTTTCTTTAGTAAAGAAAGCAGTACTTTAAGTAGTACTTAGTATTTTAAAAATAAGTAGTAAAATAAATAGTTCTTTAGTACTTTAAAAACAGTTTTGTGGAAGTATGGTGTCAGTATTTCACAGGAAACAAGAAAACAGGTCACTGAAGCCTTGGTTTTATTTCTGTGTAAATTTAAAAGGCTGGTAACTCCTTATTGTTTTGTACTTATTTGGTTGCCTGAGACCAATAAAACCCTTGAAACCTTTAAACATTTGCATAATGATTCATGTATATGTGGGCTGTACTTTTCTAAAGTATCATCCTTTTCCCCAAATTTCAGTTAATTAAAACCTGTATTATGATGAATTCAAAAAAAAGCACCAAGTTTGGTTTTTTGTTTCTTTCACTTCAGTTATGCCTTGTAATTATTTTTTATTAGTGTTTTGTGTTTGAAAGTAGTGGTCAGCTAAGAAGGAATGTAAATCACATAAAGGCAAAAGGTTAGAAGTTTAAAAAAGGTCGCTGGTTCTGAAAGAAATTAATGGAATCATTATTTTCCATGTGAACGAAAGGCCTTTATACAAAGCAAATAAACTTCCTCTGTTATGGTCCGTGAGCACAGCCTCAATAAACACTTCCATTCATATTGCTGGCACCATTTTCTTGATATTGATTCAGTGAGTAAGTCCCTCCTCCTCCTAAATACCCCTATTCTGCCACTCTCCCAACCACCTACTTATTTTACCATAAAAACAGGGACCTTTGTAGCCACTGGCTTCCACAGGAATGGACCCAAGATTTATTTTGGTATCATACTGGGCTGTGCATGCTAATCACTTCACAGAGTTTAGCCAGGAAAGTTGTTTTTTGTTTTTTTTTTCCCAAACTGACCAGATGTTACCCTGCACTTGCACAGAACCTGTTAAACCTGGGCCAGTCAAACCGTAAACGATATAAACCAATGAGCCATGTTATTAAAAAATGCACCTCCCTGGAAACCCCAGCACAATGTTTGATATATCAGGGTGTGCTGCAACTTCTTTTCTTCACAAAGATGGGTTGACTGAAATTTTGGCACGTGTGTGTGTTTCAGACTGTGTGGATTTTAGCACCTTATGGGACTGGATATGCTTCTTATGAGAGTTTTCCTTAAAACAATTCTTTCCTCTAGTTAGTAAATTGCATAGACCCATCCAGGCATGTGGGGAGTGACTATGTAAAAAAATAACTTTACAAAAAATAACAAAATTAGGGCCTTCCCTTCTCCTTTTTAAGTCAGTAATGAAGAGTCCACTGAGTTTAGAGCACCAAGACAATACTCACTGAGTGAGGCAGAATGACATTAAAAATGTCTATCTGTAAAAACATTTATAAAAGGAAGAAAGAGGAAAATCCATCATAGAGTTACAAGCACTTAAAAAAAAGGCATAGTGACAAATTTCTTAAGAAAATGTTCAAAGGCTTAGTGAGAACAAGGATGGTTGTGCAGCCAGAGCACCAACCTGTGTCTGAGAAAATCTCAGGTTTGTTCTTGGCCTGGCCAGAGAAGTTTAGGATCTCTCCATTATTTACCACGAAGTCCTAATTTCTGACTTAAGAGAGTGTTTCTTTACAGAAAAAATAGGGTAATTTACATAGCAGGACCCTGATTATTTGTTCTAAAATTAAAGGGAAAGATAAAGCTGTTACTTACGCTGAGAGCAGTCACTACCAATCCATCCAGGATAGCACTGACACGATCTATCAATAGGATTACAAGTCCCATTATTGGTGCAGGTGCATATTCCAGCGCAGTTCTTCCCAAATCTGCCACTGGGACACACTGAGAAGGCATTGGCAGAATTAGAACTCCTTAGTGATCAGAACAAGATCTTACTTTCTTCGTTTCAGGAGAAAACAACCAATATTTGGATCAAGAGAGGTATTGCTTAGTATAAGGTTAAAGTGAGGTGTTATAAATTATGGAGAGCACAATATCCACAGTCACTGTACAAATAATGCAATTCAGAGCACAGAGGGTTTCATACTTTAGGATCAAACAGCTGAAGATTCGTGATTTATAAACCCAACATTCCACAACAGAAAACATCTTCGGTTTTACCGCTCCCAAGTGACGGAATGGAAATCATTCCAGCACTTGGTGTGTACATCCCACGGAGCATTTATGGCCGTACCTTCATTGCAGAGGGCTCCTGTGAATCCAGGCAGGCAGTCACACAGGCCGGTGATGTGGTGGCAGGGGCCGCTGCTGTGCACGCACTGCGGGCAGGTCTGGCTGCAGCGGTGTCCGTAAAACCCCGGCGAGCAGACTGCAACCAGAGGGGACAGAAGTGTCACTGCTGCCTGCCATCAGCCACCCACCCTGCAGGGCACCTGCTCCTGCCTTGGAACTGGCTCTGCCTTCCAGCCCCAGTGGTGGTCATTGTTATTTCTGCAGCTCGGTGATTTACGCTCCCCAAAACAAGATTTGCTCCTTCTCCTCAAGGGTTTGGTGTGTTCTGGTTCATCGTGGCTTTGTTGACATTCCATTACATGTCAAGCCACCCTGATCTTGGATAATGTCTGGAATGCATGCATACTTTATTTGGCTAAACAAGGGCATCTTTTGAAGCACATCTGAAGTAACAGAGAGAATGGTTTTATCTCCAGATGAGTACGGTCATGTTAGACCTTGATTCCTGATGTGTTTACTATCTTGGAATTCAAATAGCCATAACTTCACTGGATAAAAAGCACAGATGTTTTCCAATCAACCTTTCTTTTACATGGTCCAAAGTCACCCTAACTTTCAGAGAATCTGAGACCAGAAATACAGAGTTGTCCAGTTAATTGCGTTGCTAAAAGCACGAGTTTCTCAAAATGAAAAAGAAAAAAAGGGGGGAAATAAAAGGCTGCTTCTCCTTCTTTGTTGATCTAATCCCTTTTGGCATTTGTTTCCTGATAAATTAGAATGTTAGGTAATAGATCAAGAGAAATACCTGAACAGCTGCAATTAGCACTGACAAAACTACCTTGGAATCTTTTCAGTATTTTAATTTCATTCAAGATTCAGTCTTTTAATTACACACTTGATACAAGTTATATGGCCAGGATCTCTCCAGAGAGATTAACTTCTCCAAGTGAAACAGTGCCAAAAGGTCTTCCTGTTTACTGAAAAGGCACTTTCTGACCAGGATCCAAATTATTCGTATGACCTTTGTCTTCCCAGCCTGCAGACCATGCCTCAGAGGGGTACTGGACTGGAAGCCTCTTGTCCAGGTTACAGGCACAGCTCCAAAACACAAGGGAACATTTTTACATGCTAGTCTAACACTTTGGATTCACTGATTGACTGCAGGGCCCTTGGAGATTAGATAGTGAGAATAATTACTGCTCACAGTCAGAAATGCTCAAGGAATACTAATGCCACACTAATGTGGGATTTAGCAGTGCCATGTCAGCTTGCAATTTTGCCATTCCTGGACTGACACAACTTCATCTTCCTCTGGTTCTCCTCCCTCCCAATGAGCGTTTCAGGTCGTCTCCTGTCTTTTAAGCCTCTTTTGGAAGACCCAGGAGCATCTTTGCTTGTCCTTAACCCACCTGCTTCTGGATCCTGTTTCTGGGAGACCTGCTCTGGAAACTGGGCTCCCCTCCAGTTCCAGACAACTCACATTTCTCTTCCCTGAACACCTTTCCCTCACAGCTTCAGTGACTCAAACTGAAGACAGCTGGACTGCTGGCAAACTGTGACAAATCTTGGGAGGGCAGACTTGTTATTTACCTCCCTGATTCTGGCATTATTTTCCTTAGTCCATCTGTGTGTCTCTTCCTGCAATCTGAATTTTACACAGACAAGTTTTCCAAAAGGAACCATGGGTACATTTGATATCCTCTGCTTACTGTGAGGCCTAATTCTACCGACTGCTCTTACAAAACAAGTGTTAAAAACCCAAATGTTAACTAAGCCAATGATCCCTAGTAGACTCAATGGGAAAGCTTTTAGTTTCTGAAACTCATGTATGTTTTATTTACCTGTGTTACAAACTTGACATTCATCACACAATCAATCAGTCATGTTTGGAAATGCTTTAGAATGGAATCCCCTATGACATTTCTTGGAAAGTCATGTCCATAACAATGCCACAGCACAAGACTGTGGATAAAAGGAAAGCTGTACCATAACAAGAAGAGCACTACTAAATGGAAACACTTGTTCATTACAGATAGCACTTTTTTTCCTGTATGTTCATGTATTTTGACAAAATGTCCAATCAAGGAGGGTTTCCTAGTCTTTCACACTGCAATTAGCAAAGCATTATCATGTTATATGATATGTATTCCAAGCAACAGAGGGAGAATCAAAGAATCTTAAAGCATTGACGTTGTCCTTACTTCTCTGGCATGTGGTGCCTCTGTATCCTGGTGCACACTCACAGATCCCATCATCTGGGGAGCAGGATGCTCCATTTTTGCAGTAACAAGGCAAGGAGCAATTTGGACCCCACTGTCCCTCAGCACAGACACTGTCACAGTGGATACCTGCAACCACAAACAAACAAAACATCCGTGAAGAGTTCTGATGCACAGTTAGGTTAAACCTTTGCTTCTCAGAGGACTGAACTTTAAAACAGCTCACACAATCTGTTTGTGAAAACATCACTACCATCAGGAAAATACAACAAGATGAACTTGCATCTCTGTTCCTGCCTTCCCCCAGAACAGTGAATTTCCCTCATATTCCAGTTTTGATGAGATGTACATGAACGGCTTTTGCTTCCTCCGTAATTGCTGCTTCAAAACAGCAAAAAGATTTTTGGTTTCAGATTTTATATTTGGGAAATGCACGACAAAAGGTATCGCAGGAACTTTTCCTTCTGAGAATTCTTTGTGTCTGACATAATTTTTGTGTAATAATGGGGTGCGGGACACTGGATGATTTCTAATTAGTGGTGAGCTGATTACTGCTCAGCCTCGTACGGAACGGAAAAATGTAGTGCACACAAAAGGTTCCCAAACACACCATGTGAGCATTCCAAAATGCTTAGCTGCCACAGCGTTAAGGATGCAGGTCAGTCAGTGCTTTGTTTAACCTGCTTTGGTATAAAATTGATTGTAAAATGGCCACAACCTGAATCTCTACACACAGATCACAATACAAACCACCCACTACAATCATCCCATCACAGTTTGTTTGCTGGGTTCTTTTGTTTGTTTGATTGTCATTTTTTTTTTCCCACAATGCAGCAACATTAAATATAATTTTCCTGCTTTTTGAGAAGCACTGTGCATGTTGAATGCCAGCAGGCACCACCGTGGAACTCAGACCGTATTGTGTCTGCAGCACTTTGCATTAACAATCGAGTTTTATTGTAATGCCTCTGCTGAATGAACCCTCCACTAAGGGAAAAGTGGCCTCGATCCAACCACAAGCATGTCTTGCTTTGTAAGTATTTCCAGCAAAATATGCCACAGGTTCACTGGCTGCCAGAGTCCTAAAAAAAGCAAAACAGTTTTACATGTGACATGGGGAAAAAAAAAAAATCCTTTAACTTTGAACACCAGAACCTACTGTTGGTAAAAATCCTGAAAAACAATTACATGGTTTGCTGATAGATCAGACTCAGAGGTGATTCCTCAACACCCCCACCATATGCCTTGCAGAGCTGCCCCATATCTAAAGACCAACTCTCTAATTAGAGGAAAGGTGGAACTCCAGGCTGTTGAACTGTTTTTCTCTGCAGGACAATCAACAGACTGAAGAATCAAATACGTGTTTCAACAGATTTCACCGACCTGTGCCAGCAAGATAGAAAAACACTTGACTTTAAAAATCCAGATACTGACAGACGGTGCACAGGCCACCTAAAAGCCCTGGTTGCACAATGATCATTAGTACTGACCTAAAACAAACCTATTGTCTAAATGAAAGGCTGCTTACATCACTCCTTTTTCACTTTTTGCCTGCCCAGACAATGTCATTCTCCTGTCTCCATCTACACTGGAGAGGCAGTGCTGACTTGTTTCTCAGTAGCCCAGTTCCACCTTTTCATTAACTCATTTATGGATAAACAGATTAAAGAGAGAGGCTTGATTTTGAGAGATGCTGGTGCACATGAGCAGTATGACATCACTGCATTTCATTTTTAATTTTTTTCCCAGAAACAATACCGCTTCTTCCAGCTGCTGCTTTGCCTGGGGTTCCTAAACTTGAGCATTTGGGTCTGCAAGTCTGTGAAAGGACAGGCAGAGCATCTCAGAGCTGTGCCCACGTGAGGGTGATCTGCCATATCACACATAGCTGCACCCTGCTGGAGAAAAGACATTTTTCAGAGCCTCAATGGGTGTCAGCAGTGCTCAGTGTATAATGGTCACTATTAACAAGCCACTGGTTGCCAAGAGCTACCAAAGTGCATTATCTGAGATTATGTAGACCAGTGACATACAATAACACCAGGCTCAATTATACTGCCTTGATCTGTGCACAGAGGATGCTTTATGACAGCAGAGTGTCCCAGGGTGATGCGGGCACTCTGGGATGGGGAAGACAATGGGTCCCATGCTGCACAGAGCCACGGGGCTTAAAACAGCCAACAACTACCACTAAAAATGGAAAAAAAAGGGGGAAAAAAGGCTCCTTCAGTAGACATCAGGGAAAATCACCCCTCAGGGAAAAACTGAAAAAACCTGCTTTTTATTTCCCACTTTCTCCCTGTATGAGGAGGTGAAGAACTGCATCACTCTACTTAGCAAATAAACAGTGTACACTAAATATCACTGAGTAGCAATGATGACAACATAACATGCTGCAAGAGTGCTGAATACCATTCTGTTTCACTGTAATTTTATTATATTCACTCTTGATCATAAGCAAAATCAATTTCACTCCCTTGAGTGTCAACAACAAACGTAGCAAGGCAGAAATCATTTAGTGATTTACTGCATCTCTACTTATTAAAACAGTTTTCAGCCTCACTATTTAATGTTATTTAGATAAGTGCACAAGGCACTTAAAAATAACAAGTTGATTTCATATCTTATAGTTGTAAAAACCAAACGTATATTTGAGAAAGAACAGGTTAGAAGTAATACAGGGATTTAACAAATTAAAAAAAATTAATTTCCAGAGTGATGCTTTTTATGAAATTTCAGCAAAGAAAGCTATGCTTTGATAGAAAAGCCAGAAATTATTCAGCAAAAAGAAGCATTTTTATGAAACTTGCAAAGAAAGATTAGACTCAGCTTTTACAACAATGTTACCAACCGGTTTATGATTGCCACAAGTTTCACGCAAGTATTAATCTCTTACACAATAAAATTGTTTTTACCAAGTTTTCATGTTGGTTCTGATACTGATAAGGGTATCTGCGAGAAAATGTTTTTGCCAGAGCTATGGACAAAGAGCTCTTTGATGGCCTTCACAAGTTGCTAGGCAATGGCTGAATGGTCATGATAAACTTCAGCTAAGCTGCTCCGAAGAAATGCTCGTGCATTTAATGCCCAGTGCTTTATGCTGGGGGCCTCACATCCAAATCAGCATTCCCCCAGCATTCGTAACTGCATGAATGAAGTAAGGAATTCTTCAGGGATACCGCTGCCTCTGCCCATGCTAGCAGAGTATTTACACACTCCCTATGCTATATTTTTAAGTTGAGGCTCAGTGATGCATCTGAGTCAGATCAACAAAGAGCTAATTTGTTTTAGCACTTGAAGGGGGAAAAGAAAAGAATTGCCAATTATTTCTTTCTTCCCAGGCAAATTTACTATTGGAGTAAGTGCTGTTTTCCAGCTTATTATTTTTCCATTAGTCTGATAAAATGTTATCCAAACTTTAAGAAGAATTTTTCTTTTTGCATGAAGAACATGTATTTGCTATGCAATTTACACTGACATACATGGAACTTTCCAGTGTAGCCCCTCAGCATTTAAACCTATTTATATACTGGTGTACATCCCATGTGTCAGTGCAAAATTGGATATATAACAGCCCAAACTAAGGAAGGAACAAGATCTTCAAAGGCTGGGGAAATCCTGGTGTCATTGAAGCTAATGATGCTTTCCCATTATGGCCCAAGAGCTTGCCCTTCATATTAGAAACTAACACTTCTGTTCAAGGTTCTGTTCTTTCTCTGATGGTGAGAATTACTTCCCTAATTTCTCTGTCAAATAATGGATGGGCAGCCCAAGGAAAGGGAAGTGGTGAAAAATGTCACAGGTCCTATTTAGAAGCAACTTGTCTTTGAGGGAGGGAGGTACCTTGCTCCACAGCTGAAGGTAGCCAGAGGAATTAATTAAAGTGTCCCAAATTGAGGAGGTAATGAGAGGATCAGAGATTTTTCTTTGTAAGTTCAGATTTCAGCTGCTTCACTGCAGCAGCAGGAGAGTCTGTGGCTGCATGTTTTGGTAGGAAGCCAGATACAAAAGATTGTCAACAAGAACATCTGAGTTTGAAGGCAAACATCCTTATCTGCAAATTTTAGTGGAAGGATCCCTTCTGAGATATTTCTGGTATCTTTCTGAAGGCCGTGCTCTCACTACATACTGTTATCCACTCCAGAGGTGCTCTTCTTTTCATCTATCAGGCTCTAGGTAGCCACCAGGAAATAACACTTCTCTCTTTAACTTCTTCATAGAAAACAGATACACCTGATCACTGATTTAAAGGTATTTTTAATGAAAGAGTGGTATTTCTTCCACATGAAGATCAACAGAGATACAGACACAGAGAAATCCAGACATAGGGTGGGGTCAAACCTCTTATTGGAGAATTCCTCTCCGTAAGTTTGAGAAGTAAATCTGTCATTTATCATGAGAGAGTTTTTAGATTATCGTTCCACTTTGCAGCAGTGAGTATTTGTCCCAATGGGGCCTCATCCTTCAGGAGCCCAGGGGAAACTGGTCATAGGGAAGGGAGAAACACATTCTTTCAAGACAATCTTGGCTTGGGTGCACTGGCAATACAACAGCAGCTCATTTTTTGCTCTAAAGGTGACAGAACTCTTGGAACTTCGAATTTTTTCCTTTGCAGGAGGGTTTAAAAATGCATATTCATGGAAAGCTGAGGGTCAAGGCAGAGCTGCAGCCTCCCAGCGGACCTGGGCTGTTCGGGGTGGGTGTCAGATGGCAGACCTCCCCCTCATAATCCAGCAACAAATGTGCCTCTCAGAAACACTGTCAGAGGCACATGGAAGGACACAGAAACAACACATCTGGTGATGGGTGAGCTGAGTAACGCCAGCAGGTGTCCAGCCCAGAAAAAGTCACCGAGACCCCTCCTGCTGCAGCCTGCGGGTGAACGCTGCGCCCGCTGGTGAAATGTGGGCTGGTATTACTGCATCTGTCTTTTCCACAAACCAATGCCATTGTTTTGGTGCAGATAGCAGACTGGTGGTGTTCCATAATCCCTGGCATCACATGGCCTTTAAATCGATTTTTGGAAGTAACAAATGTCGCGCCACCCTGACGCGATGTCTCCTCACAAATGCAAAGGTGGGGCAGAGCTGCAGCAGTGAAAGCAGAGCAGGGAGGTGTGATCAGGAACACCCACAGCACTGCAATTACAGTAATAAACTGTCTGGAGGAAAAAAAAATTGCCATTTTAATTAATTAATTGTATTAGTTTAATTAATTTAATTGATTAATGCTTTCATGCGAAACCTTGGTTTGCAAGAATATGAATTCTCTAATCTTTCAGGCAATTTGGGAAAAATTTATTTTGACAGCTGCTTGCTGGAAAGACCACGGGATGAAGCTATCATGGTGCTTGCTGGTTTACTTGTTGAGAGAAGTGTTAATTGTACCTTTTTAATGGAAGTTAACCTGAAGTTTTGGTATCATTTCATAGGAGAATTATAATTTCCTATTGGTACAGTATATTTTCTGTGTGCTTCTTCTGCTTTCTGTTTTAGTGGTTCTCACTCTTTTCCACTCTCTAGCTACTGAGAAATGAAAATGAATTTTCCCTCCAAATGAAAAAGAAGTTATTTGTAAGATACAGTGAAAATGTCAAGGGATGAGAGAGTTTGGGGCAGACATCATCCTCTGCGTGGGCGGATGTTTCTCATTTGTGCCATCCTGTCATGTGGCTCCTGGAACGTGACAGAATGGTCAGACTGCCAGGAAAAAAACATCACCCTTAACTCTTGCTTCCCTAAGCAGAATCAGGCTGCTGCAGAGGGAAAACATGATGTAAGCTACAAAAGAGGGCAGGGTTTCTAACAGGGGTCCTATAAACTAAGTCGTTTTTGTTCAGGATGAAACAGAACCCAAATGAAAACCAGCAACCCTAAATAAAAACACAGATCTAATGAAAGCCAATTTAAACAACTTCTTGAGTTTTTTTAACCCCATAGTCAACAACTGAACTTTTGTTCCTAAGCAGGACCTAAGAAGGAAAAGAGAACACACTAGGCATGCTCAACAACAAACTAAACACTATTTTAAAAGACTAAACCTTAGAGCATCTTATTGTTGAGCCAGTGGGGAGCTGCAGCTCTGTCTGGAGGCTGAGGCCAAGCCCCCGTGCCCACATCAGCAGCTCAGAGCTCCCTCACACCCTGAGGTCACTGATCCACCCTCCCCATGCAGCATTTCCTGCTCCCCAGCCTTATGGGACAACCCTGTCACTCCTTCATCTGCTTCTGAGAAGTTACATGAACTACTCCCTCTGACGAAATTCCCTGGGGGAAGTGTAGATAACTGTTCTGTTCACAGGGCTGAGGAAAATGCTGCCTTTAAAGTACCTTTTTGGAAAGTCTGTGTTATTTTGATGGCCTCAAAACATTTTGGGAAGCTCACCTTGGCGTCATCTTAAAAAGGAAAAAAATACTCCCAAGTTCACATTTTTAAGCTTCCTCAAATGTATTTATTTTTTAACACTTCCCAATGGTTTTAAACAACTAAATCCTTCATTTGGTTTAGATAACCATTAGACTGATCCAAAATCTGGTTTTCCCTCTCTTTGTTTTATAAATTGGTTAAAAAACAGTACCCACCC
>VWZT01015345.1:43200-55520 GCA_013397055.1 Pachycephala philippinensis
AAAAGAAGCCTTCCTCCAGACAAATTAAATGACCCATGACGAGAGCCTGGTTTTGCAAGACTTGCTGACTCTGTGTGTGTGGGGGTGTATTGGGAGCTGAGTATTTTTCTGACGATTTGAAAGTCTGAAAAAATACCTGCTGCAATTTTAGGTGCTGTAACATTACAACAGCAATATTTGAAAGAGTTGCAGTGTAATAAGGGAACACAGCACAAGCTGCAACTGCTCTTGGACTTGAGGGCTGCTCTTGCCAAAGCAAGAGTTTAGAATTGCTGAAAATGACCATTACTAATCAGGGAAAGCAGGAATTGTAGAAGTTGGGATGCCACTAGGTACTCTGCTTTCTGCATACTTAATGCACGCACTGTGACACCATAAAAATTCGTGGGTCTTCAAGACATTAAAATACCTTTGACAGTATTGACATAAAGTGAGAGGAAAAGCCTTTTCATGCAGAAATGGCTCAAAACTCATGGTGTTCACACTGAACAGTCCTGGTTATTTGTTCAGTTATGAGCATACCTGCCATGAAACAAGATGACATGGAGCTATTCTCATATAAAACACATGCAAAATTGTGAAGACACAAGATGCAGCAAGATAATCAGGTTTGTCCCCTGTCCTAAATTCCTGTGGGACACCAACTTCCCATCAGTGGAAGAATACAGAGCAGGGAATATTAGAAAAAAAAAAAATTCAATTCACAACTAAATAGTTCTTAGGATAAGAATCAGAATACATTCATAACATAAATTCAGTAGCACTGGCACTTTAAGACATAAATCCTGGAATCCTATAAATTCCTGATTGGAAGTGTGGTTTGTTGTTGGGGTTTGGGTTTTTTTTTCCCTTCGAGGAGAGGGGGAGCCCACACGCATGAGGAAGCACTGGATATGAGGCAGAAGCATTGATATTCTGTGCCCCCCCAGTGAGTGTCACTGAGGCATCCTTGCACACGTATTGATTGGCACCAAAATTAGTATTCCATGATTTGTAATTAGATGTAGGAAGCCAAAGCACTTCTGAAGGTTTTTGATGGGTTCTCACGCAGTTATCTTAATTGGCAATAACGTTTAAATGTTAAGGTAGGGAAATACAGAGATGCTGAGAGATACTGGCAGTATATCCTCTTTTATTCCTGGTTATTCACACTTGCTGGAAAGGCAACCCTACTCTACAGAGACAAAAAAAAAAATACTTGTGGGTAGTTCATATTATACATTTGAAGGACTCAGATGAAATTAATGATTTGGACTCAGATGAAATTAATGATTTTTATATGCTTCATACATGTTTTGCTATTAAAACATCCAACTAAATTGTGCAGCGCCCTAAAAAAATAAACATAAATATGAATAAATATAAAATTTCCATGAAAAGCTCTTGCACCTGTACGTACAGGCCCATTAGAAAAATGGAAAATTAAAATGCCCTAACCTTTACTTTAAAAACAGAGCCAAACTACATGAACCAAACATGTTATTACACCAATAATACTGCCACAAATACTACATATGTATCTCAGAAAAGCCATGAGACAAGAAAAAAACCCCACTAGTTCTCACGTCATGAATAAATCTTAATTGCAAGCTGAACTGCACCAAGAGGGTTGGTACAAGAGGGTTGTTACCTGTCGCTGTCCTCTGGGCCCCTCACACAGATTAAAATCTCTCAAGTATAGCTATTTTTATGCTCTACAAAGCATTTAATAAAGGCTGCTGGTACAACCAAGAGCAAGGAAAGGCTTGCCTTTCATCTCCAGGAGCTGCCACCAACCAAGAGCAGCAGCAAAATCCCTACAGCTTAGCCTACCCCAACTGCAAATAATGAGTTATTGTCAGAGCTGTTTTGATGCAATTTTCGTCCATCATAATACAGTAATTAAAAAAAAAAAAAAAGAATGTACAATTTTCAACTATTTATGGGAAGAAGTATGTGGCTAAAATGACTAAAAACACAAGTTTTATTTTGTAACTTTAGAGCATGCTTACTTTAGAGCAGAATTTTTTGGAGCTAAGCATTTTTTTTTAAATTAACCTTTAGTTCATTTCTGTATTGATTAATGCTAATAACCTAGAGCTCCAAGCCTACCAATAGCTCCTCTCTGAGGACACTTAAACCAGTAATCACACACAGATGAAAAAAGCTTTTCTGATATCAAGGGCCCCCAAAACAGAACCCCAGATCTACAAAGTTTATTTGCAGAAGGAATTCCACCCCTTTTTTTTTCGTGCCCTGGGATTACTTTGCTGCTGAATGGATTAAGTGCTGTGAAGATCCTCAGGCTACAGCCAGGCCAAGCAGTGCTTGTGGCAGGCAAGAGAGGGTTCAGGGTATTCCCTGACACGATTAAAGAGTTGTCTCGTGGCTGGCTGACATCAAGACATCAAGAGAGGAGGACATCCAGACACAAATGGCTTCTAAAAAGATTCTCAAAAGCCTCAAGTGCCCACAGGGAGTTTTGTCTTCTGCATCATTACACAGATGCCCCCCCTGATTCCTGCTATTTGATGGTCTTGGTCACTTCCTCACCCAGGGGGAAGGAGCTTATATATATATATATATGTAAAACACACTTGTGAAGCAATGAAAATATTTGTTTTTCTCACACATCACGATGCTCTGGCAAATATGCTCCTGCACCTTCGGGGCTGTGGAGTGCCTTTGGATTTGTCATAAAGGGAGGGGGGGAAATGTCCAAAAAAAGACCAGCCATATGCTGTTGTTTACTTGTGAACATTTGTGATCTGATTTGACCACGAGCTGTCTCTTCCAGTGGTATAAATGAAGGAACAGCTGTGTGGAACATGAATCAGAAGTAATCCCTGTAATATTAGAAATGGTATATACAGTGCAATGCATTCCTGTCCAACCAGGCTGCTGCAACAGTCTGCAGACAGATTTTCAGGGAAGTAGCTAAGTATAATTCACAACACAATAGTATTTGGTCTGCTAGCCTAATTTGAGAGCTGGAGGGCCCAGCATTATGGTGCCATTTATTCCTGAACACACTGCCTGAATAATAAATTGCTTGACTTTACATCAAAGCAACGCTGTCTTTTTTTCAAGGTATTTCAGGCAAATGGGATGAGCGGAAGCACAAGTACACAACTGTAAAAGAGTATGACTGGAAAGGGGGAAGAATTCAGTTTGTTGTCGCTCAGTTTGTCAACAAAAGGTGTGTTGAACAACTCTGACAACCCACAGAATAATTTTTCACAGAGAATTAACAGAGCAGCTATTTCCATGCGTGTTCCTGGATTTAACATCACTGCTAAATTCTGACTTTTATTTTATCTACGAGAAAAGTGCATCTTATATTAATGTACAGCAGCATTCTATGTGACACTCAATAGTTCCTCTAAATTCCCCTCACAGCTACTTTCAACAGCAAAAATTTAGACTGTGCTCACAAACCTTCTCCAAGGTACTGTTATTAGTAATGCAATTAAGAGTAAGTAAATGCACAGTGACCACAGTATCTAATCAGAAGAACTGTTTTGTAACAAGAGAAAGCTGTCCAAAATTTTTCTATAAATATGCTGGCTCGCCTCAGCTGACATCTGACATCCCCCCCTCACAGCTGAAACTTTGTCTCCAAATAACCAGTTTTTATATTTTCATAACAATATGCTCAAATGCTGTCAAAATCCACAAAAAAACCAGGGCTTATTACTGCCTGAATGAGGAGAGACGCATAAAAGCTAAGCTAATGGGAAAACTATTTTCATTTGCTTTCCAGGGATTGGGTTTTACCTGCTCACTAGAAAAAGCACTTAAATGACAAAAAATGTACTTTTCAAACCCAGATTTACAATAGGTGGGCTTCTACAATTTTGTACTGAAATAAGTCACCTACAGCAATTCTTATATACAGAGAGAGACTGAAAGAGAGAAATGCCCAAGCTTCTCATGCCCAACTCAGAAAACTTTACACATCCATAGCTTTCAATTCAGTTATTTCTCACCTACAGTGAACCAGAACATGTCAGAGACAGACCATGTGTACTGACTTTATGCAGTGAACAACGTAATGATTTATTCAGGCGGCAAACATAGATAAAGGTCATGCTTTGTCTTAATGTTTATGTCACAGGTCAGACACCAAACACAGCAGTGAATATTATGATCAAATATACTTGCAAGTAAAAATTCAAAGGCTCTTTTGGGTTGGTGTTTTCTTTCTCATTGTGGGCAGAGAGTACCAAATACTTACAAGCCTTGAGCTGCTTCAGTTTGCATGAAAGTATTAGAAAAAATCAAGACATATCCCTTTTCAGGTTATATTTGGATTTCTGTGTTCTATCGAGAAAAAAACAAAGCGGGGTAGAGGGTGTAAAGCCTACCTCCAGGTGTTGGGCATGTGGCAGGGACACTTTTTGTCACACTTGAGGCCATAAATCCCCTCGGGGCAGAGCCTGGTCTCACAGTGCTGCCCGGTGTAGCCTGGCTCACAGAGACAGGCACCACTGATGTGGTAGCACTTCCCACCATTCACACATTTGCAGGTCTCTGCACAACGCAGCCCGTAGCTCCCCACTGGGCACTCATCCTGGCACCTGTCAGGGAAAAAAAACCCCAGTAAATTAACAAAAAATTGGTTTATTTCCCGTAAGTGACAGCTTCTGGAGGTTTAAAGGAAATAGGGTTTATGAGGAGTGTCTTTCACTGGTTGAAAACGCTGCTTAAACAGAACAAAAATCTGTGTTACTTGGAAAAACATTCAGGAGCTCAAACCGTTTCTTTTCCTCTGATTTTTCTGATAGATGAAAATAACCATCAGTAAATACCTGAGTTTAACCCACATGGAGAAGTAACAATGACTTTTGTTGCTGCTTAAGGAAAATACATCTTAAGAGATTTCTTCACCAAGCTTTTCCTCTCTCATTCATGGAGTTTTGAGAAGATAGACACTTTAGCCACCAGTCTAATTTCCTTAATTTTTTATACATGGAAGACATTGTTTAACTTAAAGATCAGTCTGTATCTTTAGCCTGATTACTAAGAAGTAAAATTTCAATATCCTGCTTCTAAAATTTGCAACTCATTCACTGATGATTTTCTGGATAGCAATTTCATTTGGCTGTGCCTCACGAGTTTGAAGTTTTCAGCTTTGTCTTTTCTGTGTTCTGCATAGGATTTGTTAAACTCTGAATGCCAGTCAGACTACAGATCGCACAAAAATACTACCTGGTAATACAGCACATTATTAATGGTTTTCTTTCTTTTTATTTATGTTTTCATTCTTTTTTTCTTTTTCTTATAAATTTGGCTTTTTTGGTTTTGTTTGTTTTTTATGTATGACTGGTGGTTCATTACATGGAATTTCAAAGACACATGATACAAGGAACTGCACAAGGTAACAGAAATTAGCAGAGCCCTCTCACTGAATTAAAATGGGTATACATTTCATGCTTCTGCAGTATTTTTCTCAATCTGACACTGATATCCAGAATTTTCAAGGTATTCATAACTGTGTCCTAACTGAAGTCACCAATAAAATCTTCTTTTCTCCTGAGGTGTAGCACAATAATAGAGCTAATTACCCTGTATCAATTATCCCTGATGAAGTCATACAAATAAAGCTGTGAAAGAATTTTCCTCAAGTGACAACCAGGAATCCCAGCCAAACTAGAAAAAAATTAACCATGAAGTTTTTAACTTTTTTTTAATTTAACTTGTAAAAACCAACTCTTTGGTGGTGGTGTGTATGGGCTACCTCAGACAGTGCCCACACATGGCTGGTAACAATCCTCTGACTTGAAATAAGGACCAGGTCTACAACCTTGCCACCGACTCCTTCCTGCCCTTGGAATTATCTTGAAAAATGAAAGAATTGAAAACACAGCCTCTTTTGTCAGTAGAGAGTGAGGCTCAGATGTGCAAAAATTATCAAAACGCTGCAGCCTGTAAGGCATCTCAGATGAAAGTCAGATTTAAATTACTGCAATACAAAAAATTTAATTACTTTTAGAAACACCAGTGTCGAGCAGGGTGTAGACACTTGTGTGGTTACTCCTCTGATTTTCCCTGGAGCCCTGTCTAAATGCATCTACCACCTTCTGCACTGTTTCTCCACATACACAAACATAACTTTGGCATACAAACAGCTCTGGACTAATTGTTTCTCTTCTTCATGAGGTCTTTTTCCACATTATGTCTGGCAGAGCACTCCCCACGTCCTGTGAACACTCGTGTGGGAAGTGCATATGGTTACAATACCCACAACTGCTGGCAGAGATCCCCTGGACTGACCCCAGTGATCAGGCTGCTGCTGACTCCAGAAAATGAGTTCTGTGCTGCTTAAAATACACGCAGGAAAACATTCTTTCATCGCTTTTCACTGCCTTCAAAAGTGATGTCTCACTCTGCTACCTTTCCAATCTGCCAAAGCTGACTGTTAGACATCAGAAAACGAAATGTTTCATTTCATTTGAGCGGAGTATTTTTAGGAGACAACCCTCCAGCCTGCTTCCCTTTGAAGAGGGATTGAACAAGCCTCCCTTGCTGCTGTGAGTGCCAGACATCTGCACAAACCCACGAGCCTCCCTCCACCACAGCCCAGGCTGCACCATTCTGCAGGACACTCCAAGGGAAGAAGACACACAAGAAGTGCCTGAGCACAGGCCCCAGCAGGAAAACAGTGAAATCTTCACAGGAAGCGTTCTTTCACATGGACACTTTCAACTTGCAACACGGCCATCAGCTGAGTGACACGGCAAACACTTCATCATCAAAATCGGCACTTTTAATCATATCACAGATACTTTCATTGTTCTTTCTACCAGCTTCCGGAGTTTCCCTGCTGTAGCAGAGCCCCCCAGGCTCAGCAGGCTGGCAGGAATGGGTTTTCCTCACCGTTCCCCTGTGTAGCCTGGGCTGCAGTGGCAGTGACCCAGCGCTGAGTCGCAGGTCCCTCCGTTGTGGCACTGGCACTCCTGGGAGCAGTTCTTCCCATAACGACCCTCAGGACAAGGCTGACCACAGACCATGCCCTAGGAGTGCAAAACAGACATCCTAGTGTTAGATTGGTGACTGCAGCTTGAATGGATGAGGAAGAAATGAGGGAAGATCAAGGAAACCCTGTGCTACTCGCCCAGTGCTAATCTTGGAAATGCCAGACCCTTCTCCAGCTTTAAATGTGGGGCACGTTCCAGCACTGGAGGAATAATCTTCTAGGATTTCCATGTTGGAAGTAAAAGCTCATGAAAAACACTCTCTCTAAGCACCTGTGAAAACACTTACACATTTAAGACTAACTGATGTCAAGCTCTTCCCAATTTATTTACCAGGAGTGCTGTATATCAGTACACCCAGTAATGCCCTCCAGTGAATAGAGGTGTAGAAATCAGCAGTTGCTCTAATGCCCCAGTTATTCTACTTTATGGTAAGTTGAGGTTTTTTTCTGTTGAATGAAAAAGCTGTTTGTAATTTCACTTAAAGCAGCATATCCTAAAAGCTTAAGTAGCATGATTGCTCCTTTCAATGGGTTTTGAATTTCTGCACTGCCTTTTACATCCTTGGAACTAATTACACCTGGGTGGTGGGGGAAACATCAGAACCTAAGACTTTTAAGAAGCCATTTCAAGAAAAAGGTATTGACAGGCATTTCATCAGACAAAAGACATCCAGGTATTTCATATAATATAAGACACTGCAGCATTTGCACCTGGCTACTTTAAACCTCGCTTACAGGAAAAGCAAAAAAAAGAAGAAAGGTTATACTGACAAAATAGTGTTTCACAGAACCGAAAGTTCTAAAATGAAAACTTACACTTAAGTAATTACTTGTAATGGAAAATTAGTCAAAGGTCTAAAAAGTAATGTACTAGTTAACACACATACTAGTATAAAATTTTCCTCACTGCTTCATGTGTTATCTCATTTTTTAGTAGCTGTGTTTAGGTAGATAAAGGGAGTCAAGAATTTATGCAAACATTTGTATTCTATGACCAGTAATTTTGCTCTTTTAGTGTGAAATGGAATAAAAAGTAAAAATAGCCATATTCCAAGCTAGGTAGTCAGGTGTGCTACTCAAACTCACAACCAGAGATTGTATTTTATAGCCATGCTCTCTAATTGGTGAAAAACTGACCTCTGCCACGGGTTACCTCAATACAATATAATCACAAGGTAATCTAACGACCAGTAAATGTGAATTTTCACACAAAATGAACATTTAAACAGAAAATACTATCAAATGCTCATGATCAATATTATCAGCAAATGTATTTAAAGAATTTATTTGGGCCTTGATCACCTTCCAAGTGCATTATCTGCCAACTAAGAGCAGGCAGCCTGACAGCAAGGGAAGGCAATTTGCAGCTCCAAGGCCAGGTCTTCTTTCCCCATCCTCTGATAAAAGGGAATGAAGCCTAAAGATAATGTCAAAGATCTGATGTCCCAGCTCCTGCCCAAAAGTGAACACAGTATCTAAAAGTTTGGGGATTTTTCCACGCGTACTAGATGTACAAAAACAGGCACAAACCCCACTATCAAAACATACAATGGTGTCACCTCCCTATAATATCAACCTACATGGAGAAATCAATGACTTCCAGGCAAGACCTAATGGATACTGCCTTGTCACAGCACAGCTCATGTCTTTTGCTTCCCAGAATCTGACACAGTTAAAAAGGCAGTGCAGAATTGGAACATTTTCAGTAACAGATGGCTTTGCAAGTATTTTATTTCAGTCCCTTATGCTAAAATATGTTTCTCATTACCCCTGGCTGCAAGCAGACCACATTTGCTATCCTCATTTGCTACCCTTTTTTCCTGTTGAAATGTACAAATATGGAAGTTTTGGGGAGGGGGCGTTGTGCAGATTTCAGAGCATTTCTTACCATCCATCCTGGCGGGCAGGAGCACTCCCCGGTGACGTGGTGACAGACGCCTCCGTTCTGGCAGGGGCACCTCTCCTCGCACTGCGGGCCGTGCTTCCCAGGGGGACACAGGTCCTCACAGCTGTGCAGGGCGTGGGGACAGCACACACACGCGTTACCAAAGGCCCCAGACACCTTTTTTTACTGCTATCATCATTAATTCTTCCAACCAAAAGCGTGGAGCAGAGAGCAGGGTGACTGCACACCGGAGGGATGCACACAATGTTGTGCGGCGTCCGCACAACAGATCTAAGGAAACAGACCTGGCATTCTAGGAATTACTCCTTCCCAAGCCATTTCTTTATACACAGTTTGGCGCTCGCTCACTGCTGCTGACACAGCTCTGGAATGCCCAAGGCCAAACAACTCCATGCTTCAATGCCATTTTCCAAACCTGTGGCCAAACTGCTTTCGCGATGGCCACGAAGAACCCCTTCGCTGCTCCTTTTTGTGCATTTTTACCGGTCTGGGTCAAGGCTTTTTATTCTGGCTGCACATCTGAATGTGCCCTGCAACACGGGTTTGCCCAAACCCAACTCTTCCAAAACTTGCATCCCTCCCCCGAAAACGACACGGCTGCTGCTTACAAGGCGCCGGTGTAGCCGGGGGGACACCGGCACTCGCCGGTGACGTGGTCGCAGGTGGCTCCGTTCTGGCACTGGCACTTCTGGTGGCAGTCGTTGCCGTAGGAGCCGGGGTCGCAGCGCTCCTCGCAGCGCCAGCCCTTGAAGCCTGCAGAGCAGTGGCAGGCCCCCGTGATGGGGTTGCACAGGGCCCCGTTCTTGCACTGGCAGCGGCTGCTGCAGTGGGGTCCCCAGTGGTCGCTGTCGCACGCTGGACAGGCAGAAGGACAAAAGTGGGAGAAAAGTGCAGTGGTTTTAGAGGAGTTTTTGTGGTACAGCGCTGGAGGTGCTACAACTTGACCGTACAACAACAAGGAAAAAGTTATGAAATGGAAGTAGTTATTCCTCCTTGGTCCTTAAGGATCGCAGAATTAATTTATGCGATCGATTCTTCCCGAGAAAAGCCAACATTATAGAACAGGAGGCTGAGAAGTAAATGCAAGCTCGAATCTCTTAATTCTCAAAACTCTTCATTATGACTCTCCACCATCAAACCATGAGCTTCCCTCTACAGAGGGAAGTCTTGCTAACTTAAAGAAATGTAGTCTCAATCCACGAACAACTGTTTGAATCCTGCAAGGAAGTTGCAAAGCTTGCTCAGTGTAGACTTACGATTTTGGACAAATCAAAGAATTCCCTACTTGTTCGTGTAATGGCAAAGATTTCCTTTGCAATCTTGCAATATACTGATTGGGCAAAAGAAAACACAAGAAGCACTTCACCAAGCAATAGGAAATTAACAATTACATGGGTAAACTTCATCTGGATGTTACAAATTTGGTTATCCAATGCGTCTTTACAATCATTCAAATCCAACTTTTCTTGTCTGCCCCAATGCATCCCCTTAAAGCCCTCTAAGCAAACCATTCAGAGGGTATTTCAGCATCAAAAGAAGAACTTAATGTTAAGGAAGAAATTTTATCCTAAGAAATGCAGGACTTCTGTAAAGAGCCAGAAGATTAAGGTCACCTGGAGTTCAACAGGAATGTGTTAATCATATGGTCAAATGATCTGATTTTATTTTTATGTCCTGTTGATAACAGCAGCACAATGGGAAAGCCTCAATTGCAGCGACTGTGAGCCCAGGCTCTCCTCTTGGAGACTGACAACCATTGTTCTCCCAGTCTTCTCCTGGGGCAAAAAAGCCAGGCAGAGAACAGGCACACTCTCCTAGACTAATGCAAAGTAATTCAAGAATGCTCCTCAGGGTAGGAATTATTCAGCTGTAAGAGCTGTTCACCCAGGCTACATGAAAAAAAAAGGAATTAGGGTCTTTTCAAGAATCTACTCCTTACGTTTTTTTTTTTCCCAGGACAGGTCACTAGAACATGCATCCATAAATGGAGATATTGTGAGCACTTACACACGACAAAATAGAGAGCAACAAAAAGTAGTGTTATGTATTATAAACACCCAGCAATGCTGCTGGGCTGTAAGAACAACTGCCCATCTACTATTGGCCTCTCTCTTTAAAGATGTGTGGGTTTTGTTGTGGACAAACAACAGGTCTACAACAGTTTTGTAACACACCACTGCCTACAGCACACTGCATATCTCAAATTGCCTTTTGCCATGATAACTTTCAGCATTTTCAATATGTCTGCATAGAGTAGAATGTGTAATCCTCATGCTCAGCCGGTCAGGAAACTAGCTATTTTGGGATATATAAAAATACATGTAAGGCTGTCAAGATGCCTGAGACAGTCATGCATTCCGTCATCACTGAGCAGAAACTCCTATTTTTTTTCTGTTTGTTTGTTTGTTTTTGGTTTTTTTGGTTTTTGTTTTTGTGGTGGTTTTTGTTTGTTTTTTTTTTTTTTTTTTTTTTTTTTTTTTTTTTTTTTTTTTTTTTTTTTTTTTTTGTTGTTGTTTTTTTTGTTGTTTTTAATTAAGATGTTAGTCCGGATTCAGATGAAAGTCTTCTTCCTTTCAGGCAAAATTTCAATTTCTGCCATTCCTCATGGGAAAATTAATTAATTAATAAAATTAACAATTAAAAAACCAACCAAACAAACAAAACAAAGACAAAAACAAACAAACAAACCCAAACAAACAAACAAACAAAAAAAAAACAACAAAAAAATCCCCAAAACCAACTAACAAAAAAAGCCCTGTCCAGGCATGTCTCATAAACAGGAGAATTCAAACAGATTGCCACACCACAACTGTTCCAGTGCAGAACTCAGGCAAGGATGGAGGCAGCCAGAACGTGCCCTTGCTGCAAAGATGGGACTGGCAAGAGAAGATTTATTCTTGGTTGATAATGAGAGAGTGAGAGGTTGTGTTCTTTCACCAGCTACTGGGAATGGGGTATTTGGTACAGCCAACAACATTCCTGCAGCTTCCTGAAGACCCAGTGCAACGAGTCTGAGAGCCACAGGTANTTTTTTTTTTTTTTTTTTTTTTTTTTTTTTTTTTTTTTTTTTGTTGTTGTTTTTTTTGTTGTTTTTAATTAAGATGTTAGTCCGGATTCAGATGAAAGTCTTCTTCCTTTCAGGCAAAATTTCAATTTCTGCCATTCCTCATGGGAAAATTAATTAATTAATAAAATTAACAATTAAAAAACCAACCAAACAAACAAAACAAAGACAAAAACAAACAAACAAACCCAAACAAACAAACAAACAAAAAAAAAACAACAAAAAAATCCCCAAAACCAACTAACAAAAAAAGCCCTGTCCAGGCATGCCTCATAAACAGGAGAATTCAAACAGATTGCCACACCACAACTGTTCCAGTGCAGAACTCAGGCAAGGATGGAGGCAGCCAGAACGTGCCCTTGCTGCAAAGATGGGACTGGCAAGAGAAGATT
>VWZT01015345.1:63421-74491 GCA_013397055.1 Pachycephala philippinensis
CCTCCTGAGAAACAACAGATAAAAATCAGTCTGGGGGGTTGGCAGATGGACAGATGCTGCACCAGGACTAAATCTGTTCTCAGATACTTGCAGATAAAATTCCTTTGTAAGGAGAATAAACAATTCCAATAGAGATAGGACAGCAGTTTGGAAGAAAATGTTTAGTTCTGCAGTTTTACAAAATGTTTGGTCCCTAGGTAGAACAGTTCCTTCCAACATGTCTGGGTCCATGAAAATGAACAGATGACTACATCTGGAAATTGGCCTAATACCTCACACTTTGAGGATATCTCCTTTTCAGTCAGGGCATTCTATCTGGTCATCAGCAGCCATAAAATCCCTGAACCTTTGCCTTACAAAAACACTGCCCTGTCTTTCAAATATGGTTCCACCTTCCAGTTAAGTAATTAAAATGTTTATTTGATGGACATTATTACAGTGGGGCAATTTGCATGTATTCCTATTGAATTAATAACTTGCTATATTAAAAAAAAATTATTAAAAAACCACAGATCTTTATCAGTGTACCTTTCTGTTACTAAAACTAAAACCAAGTTGGGGATCATGCAGAAAATACAGCTAAAGGCAGAATATCACAATCTTTTATGTAGGGCAAGCAACAAGAAAGCTCAGAAAGCCAAACACCTCTCACTGTTTTTCCAACACTATCCACTGTTCTTCAATTCAGTTTGGCCTGTACTGTAGCTCTTCAGATAAGGAATTCATGGACAGATAGCAACAAACGTCAGCTCTCAAGCTCAGACGGACAATTGAGTCAAATCAGCAACTTTCTTAGGTTTGTCCACACAGAACACGATAAATCCCAGAACAAATGTTCCTGTAGCACACGCACAGAAATCTCCCCTTCCTCAGGCTCTCCTAGGGCTACACCAGTGATCCCAAACAAATTTTGGCAGTTCCAGGTAGCTCTCTCATCACACAGGAGCCTTTAGAGGATCACCAGCCTCTCCAGAGATCTCTGCTCAAAGGCACACAAACCCAAGGTACACAAACAAAGGCTCTCTCAGCTTTGGCCCCAGAAAAGTGTTTTTGCTACTGAGGCTGCTGTGAGCAGCAATCAAAGGCAACCAACTGAGGAAGAAGCAGAGGAAAAGAGCTGGACATACACTCAAACTGAATTATACCAGACAGATTAGAGAAATGGACACCAAAAAAAACCCTGTGAGAGGAAGGGTTATTTCCAAAGGCAGATTTAGAGGTTCCTGTCTCATCTAAAGCACACTTCCAGACTCAAAGATCTCAATAAATAACAGTGTTTTTGCAATCTGTGCTGTCTAATGATTCACATTTCTTCTGCATGTTTGATTAGTTACAGAAGAGCTCAATACATAAGGTTTTCAGAAAGAAAGACAGCATGTTTTGACAATTTATTTTGACAATTCAGTACATTAGATTAAGATCAAGTCTTACAGCAACACTGTTGTGAAAGAACAATGGTTCTTCCAGTTTTATGCCTTATGCAAAACTTGGGTGTTTCTTTAGAGCTATATATGAATCCCATATAAGCACAGACAAAAACTACACAACAAATGTAGTAATTTCAAAATGGTTAAATTCTTCCTCATGCCACCAAATACACTGCTGGAACAACAGATCAGTTCCAGATGAACTGAATTATGATAGCACCATGTTTGAAAATTTAAAAAAAAAGAACATTTCCCTATTTTTGGTAAGGAAAAATTAACGAGAGTTGTTAATTTTATGGGAATAACATACTAAGTAAACTAGCAGTGTAATATCTTTGCAAGACATCCAGCTCTGGTTTGTTTCTTAGAAATTTATAAGATCTATGAAATTTAAATTATAGTTGTTTTTATTGTTGGCTAAAATACATTCCTTTCAATTGTACAGTCACTAGCAGAGACCTACCTTGAACTCGATTGTAACAAAATACATGGTTTCATGTTAGCCTGAAAAATACACTTTTAAAGACCTTAGAAAGGGGGCCACAAGGATGGAATAAATAAAGAATTACAATGAATTGAAAATTACTCTGAGAAACTGTATTTCAGCCAAAGGGAAGCAAAGATAATGATTTGTGGTCTGCACAATTCTGCTCCTCTCATCTCCTGCACATGCTCCTATGGCAAAGGGACAGGAGAAGAAAGTGGGAGAAATTTGACCAGAGTACAATGCAAAGACACTGAGAGTTCAGGGAAGGGAAAAATGGACCAGTCAGTGGCAGAGTGAAAAAGGAGGACAGAGCTGTTAGGAAGGCTTTGCTCACAGCTTTTAAATGTGACCTGGCACCATCAAACTTTGCACATTAGTAAAATAAAAACTCAGAGATTTTCTTACATGCAAAATAAAATTATGTCTTTACTCCAGATACTGTGCTATCTGCACGTTTTTGAGCACAAAAAAAACCTCATTAGTGCTGCTACAAGGGAACACTGTTTGCAAGTAAATGAAGAAAAATCAGGTTACACAGAGTAACCTGATAACTCAGAAAAAAGCCCTGATCAGAGAGCAGAGGCCCAAGCACAGAACTGATGATTATCTGTCCAGAAGAGAGGACAACACCATGGAAAGAGTACAAGACAGGCAGAAGCAGGTGAAAACTCACCACTGGAGCAGTTGGGTCCTCCCCAGCCAGGCTCACACTGACAGGTGTTGGGAGCAATACAACGGCCATGGACACATTTATCAGCACAGTGAGCTGTCAGAGAAGGAAACAAAAAATAAAAATTAGAGAACTCCTACCACTAGGAAGAATATTCTTTAAAATATTCTAAAATAGTCCTAACCCTGTTCTTTCGTGTCTCAAGTACCTTTTTAAAAGCAAAATAAACATCAGCGTATTAATGTTCGGTGGCATCTCTTAAAAACATATTTCGCTTCAGTCTCTTGTATTTCTCCTAGTCTGAAGACTCCAGATAAAACTGTGTTAGTATTACTCATATAATTCTGAAGAAACTGTCCAAATTTAATGAAAAAAGGGTCAAAGTATGATCCAGGTTGGAAACCCATCTGACCATGGTCCTGGACAAGAGGCTCTGGTTGGCCCTGCCTGAGCAGGGAACTTGGACAGGATGACTTCCACAGGTCCCTTCCAACCTCAACAATCCTGTGACTCTCTGAAGGAAACCCTCACGCCAAGAAAAAGAGGGGAACTTCAGCAGGCATCCAAAGAAATGCTCTTTTCCAACAGCATGGATAAAATATGATTTGCAACACACCAGTATTTTCTATCAATTTTTCCAATGATTGCACAGTTCAATTGAAGGATAAAGAAACAGCGACAGTGATTAAAGTTAAGGCATGAGGTATAAACCTTATGAATCACTGCAACCTTTATTCTAAGTGTTAAACAGGGCTGCCTGAAATTTTTTTTTCTTTTTTTTTATGATTTGCAAGCACATTTCTAAGTTAAGTCTCACTTTGAAACAGACCTTTTGTTTAAAACATCCAAGAAAAAGTTGAAATGGATTTGATACCCAGCAATATTAAAGACAGAATATCATACACCCAAGACAAAGAATCTCTGACCAGCAACAATTTGCTGGCATTGTATTAATCATGAAATACCCCTGACTTTCCAAAATATATACACTGTAATAATTTCCCTCTACTCTGAACAACAATAAAACTTAAAAAAATGTGCACAGGATGAAAATTTTCTTCGCACCAACATTTCCAGAGAAACTAAAGGAGAAATCTGACTACTATACCAATGAATACAAAGTTAACAAGGGGAAAAAGACAAAGTGGATGTTAATTAGGAGTTTAATGGGGCTACGCGTGAATCACTGTGGTTCTGAAAGGATTGAAAATGTTCTGGAGTAATTATGTATTTAGGTAAAATACTTGCAAATGTTCTGGGTTTTTTCCTAATTGAAGATGATGAAACACATTGGTCATCTTTATATTTGATGTGTCCAAGAAAAAGGAAAACCACACAAAGATCAGTCATACATAAAAAAAAAAATCTTTGATTATACGGGATCCCAGCCAGTAACTGCTTATTTTTACAGCCCTTAGTTTTCATTCTCAACTTTTATTTCTAACAAGCTACTTTTCAGACGTGCATTAAAATTATCTTCATTAGAAATCAACTGGGACAACAATAATTTTTAAACGTTTGATGAAGTAAGGCATTAACACAAAGCGTTGTTGTCTATTTATGTATTATGGAAGGACTGAGTTTAATAATACATCACAACTTTCCATTAGTCTTGTAACTTGACGTGAATCACTCGTATCTTTGAAGATTCTTTCCTAGTTTAGTGCTGCCTTGGGCGCTGAGGCTCTCCACAAACCAAATGTGTGAAAAACCTTGCCAGCAAACCCGTGAGGCAACAGGAGGTCACTGTAAACATGCAGTGTGTGCACTTGTATGAATAACCCAGGGAATGCAAACATGCTCAGCCCAAATTTCTGAGCACTGAGCCTTAAATACAGTAAGGCAATGCTCCACCACCTCCTCTGTGAGACAGCTGGAACAGAGCAGAAAAATAAAGAAGTTGCAAGGAACCAGACCTATCTCTTTGCACAGCCCCTCATGCCACACTGAGCACACAGATCCACGCTCTGAATGTACATAAAAATCTGTTCTCTAACGAAAAGAAATTATTCTCCAGAAACCTTTTGGGCTAACCGATTCTTGGCAACTGAATCCTACATCTGTAAGAGACAGCACATGTAAAAAAAATTATTGCAGTGGATACAGGGATGAGAGAACCGAAATTTACTACACAGAGCTACAAAGAGGTGAAGTGAGGACATGAAAAGCCCCTAGAAGAAGCTGAAAAGACAAGAGTGACACCAGGAGCAGAAAAACTACTTTCTCTTGGTTTTCTATGGAATTGTTGGACATGGTATTAAAAAAAAAAAATACTTATATATACAAGAGCAGGCAAAAAACTTAACATGAAGGGTTTTTTTATGCTGACCAGTGTGAAGAAACACCAAAAACTCCCTGGCAGCAATTGCCATGTCTTCTTTTTTTCCAATGGAAAGCTCAATTATTGCATGAAAAGCAATCTGGGTTTACTCTTGCACGCTTGCTTTTACATTTTATTTGCCCTTTTCTTTTGTGCCTTATTATTTCTTCAAGATCTTTTCTACACTCTTGCCTTCATTATCTGATGTTAAAAAAAAAACTTGAAAAATGTATTTTTGTCTTTAATGGAAGTTTATGCATGCATTTTAGGATCTGTTCCTTTTTCACTTTGAACAGCCAGCCATAAATCGGCTATATAAAATTGAAACATTTTGGCTGTAGTTATGCACGTAACGTAAATGACTGCAAGGTTTAACTCCAATTTCCTCAAAATTAGTTAAAACAAGCATTTATGATGCGGGAAAAAAATCAAGTCTCTGTTAAACTACATTATAAGCATGTTTTTTCAGATAAATCCTTCACTTCTTTACTGTATGCTAGAACATAGCCTTTGGTTGATTCTTTTTTCCTGTGCTTGATGGCTATTTGCTACTAAAGTGAGCGATATCCAGTTATACCTTAAGAGAGATGGTTCATTTCCTATTTCATGTCTTGAGGAAATTCAACAGGCAGAGTTCTCCATTAGGGTTCTTAGAAATGCACTACAATGTTAGAAACTATGTGAAGTTAATGTTCAAGCTGCCAGGAACAATCAACTTTTGCTTGTGTGTCCATCTACAAGAAAGACACTAGAAGCTGTCTTAAAACCTTTGAAATCTTCCTTTCCAGAAACATGCCAAAAAAAAAAAAAAANATCAAAAAAAAGAAAAAAAAAAAAAAAAAAAGGAAAAAAAATGCACTTTTGGGAAAAGTTTCTAGTCTGTGGCAGGAAATTCTTTGGAATAAGTAAGAAATTTAGTTAGTCACTCAGCCTGGCGTGGAGCTGTTGAGGCCAGGAGTAAGCTCCTTTACAGAACTTCACAGAATTATTGTTCTACCTTTGTATCTGCATATAAACTGCATTCAGATCACCTCCGAAAGTCCATCAGGTCTAAACATTGCTACACGCACTGAAATTTTTAAGATCAAAAATAACAACCTGAGGCCTAGTTAACCTACTGTTCTACAGAGGTACTGTCAACAGTGAAGACAGAGGTCAGAAACTTGTACATTATTTATATCATCTATAAACAGGAGTTTCAGGAGGACAGCACAAAGCACTCTTTGTTAGTGACAGTTAATTAGTAATTACTAACAGATATCTACACTCTTTTATAAAACAGTCCAAGTACTGACCCCATATAATGCTGGATTTAAAATTAAAATGCAATTGATTTCTTGTAAACCCACCTGAAGACAAAATAAAATGGCACAACTAATAAAACACAGATTCCTATTATTTTTGAGAAGAAGCAACGAAATTTCAATTCATGCAATGTCGAGCCATACCAAAATCATCAACCAGTAGACTTTTCCAATTTACCTTTGCAAACTGAGAAATCAAATAAAGGAACAAACAAACAACAAAATATCAACAGCACTACAAAGATGTTAGCCTTTTAGAAGCATCTTACATCCTTCACTAAGTAAACAAAATAATCCACACTGTATGGAAAATGAAACTACAGTAATGGAAATGCTCCAGCTGGAGACCATGAAAACTGAGGGTCTCTCCCTGCCTTCCAAGGTCAAATAAATGCAAACTCAGTGACACTGAAGGATCTGCATTTTCACATAATTTAAGGTCTGAGGCATTCCACAATCACTTCAGAAGTCAGAGCAGATATGTCCTGAGTATAAGCATCTGGCATATTTTTTCATGTAATAACAGGAAAAATTAGTATGTCCAATGGGATTTGAATTTCTCAGGTTCTGAGTATCATTGTGTTAACACAACAAATTTACTACATATGCTATAGCTATGTAAAAGCTGTAGTCACATAAAAGAATCTTCATCACACTTCTTATGAGTCAAACTGTAACACACTTCAAAAAGTACCTCATAAAAAAATTAAATATCATCATTCATACATGCTGTATAATAACCAAATGTAATGAGAAATTGGTTCTTGTAAGTCTAATACATACACACTGCAAACAAAAAAGACTAAAATCATTGCCAATCTGATATCAGATGTATCAATTAAAAAAAAAAAAAAATACTTTGACCTTGCTTTTGCACGTGCAGAAAATGTTTTGAATCAAAGCTGTATTTTCAAATTCCAGGACATAAAACATTCTCTTAACAAATACCATTTTAAGACCTCCCTAGGTTTGTACAAGGCCACACAAGAGAGAGAAAGAACTGAGCCAAGGTTGCTGCCAGACTCCAGACATGAATCTTCCCAATTTTGGGTTAGATGAGGAGACAGGGGTGTGTGCCACCCAAAAAAGGTGGTGCTGAGACCTCCAAACAGTTGTTACAAACCTCTGTATCTCCAAGAGAGGTTCAGCAGCATGAGGATCTGCTGGGGTCGGTTCCAAGGAGAAAAATCTTCCATTTCCCTCCTGGTTTTGAACTGTATTTATTTAGTGTGTTGGAAAATGCACTGATGCTTGCACCGTGCATTTTCCACATCATCATTTGTTAGAATCACACCAAAGCTGGCCACTTAGACACATGAAATCCAATCATCCTGTCATTTGCATGTGCACAACCCCAACTGGCTTCAAAGAGGGCTGCACCTGCATCACTGATGAGGAACTAAGCTCCTGTCACTCACAAGCCACACACCAGAGGGGAGTCACACCAGCACAGTGATGGATGTACGGAATTCCAAAGCCAAAAAAAAAGCTGCACTTACGGACACACATGTCCCTGCTTTCATAGAATCCAGGGCAGCACTGGGATTTGCGCCTGTACATTGTTTTCTCACCATGTCTGTAGGCAGTACGGTAGCTGATCCTAAAGAAAGGAATGAGTGTTTGTCACATACCTTGGTTCAGAAACAAGACAGGATATATTCGTACATACTTTAAAAAACATTCAGGTGTTGTAAGAAGAGAGGAGAAAATGCTCGAAGTGGTCTTGATTTACCTGTTGCTGAGTTCAAGAGTGCAAGGGGTTCCCCGACATGCCTTAGGTTCATGAGTGGTCACAAAGCAGAAAAACAATGGGGACTTTTTCACTTGTGATGGTTCATACATTATGGGCATATTGCTCTGAGGAAAATGCTCTTTGCAGATGTCACCAGTTTTTAATCATTCACCCCTTGCCTGCTTTCTGCTTGCACAAGAAGTTTCCTTTAACAAATCATTTTACTTTCCTTCCAAGAAGCATACACTTCCCTCAGGACACAACACTGCAAGCAGCAAGGGGTCCCCACAATATTTTTGAACAAATACACCTGGCAGGTCTGGAGATTTTAATTTTTCCCAAGCTGTTTGTTTTCTGTTAGCACTCCATGGGATGGCACACCCCAACCTGCTAATAAAACGTATGTGACATTGCTTGGACAGGTATTTTCTGGGTGACACAGATCATAGCAGTTAGACAGGCTGGACACTACAGCTAAAAAATCCTACATATCACGCCTGATTTTGAATCAAGAATCTTAGTATCAGCAGATTGACAATATTAGAATTTATACATCACCTGTGTCGCGTGCACTTGAACCAGTTTAGGATGTCAGTACAACTGGTGTAGTAAATCTGGTCAAAAGGATGTGGATAGGACTCTTGCACTGTGACTGAGTAACTGGGGAGAGACGGAAAGAAAAAAGGGAGATCATCAAGCAAGTCCTTTTAGTAAAGTCTCATTTAATTCATCTCTTACAGAATCCTGTTACAGAATGGAATAAATATAACAAAAGACTCATGTGCAACAAATTCGCACAGAAAGCTTGCAAAGAAAAATAAACATGCAGAGAGTCATGATGCGTGACACATTTGATGAAATTCTTAGACATTTAAAGAAAAGTAATGTAAGGCCTAATTTTTTTTTTAGAACTAGAACAAATATATCTCAAATAAGCAGCAAGCAGAAGTAGTGTGTAGCATGTGTTCTCCTGTGGAAACTTTTATTAATGCAACTGGTTAACTGGACAATTAGTTAAGGAGCCAGAAAAAGAGGTTTCTTCTGTTATCACTCAAAATGGAAAAATAGAAAAAGAGGACTTTCTGAGAAATTTCTTGTAAAAACTGTATCTGTGCCTATAGGAAGACATGCAGTGCATTTAGATACTAAGTGAATGATAGCACAGAAATACACCTGAGCAGTAATTACTGAAAAATGACATAACAGGCATGTCACCAAACAGTCTATTCAGAAATTAATAAATATTAAAGACTACACTTTATTTTGCTTACTGGATAATTTTTAACAGAGAACTGCCCACACCACACCCCCAGAAATACTATAAGAAATAGTACTATTATTTTTTGTCAAATTACACAATTATACAGTGTCCTAGAAATAAATCTACGCTGAGAGCCTCCAAAGCTGCCAGTAGGGCAAGAGGAGCAGAGAGCCCTGTCACAAAAAGGGAAAATATTGAATCATCCTAGAAAACTCTTTGAGAGGCTGTTTGTGCTGGCAGCCGGTCCTGGATTGCGCAAGGGAGTTTGAAAATACAGGAATGCGTGGCCAGCTCCTGCAGCAGGACTGATTCCCAGGACCAGCCAAAACACTTCGGAGCCTGCCCAGCTCTCCCTCACTTCCACTCACACCCTCTCTGACCCCTGAGCACCCACTGCAGGGTGACAGCCACAGTTTCCTCATCCTACTGTCACCATCTACCAGGGGAAGCACATCCAGATCCGCTCACCCCCGACTGCACACACCTTACTCCCTGTTTTCCTGCACGAAGGCAAGCTGCCCTAATCCACCCATCTGTCCCAGCCCAACAAAATATCAGTGGGATGCTGGCGCTTGCCCGAGGCTCTGTGCTCTTAGCAGGGCATGCTCTACCCCTTCTTGCAGCTCATTTGTAAAGACCATTTTGGTGCTGACTGAGGTTTATTTAAAGCATACAACACTGCCAGTGACAGTGGCAGTCAAGAGCTTAATATCTGGGGCTTTCCTTTTTTAATACTTCTGTCCCTTGGTCACCTTCTTTGGGCAGCAGTGTAAATGTTTCATTAAGTTTATTTGGAGTTCTGCCCCATTTCTGAGACACAGCAGAAGAAGGAAAAAAAGTTCATGCAACAAAATGGGCATGCTTGCTAGATGCATTTTTAGGTGTGTTTTCCTTCTGCAGACTTTGATAATACATTACGTAGTGTAAATAGTTGTATTTGGGGTTTCTTTCCCATTTTGCTTTCGCTATGTTGTAGCTTCCCCCAAAACCACTTTTATCTATAAAAACTGTAAACAAAGCACACACAATATAGAACAATAGCCAGTAAAATTGTAGGCAAATGTCTGACTACTTTAAAGAGGTATTTAATATGCAACTACTTCATATGCACATTATTGTATGAACTGTACACAACAGCTGATGCAGAGGTGCCAAATGCTTCACAAGAAGCTCAGATAAATTCCCAAGGCAAGTCCTTAAGTGTTGTTTTGGATTTTTTTTTTTTAATAGAGAAACTTTTAAAAAAAATAAGTACAAGTTCCCATTTTCTTTGAAAAGATTCACCCATAACAATCACAAACAAATGTACAGTGACTTAGCAGCGCTCCCCATAATTAAGCATAAAATTCAGTTTACATTAAATGCAGGAAATACTGATGTCCTCAAGTGAACTGTGAAAATTTGACTTTCTCATGGACCAGCTGATCAGTTACAGGCACCACAGTTATAATGAGACCAGGAGTCTTGTTTTCACTATCATAACCTTTACACAAGGAAAGAAGTTCAGCAGATGATTGAGGCTCAGCCTCTCCTACCCATTGTGGCATTTGGCAATTCACATGGAACTGGATGAACAAACAGACCAACTACTTTGATGATGAATTTCATTTTGCATGTTATAAATTTTTGAACCTCATCAAAATAATTAAACAACAAATCTTAATTCAGATCCTGCGAGTGCTGAATATGAGAGAATCAGCATAATCAAATTTGGCCAAATTCCAATATGGTTAATTATATTTTGCATATGTAAAACTTCTTTTCACTTAAATTGGAAAGAGCTATTTTTACTCACTTCTTGTACCCAGCTGGTTGTGTAACATTGCTGGTACCACTGTAGTGGTTTTTTTGCATCCTAACCCCCACTGC
>VWZT01015346.1:0-12799 GCA_013397055.1 Pachycephala philippinensis
TTTACATAGATGGTGATAGAATATATACCTTTGGGTTACATCTTACTTTGAAACCTAAGACAACATGGCCAATAGAAAAGTCCCTCTCCTTTTAATTTTTGTCTTGACACCTCTATTGATTGCACTGAAGACCTACAGCTGTTTTACTGCAAGAAAAATTATGTATGCATTTCTACATGCACTTAAAAAAACCCCACCAGTCTCCATCTTTTATGTTAGATTTCCCAAATTATTAAATATTTTTACACTGAAATCCCTGTGCATGCGTTCTCCATTTGCAAAGTTTGAAAGGCAGTAGTAGGTACCTGTTCAGTTTGAGGAACATAAATTAATTTTTGGTGAGAACATAATATGGTATGAGATATTAAGAGTAAATTAATGAGATAATCTGGTAAAAAAATAATTTTCAGCTTACTCCAAAATCTGAATGGGGCACACAGAAGATTGCAGAGTCCGCATAATAAACAATAAGTCTGAAAGAAATAGTTAATACACTTCTGCTAAAAGTACACAATAGTTTGGGCGTTTGAAATATGCTGGGTCTATACAAAATAGCAAACTATGTTATGTAAACACACAGCAAGATACATTTTGGGTCTTGGAGAACAATTGCACACAGAAATGATAGTGTTTGGAGGTGAATTTTGTAGTTCATTAAAAAGGAGCTGAGTTTCTTGGAGCACAAACGTTCAGTTTTTCATAGAATGTTTTCCACCAGTTATTTCTTAGAGATTTAGTTCATTAATTGAGTTTTCTTCCAGTCATAAAAATGTCATCTGGTATCTCATATATATGTGAAAATCAAAACAAATACTCAAATTATCTCTTCAATGAAAGCACAAAAAGAGGCAGTTCAACTAATTTCATTGCCTTTTCTGTAGGTTTAAATACTTGTGGTACATATTGTTTCCAATGCTATGCACATAAAACAATAATGGTCCTTATCTTCAGCATATAAAAACAAAAGATTATTCAGTGCTACTAAGGGATTATGCTTTATGCACAGTTCAGACAATTTTGTGGTAGTACTGCCTTTCAGGAAAAAAAAAAAAGATTTGGTTTCAGCATTCCAGACATAATTCCTGTGCATGAGTTTTCTAGGTCTATACAACCAATTTAAAGTAAATCTTCTCTGCTGGGCTCCATCTATTGTATCAATGAGGTTGAAGGGGCATAAGACTCACGGATTTTCTTGCAAGAAGTTTTCTCTTCTTTTTTTTGTTCTCCCTGTTTTTCTTTCTATTTGTTTAAAATATTTATTCAAAAATTACTTTTCTCACATAAAATTTTGTCTGTTATTTTCATATTTTATTCAGCTGCTGGTTCAGGTTGGATTTTGGGGGAGTTTTGGGGATTTTTTTTTATTTGGCTTTTTTTTTTTGTTTGGTTGTTTGCTTGGGTTTTTTTCTAGGTGTTACATGGTTTTGTTTGGTTTGGGTTTTTTTAATTACTGTCAGAAAAAAAGATTGGTTTTTCCACTGGCATTTTTTTGCATGCTCATACACTTCTGACTACATCTGAATCAATAGCAAAAGAAAAAAACAAAAAAACACCAAAATCCAAAATCAAACTAAAACCAAACCACCAATTATCTTGTTAAAAATTCCTTTTGGATTTTCTTCCACGTTATTTCAGCAAGCGCACTTGGTGGCAGAGATGCTTTCAAGAGAATACAAGTTAAGCAAATGTTGGAGAATATTGACTAACAGTGAATTCCAGATGAGAAATTGTGAAGAATCACATATGATGCTTGATACAAAGTTTTTCAATCACTAAGCAGTAAGATGAAGTCATTCTGTTCAGTTATAGTGATTTAATGATCAAGTGTACATTGATACTCATTGAAAATAAGGATTACTTCTCTTTTAAAAAAATATTTGTATTACTGAAGTAAATTAAAGCCACTTATGTGTTCTGAGATTCTATTTTTATAGGCCCTTAAGAAAAAAAGTTTTACATACTAGTATTGATTTGTTAAAATCACGATATTCATGGACAAAAGACCCTCTAACTAATTAAAGTTAGAAAGTGGTATGTTTGTTACGCTGGCGGGCGGCACGGGAGTCGCCTCCTAGAGACATGCCAACACGTTACATGGTTATTTGCCCTCTATTTATTTCACAAAGTGTTACATATTAATCCTATACATATTTCTAGCACCTCCCTTTTCTCACTTCTTATTAAAATGAGGTTATTAGTCCTTTGCGCAATTCCTTTTTCGATTTGGGTTGGTGGTCTTGATTTGAGTCAGTGGTCTTGAAAGATGAAGTCAGGGATCTCTTCATCACCATGAACTTTCTACCTTCTATTGTGGGCAAGTCTCGGCAAGCCTTCTGGAGGCGGTCCATAGCTCCTGCCTGTATTTGATTGTACAATCTAGGTACTAGCCATAACTCTATCAGCTTCTTTTGTCTTTATGACAATCTATTTACTATAAGCAAAGTTTCAAACAGGTACATAATAGTGAATAGCACTATACTTCTTGGCTAAATACTAACTCTTCGTTAACTTATCTTTTGGTTTAATCAATACAAATTGCTTCAAACTCCTAGCTAAAATTTAACTCTTCATAATCTTGACTCAGTATCAATTACAAAATAAGTAAATAGATATATAGACAACACTTAAGTGCTTTTTCATCAAATATATTTGCTGCAAAATATTTATTTAAACTCATGTTGTCCAGTATCTTCAGTGTAATTCTGCCATTTGTGGTTTCTCACTTTTTCAGATGGGATTTTTCATTGTCAAGAACTTATTTGAAAGAATTTTATTTGGAAAGTTAAAGAATAAAGAATTTGGATAATTAGTATGAGTTTATTATTATTTTACTTAGGGATGGTCTGATGTAGTTCTTAATGCTTTTGATAAAGGTAAATTGCTTGCTTTCGGTTTTGAATTTGCCAGACAATGTCAGTTTAAATTGTTTAAATAACAGAGTGTTGCAGAATTTTACTTTTAGACATTTTTCGCATGAATAATTTAAATGTTTTCGGAATCACACATTCTATCACAGAGTACAGTGGATTACATATATCTTTTAATTTAACTTAATCAAAAGACTTCTCTGGCTTACACATACAGTTGGTTAATTGTGTGCCACAATTCCGTTTCTCTGTGCTGATAGATATACTGAGGAAAAAAAAAAAAAAGGCATATGGATTTAGGGTCCAAACATTGTTTGTTTGTTTTTTTTCACAAGTCCTGTATAATATATAGACTTGAACTGCATAAGGAAAACAGATGTTGATCAAAGACTTCCATAGTTTCACACGTATGTGAACATAGATTAGATGTTGTCCACCAGCGTTAATCCTTATGGGTGCACTGCCTTGTATTCTGTCCTTACAACTGAGAGAAATAAACAGTCATGTAATGATGGTGCAGTTTAAACTTAAGGTTAATTTGCTTTATGGAGTGGGTTAAAGTTTAATTCTTTACTAACACAGTGGAAACCACATAAAATGCCAAAATGTCAAAACACAAGCTGGGTGGGAATGTTTTTATTTTTAAAATCCATATTAGCCATAAGGTGGCAGTGTGGCAGTTGTTTTTAACTGAAGTCAGAAAAAAGAGAACTGGAACTCTTAGTCTAATTTCCAATGTATAAAAAAAGTAACACAGCAACGGTTTCAGTGTTTGGGAGATTTTTTTCTTTTATTTTCTTTTTTTTTTTTTCCTTTACTCTTTGAATGTATATACCCGAAACGACTTAGGTGGCTGAAAGACAGAAATTCCTAGGAGTGATATCTCATTTGCTAATACCTGACTTCAAGCAAAGAAGGATTCTGGCAAGCTGTAGTGGAAATATGTAAAAATATGTTAAATACATAGTCTTCAAAATATTAATCAGACGCAGGACGAAACATTTAGTTATGAATATGTTGCATGGTTTTATACACATTCCTTAAAAGGAATTTCATTATTTTCTCCGAGAAATAACAGTTCATTAAAACATTAGGAGAGCAATTGTGTGCATATGCATATAGTCACATAGATACACTCACACATGAAAACAATTCCAAAAATAAAACACATTCAAGCAAACTGAACTTGTAAATTCACAAACACCATCCCTCTGCTTTCTTTCTCCTATATCCCCTAAGCATCTTGCCTAGGTAAACACTAAAGATTAAACAAAAGAGAAGTGGGAATGTTTAGTGGATTCTTTAGTGGTTTGAAGTACATATCATCCCAGAAGCTTTTCAAAAAATAAAATCTTGTAAAAATATTAAGAGTATCACCAAAGTACACATGGAAGAGAACTCAATCCCTGTTTTTCTCAGATGTTTTCAGTAGGTTTGATCTCATTTCTTCAGTAGATGCACACATATACAAAGATTTTGGCCATTCCCATTTAATTCTGAACATGCAGATGGATAATGAAATATCTGGATCAATACCAAATGTGCAATTTAGATACAGACCATGTAGTCATATGAAATCTTTTCCTTCTAAAAAATATTTTCTATAAAGGCATGCCTTACAAAGCTCATAGAATTTCAACACAGAAAAACATCTTAATTCAAAGTTAAATTCAAATACATTATTTGAAAATAAAGAGAAAGAAAAAAAAGAGAAGAATTTAATGCTCAGATTTAAATGCATTTTTTTTCATTCTCTAAAACACTTTAGTGATAATCACTGATTTACTATTTTAAGTGAAATTATCATGCTTAAAACAATGTTCCACTCCCACATTTGCAGTGAATTTTTCCTTCTTATCCTTTGGATTAGCAGTTTTCTTGTACGACTGATCTATACAAATCAAACAGTTACAGAAAAGCAAATAAAACCACACATTTGACTGTATTTAAACACTTCACTGAAAGTTTATAAAGGCCAGCAGAATAGATGTTTTTTTTTTTTTATTCCACAAGGGTGCAAAAATTAGTGACTTCTTCAGAATTTCTTGTCATCTATGAATTTTTTTTCTAATTGGCAATATAGAACTGTAAGTATTTGCAAATATACAAACTTCACAATTACCTTAAAAAACCCAAAAACCAACAAAACAAGCAAACAAAAAAAAGGAAACAAAAAAATCCATGTGTTACCAGAGGAAAAATTACAGAAAGTATATATTCCCAAGGATGTATTAATGCTGTCTTAAACTCTTAGAGTGATAAATTTTTATCTGACAAGTATTAGATGAAAGGCTTCTAGATGTTTCATCTATAGAATACTGATATGGTTTCAGTAAATGAAAATTACTTGTTTCAACAGTAAGTGGTAAGCAGAACAGTTTTGAAAGTACTCAGATAGTAGTAAAACAGCTCAGGGGGAAAAAAAGTGTGTTCAAATGAGTTTAAGAAACACCAACCGCCTATTCCACCTTTCAACCCCACCAAAAATCTCCCAAACTCAAAACCAACCAACCAACCAACCAGCTGCCTTTTTGCACATCTGGCATTAGAACAGATGAGAAATAAATTAAATCAAAAAAAGAAGAATATAATTCACCAGTAGTGCAGTGTTGCATAAGCTACTCAGTACTTTAGGTGTCTGAATTAGCTGTTGAAAAATAGACCATGTGACTCTTAGGTTTGCACCAGGGTTTTCTCACTGGAGCACTTCTCTCTTGAACCCTACAAATTACAGGTGGAGGCAGGTGCCAGGCTAGTCTCCTTAAAGAAGCAGGTCCCCAGACCATAGATATCCTACAGCACTGAACTGTGTCACCCCGCCACAGGAATGGATCCGCCTCCTGCAGCCCTTAAGCTGCTCCTCTTGCTGCAAGGCTGCTTGCATCTCCACATCTCAGTAATGAGCAGCTGTTCACCCCACGCAGATGCCCAGGCAGTGACAGAGAGTGCTGCAGAGGTGGCCTCTGGGGAAAGAGGTTGAGGGGCTGCCCAGCGCTGGACACAGCTGGTTACAGCCACTTCCAATGGACCCACCAAACGACACGGCTGAGCCCCTCTGAAAAGATCATGGTACCTGGGGAAATGAGTTCATGGGGAAAATACTTTCCAAAAAGCGCAAAAATGCTGTATAGTCAGAGGGTGAAAAAGTAGTGGGAAACATGATGGTGAATATTAAGGGCAGAGAGGGAAAGGGAGGAGCTGCTCCAGGTGCCACCATAGATATTTCCCTGTAGCCAGTGGAGAGATGCAAACAATGGAGCAGGGAAAAAGAGGAAGATGCACGGGAGACAAACCTCTGTGTCCTAACCACACTGCCCCCCACCCCAGCCATACCTTTCCAATGTATTGCCTGGGGCACCTAGACGAATCAGGAGGGAAAACTGAAGTTTAGCCTAAGAGAAGGGTGATGAAAGGTGCTGTTTTAGTATTTGTATTTGTTTCTCACTACTTAAAACTCTTTTATTGGGCAATAAATTAAGCTTGTTCTCCCCCAAACCAAGCCTCTTTTGTCAGTAAGAGTAATTGGTGAGTGATCCTCCTGCCTTTTCCTCGACTCATGAGCTTTTTTCATCTTATTTCCTTCTCCTATCCCGCAGAGAAGGGATGGTGAATGAGCAGCTGGGCGGACTTTGACTATTTGCCAAGGCTTAACATCACAGCAGGCTTCTCAAATAAAGCCTAAAACTGTCACTACTACTGGTCCATTTGCTTTCATAATTTTTCATCAGTTCCATCCTGTCTTTTGCCTCTCTTTCTTCGTTAGAGGTAGAGGCATGAGTCCCAGGTCCTTGTGAAATTTGACCTATTTAAGCAGCACTGTGTCATCCTCTAGGTCTATATAGGACCATAATATTTCTCAGTCATTTTTTGCTTCAAGTTGATGCACATTTTTCTTCTCATATCATCCACATCTCTTGCTACCTTCTATATTCCTTATACCATATCAGATCTTTCCTCATTTATCTTCTGTTTGTTTTGTAACACCTTATTTAGAAGCTCACTTTTGCCACTGACAAACTACACAACCTCTACAAAAAAGAAAGAATGACAAAAGTGTCATTATGTAAAAGAAAGTTGGGGGGGTGAGGGCATGGGGGGAGGGAAGAACAAAACTGAGTTTTCTTGCAAGGGTTCACAAGAAAATCGAACTGCAGTGAACAATGCTGCTTTCTTTGGCCTAGCTTTGGGGATCTTTTGTGCTTAACCTCTTAGAATTTCATCTTTGAAAGTTCTGTTCTCCCTCTGTGAATTCCTAGGCACCCTGTTGACATTCCTCTTTCCAAGTCAGCCAGAGCTAAAAGAAAACATTGTTTGCAAGAGTATTTTTTGCTTTCTCACATCACAAAAAACATATAAGCCAAAAGCACAAGACTTTTTTTACAGCACCATGTGTTTTGGGGACAGGTGTATCTCAGAATATAGGAATGATAATAGGTGAAGAGTGGGCCATAACAAGAGCAATTTCTTAAAAAAAAAAATTAAAAAAAAATCAGTTAAAAAAAAATTTGTTAAAAAAAGCAAACAGAAAATTTTCCAGGATATTATCTTTCACTTTTTTCCCTTTTGCCTACTCAGCACATTAGTAATGAAATAAATCTGTTTCCTCAGGTATTGTCACCTGGACAAGCAGAATTCTGGTGTGTGAAGCCTCTCCAGCATTTCCAGTCTGGATTTCATGCCACTGATTGTGTTTAAACTGTACAAGAAATTAGTAAAACAGGAAACCATAAGCTGGACCCCATCTGTTCTTGATATTACACTGTCTTACAGACAAGAGCATAAGAAAACAAGCAAAAAATATCATACTCAATATGGTGACGAAAGGAATAAGAATAAGAAAATACATGAGTTTGAATAATGCTCTCAGACTATTTCTGTTCTTGTCAGAAAAGGTATACTTCCCATGAGACCCCTTGCTGGCCATTCTTCTTGTCTTCACAGTTAAGAAGAAAGAAACAAACTCCTAGTCAATAATTTAGCAATCTTTTTGAAAAGTTATTCGGTGTTCATCTACCAAAATACAGCATGGAGAGAGCTAGCCCTGTGCAAGTCCAATTAGCTTCTTGCTTTTTACAAGTTCTTCAGCCCTGAGTACCCTATGTGCCAGCCACAAATAAGGATATCTAAACATTTGGGGTTTTATTATATTCAGAGTATGGCAGAATTAAAATATTCCTAGGCTATTCAGTGATCAGTCATTAATTTACTCTATATTCTTTGGCTATTCCCTCTGCTCCTAAGTCTTTGTTTCTCCAAAACACATTTTTTTAAGAAACCTTAGCTATAGCTGACTTTCAAATATATGAGAAGGAATTGACAGCCATTTCCAGCTTATTCCTTATGACACCACCAGTCAAGAAAAAGGTTTTGAAACATTTGCTAGGGAGGCCTCCACAATCCCAAGAATTATTATTCCATTTCCAGTGTAGGAACAGTGTCTGTTACTGTCTTATGCAGATAAGCTCTTCTCCTCCATTTTCAATCCCAGGGTTGATTCAAGAAAAAATCTAGCCACGTACACATTTTTGTCTAAGTCAATCTTTAGGAGCCTTCTAAGCTGACCATTAGTACCTGGTATTTGCCAGGCCCTAGTTTCTTTGCTGCAAGATGGGGCACACAAATGTACCTCTCCCCTGAGGGAGGTATTTATTTAGTCAGTATTTCATCAGTGTTTCAGAGAGTGAAATACAAAGATCAAGAGTCGCACAAATTTCTCCTAGCAATGTCAATAGGAGAAAAATATTACTCTAACTGCATGGAAAGAGGAAGGAGAGATGCCTTAGAATAATTAATAGCAGGTCTGAAGGCTGTTATGCAGTAAAAAAATCCATAGTGAGTCTGAACCATGCTAGTCCAAAGTATGTGAACTACCTCCCACTGTCCAAAATGTGAAGATGCTTATGAGCAAGGCACTCATTTAGTTCTGCAAACTATTAATGTTTCAAAGTGAGAGCTCGCAGCCTCAATAGATGAATTGCAAGAATCGCTTCAAAAGTTTACAAGTATTCTATTATTTTAGTATTTTTACATATTCTTTTTTATGTATTGAAAGGGTATAAAATGCAAAAAAGGAAACTAGTGGAAACCATCTTATCTTGACAAGTATTTTACTTTTATGATCAGGACATCATATTATGCTTGAGTGGACTACGTGCTGTGAGCATGTTATCATCATCTGAGGTAATCACACTGAATTTTAATTTTGTTGTGGGATGTTAATTTGGAATTTTATGGCCACCAAGCACATGTTTTGCCTGAGAAGACTTAATCGGATGATACTATTATTTAGCATATTATTTCCCATGGGCAAATTAAGCTTAAGTGTTTATCTCTGTGGATCCTTGAGAATCTAATAAACTACACTGGGATCAGATAGAAGATAACAGTAATATACAGCAAATCACATTTTCGTTTCTTCAAACAAATAAATAAATTCTGATATTTGAGAATGAGGTTGAATTTGATATTTGAGGAAAAAATCGTTAGACAGACTTTCAAGTTTGACACTCAACCAGTTAAGTGTTTATGCAAGTATGCTTATACAGGGCTTAGCACTACATTAATTTGAACTAGAAAGGAAAAAAAATAAAACACCCTCCTTTTGATATGCAACAATGGTATTTGTGCAGCCTTTAGCTCTATTACTCTAGTAATTCAATGCAATCTGGGATTTAGCTGATGTTATATTTAAAAAAAAATTATATGTTATCTTTATCTGTTTCATTAAAATTTAATTGTTTCAAGCAAGTTGTTGAAAGGTATATTTTTGTGATTTTATGAAAATTTTAATTGTCAAAGGAAGAAAACTTCCTTCTGAAGCCATTAGTTATGAGATGTGCATGAAGACATGAAAATTTTGTGAAAGACTTAAAAATCCCGAGAAAATAATTTGCCCAGTGTAATTTTTACGTGGTAGTGGGTGGCTTCTGCATTTAAGCTCACCTACCAAAGAAAGAAACTTTTCCAAGGCTAATTCCTAATACAAGGAATTACCAAAACAGTCTCTTACTGCGATGAACACACTGATGGCCCACCATCTCTCATTAGTCTTTTGTTGTCAAGGACAAAGTCATTCTCTGCAATTTCTTTATTTTTCCTCCTAAGACATAGGAGATGTAGGAAACAAATCATGTCTTGCCAAATCATCAGGAACTAACAGTGCAAAATACCATGTTAAAAAAATAGTGAGTTTGGAAGAAATCAAGTTCTTAGCAATTATAGATTTATTATTTAAAAATGCTCTGTGCTCCTTCCTTTAAATAATTACTTGTATCTTAAATTTCAAAGAATTTCCCTTACAGTCTAAAATTAATTTTATTAATATAGTCTAAGAGCTATTATCTTATTTACTATAAGTTTTAAAAAGTTCCCTGTCATACTTACCAAATATAAAAACAATTAAAAATAGATTTTTAAAAAATAGTATATGGTGTTGATTTCTTGTCTGGGTATCTTTCAGCAAAAAGATTTTAAGGTTCCAAACTGACAAAGGCTATTCCTGTTTGATACACTTTGTGTTTTATTCTATTCTTCCACTGATTAAAATTAATTTTTTAACCTCCCTCACTAGGACATTGAAGTGGGTTAACCACACAACGGTTCACTCACTCCCACCCTGGTTAGGGAGGAGAGTCAAAACAAGCAGCTCTATTACACATCTCTTCAGTTGGGCAGCGGACAGAAAATATAACGAAAGAGCTCATGGTTCAAGATAGAGGCAGGGAGAACACACAGCAATTACCATCATGGGAAAAAGAGACTCATCTCAAGGAAGTTAATTTATTACCAATGACAGCAAAGTAGGATAACGAGAAATAAAACTAAATCTTAAAAACACCTTCCACCCACCCTTTTCTTCTTCCCAGACTCAACTGTACTCCCAGATTCTCTACCTCCTCCTTGCTAGTGGTGCAGGAAGCAGGATTGCAGTCAGTTCATCATTTGTTTTCTCTGCCACTCTTTCCTCCTCACACTCTTCCCCTGGTCCAGTATGGGATCTCTGTCATGGGAGACAATCTTCCCCAATTTTCTCCAATATGAGTCCTTCCCACAGGCTGCATTTCTTCATTAACTGCTCCAGCATGGGTCCTTTCCACGAGGTCACAAGTTTTGCCAACAAACCTGCTTCAGCACAAGCTCCTATCTCCATAAGGCCATAGGTCCCACCAGGAGTCTGTTCTGACATGAATTTCCCACACTTTGGGCATTCCCCTGCTCCAGCATGGATCCTCCAGGCACAGCAGGTATGAACCTCTGCTCTGTGGACCTCTGTGTTGGGCTGTTGGGGCACATGGTCTTCACCAGAGGCTGCAGAGGGATCTCTGCTCCAGTGCCTAGAGTACATGCTCCTCCTTCTCTCTACTGATCTTGGGGTTTACAGAGCTCATTCTCTCACATATTCTCGCTCCCTTCTCTGGCTGCAATTGCTCCAGTGCAGCAACACTTCTCCCCTTCTCAAATCTGTTTTCCCTATCCTCAAGCAATGATCAGCTGTTCCTGGTCAACTCCTCCCTGTTTATATACTCTACATGATGTTCTGTGGCATGGAACAGCCCTTTGGCCAGTATGAATCACCTGTCCTGGCTGTGCTCCACCCCAGATTCCTGTAGAGCTCCTCAGCTCCAGAAAATGAGACACAAAAAGTCCTTGACTTAGGATAAATGCAATTTAGCAAGAGCCAAAACCTCAACGTGTTATCAACATTCTCCTAAATTCAGCTAAATCCAAAACACAGCACTGCACCAGCTATGAGGAAAAAATTTAACTCCATCCCAGCCAATCAAAAATATTTAGCCTCTTAAAAGTAGATTTAGCAACAGTGCTAACATGAGAATTGCTTGATAAATATTCTTAAGTTAAAATAAATAAAACTCATATTGATTTTGAGGATTATATGGAAATTCTGTAAACTCCATAACTGATCATTTTTTGTACATTTTTGAATATCATTTAGCAGTAAGACATAAATTGTGGAATAAATCCTTTTTCTTTTTTTATAACTCAAAACTATTAAAAATATGCCCCAAAAACGATCTTACGAACATTTTCTTGATATCCAGCATTTCTGTGAGCAGTATTGTACTTGTGTATCTTTGCAGTGAGCTTTGGCAGGAAGGAGAAAAAGAATTTCCTAGTAGTTAAGAATGCTTTAGTGTATCAGAAGTCCTACTTTGTATAATTTGCTAACCGTAAGACAACTGTAATGAAGAGAAAATGTACCAGTGTAATAACTTGACAGCCACATTTATCTATGAAGAGGGTTGTTTCGTATCAGATCCCACCTTCAGCTCTATGAAAATGTACTATGATGGAAAGAATTCAAACACAAGGAGTGAAATCTCCAGAACACGATTTTTTTTGTTAGATATCCAGCTAACGAAGTACTGTATAATTTTCCAGTTGCATAGTCACAAATCTTATGAAGTAGCAGGATCACTGGAACCAAGGAATATTTTGTTTTCTTCAACTTTAATAAACATGTAGGCAGGCCCAAGAAGAGCACTGTAACCTTTAAATCACCAGTCCAAAGTCATATGTAAATGAACACATATCTGAGTAAAAATAGTGTTTATAATATTATCAAAACCATGCTGACTCAAATCAATTCAGCTGTTCCGTCCTGGTTATTTTGTCTTTGGTAAATGCTAAATGCAAGATATTGAAAAAAGAACCCCAAAAAATCCTGCCCAAACTTTATGCTTCCATGCCAACTGTCTTTCATGTCTGCATACAGGATAGTTCCTTCTTAGATGAAGATTGCTTCTGTTCATCATTGAAGGATTCTCAGAGGAGTTTTTTGAAATTTGCCATGGTCTAAGTTGCCTTGGGGTTTGCCAGGATCGAGTTACAGCAAGGACAGCTCTGGGTGTTTCCATTCACTTTCTCCCTGATGAAGTTTTCTAGAGCTGCCATTGTTTTGTGAAGGCCACTGT
>VWZT01015346.1:20627-33870 GCA_013397055.1 Pachycephala philippinensis
CCTGATAGTTAAATTTCTTTTTTCTAGACAGAGTGCAAATAACTACATGACTGAAGAATTTATGACATTATTATCGCTATTCTTTTAAGAAGTTTGTTTTCAGTCCCCTTTTGGATAATTTTTTCACCTCTGTTGCTTGGTCTTTTAACAGCCTTTTTGATCCAATACTAATGCAAATTACATTGTCATGTTTTGTGACTTTTCTGCACTTATCACTCAGCTATAGCCTAGATTCACAGATATTTATTTTTATTTTATTTTTTTCTTTTTAATCACTAATGGATTTGCAGCTAACCTATGGCTTCAGCCATGGAAAGTTGCCTTCAGTATCATTGATGTATGCATTGTGCTGATAAGTACCGTGGTTCATTTTCCTCTTGGGTAAGCACAGTTAAAAAAAAGGCGGGGGGGAGAGAAAGAGAGAAACTCTCAGACTAATAATTACCTTAGCCTGAGACAAGGATGGCAAAGCACACTAGATTGCTTTCTAACATTCAGTTATGTGTAATGAAATATGGCTGCTTCAGGACAAAAAATGTGTGATAGCTTCTGTCATTTTAGTGTTATTTCACTGAACTCCTCAAAACTGCATTTCATTCAGCATTATCAGTGTGATAATGTTTTAATTAAAGAACAAATCTTGGCCTAATGATGAATTCTTTCCTGACATCAAAAGGACTGTCCCTTGTATTCTCAGGGTCATCACTTTATATTACATTTTAATTTGTTAGTCCCTCAGTGTGAACGGAGTGTCCTAATATGTAAAGAATCATTTGTCATGATTCAGTGATCTAACAAGGCTTATTGAAAGGTGAACTGATTAGTAAAAATAAAGAAGATTTCAACCTTATGGAACATATTATGAAATAAATTTTATATGCAGGGTTACTTGCATCACGTAAGACAGGAACTGCTGTTCCTCCAGATGTATATTTTGCTGTATCACATAAGATTTGTATCTGTTTCATGATCTGAAAAGAAAAAAAATAGACATAAATATTTAATTCCTTGCTAGAGAGACTTTAACTCAGCTATAGTGGTTGGTGCTGTACAGCATGTAAATATTTTCTGATTTTATTATAAATGGATTATTAAGATCTAAGGTAGACCTGGCCAGATAAGTGATTAAACTCAGAAATTGTGCATATCTCAAGCTTCTCCAAGAAACACCTGTTTGCACGTCTACAAGTTTGCAATAGTTTAAATAGTTTTTGTCTTTAGCATCCTATAATTTCTTTAGAGCTAAAAAGCAAAAAAGAGAAAATAATCCACGAAACTGGAGAAACATACTGATAGGTTGCTGATTAAAACTAAGAGATTTTAATGTATTTAATTGTCTTTTAACGTAATTTAGTTTTAAGAAAAATGACAGCTAATGTCTTACTATCTTGCTAAAAAAAATTATGTTGGTCTCTCGAAAAATCCAGCTGTTGTTGAGGGTTTGCTGTATTAAACATTTGCTATACCACATCATCTGTTGACATCACAAACATGTCAGAGATAGTTTTACAGCTTGCATCATATGCAGATGTTTTTAAACGTGTATACAACTGAGCATTTCAGAAATAGTAACATTCTAGAAATATTATTTGCTCAAGCAACTAGACGTTGGAATCAATATCTTCTCTATTGTGGATTACAGTAAAACTCTGTTTTACAAACACCATGTTCACATTGGTGTTAGAGTTTGACCAGGCTTCTGAAGTGAATCTTCTTCCACTGACCAGGCTTCAGTTCACTTTGTGCCCTAGGACTACAACAAAGTTGCCTTCTGGATGAAACTGAAGTGAAAGATCTGCTTCAGAAGTGCAGACAATATAAAACCATTGCTAGTGAGCATTAAATACTGAATTCCAGATGGGAGTTAATTTCGGTTAAAAGCCTTGAACCACATAAAATTTGGATGCTGGGTCCTAGCAGGGACTGGGGACTACCTCAGTGTTTTACCACATGGCTGTTAATATGCTTCTGTTGTACCAGTTTTTAGCAAGTGAATTTGAATTTTGAATGCTGAAATCTGACTCTAGAATATAGGAATACTTCTTTTAGGTGCTCTGTCCATTTGGCTGGAGAGCTAAACAGTGGAATTCATGAACACCACACTAAGAAACTGCCTGTAACTGGACTATAAGTAATGATAAGAACAAACATATTTTTACACTGGATTTTCTCTAACGTTTTAATGTCTTTCTGATTCTTTGCTTTGAGTCTTCTCCTAAAAATTCCCAAGATGTTTCTCCCAGTTACAGTAATTTTTTTATACTAACAGCTAGCAATGCTGATTGCACTTCCATCCCGCTCCAGCTATATCTAGGTAGAGAATATTCATTCCTGATACAATAAAGCTGTCCCAATTCTCTATGTCTTCTGATGAAACTTGTAAGCGTATCTGGTTTGTTTTCAGTGGAAGAGAAAAAGAAGATGTTGACTACTGTGGACTGAGGTTCTGCTCAGTCTTCCCTATGCAAAATCTTCCATTTTGCGTAGAATTTAATGACAACAATGAAACAAAAACAAAAAGCACAGCCATCCTTTTGGGTCTTGTAAATTGGGTTCTGCATAAATCATGAACCCAAAGACAGTGTGCTGGCTCAGAAACACGTCTCTTAAAGAGTAGTTTTACAAAATGATATAGCATGAAAAGCAAGCATTGGATAGAAGGTTATCCTCTCCTTGCAACAAGAGGCTATTATGCTGCATGTGGGAGGGGGCGTATTTTGAAAGCCTTTTTGTCCCTTTGTCATTTACTCGTGTTACCACTTATATGTTTGTTGAAGCAAGCTTTTTAGTCTGCTCTTTACTGTATGTTCCTTCAAGTAAAAAATTTTCTTAACAGATTTTTTAAAATTCATTGTTATAAAAAATTAACTTTACTTCATCTTCTTTAAGAGGTTCCTCTCTTTCTTTTGTATATACCGTGTCAAACAAGACCAACTTCCTATCCCACTGATATTAGCGATGTCTCAAGATTCAGGTTGAGATAAAGTATCCCTTGAAAATTACCACGCTTCAATCTACAATTCTGCAGGAACGAAAGTATTTGCAGCCAAGATATGGGGAAGAAAATTCCATTTCCTTTAGAGGACTGAGTCTGTGGCTTCTGAGATACTTCCTCAGAAGGAAATAATGCTAAAAGTAGAAGCAGTAAAGATAACAGTGCAGCAAGAAAAGCTTTTTAATGTTCTGTACATTGCCAGGAGAGTTACAAATAGAGTCCAAACTACCTGATGAGATAATTCCTGTCAAGTTACTCAGGGAAAGCAGTAAATATACATAAGTAAAAAAAATGCAATTATAAAAAAGGGCCATGCTTTTGGTGATGAGGATATTACATATTCACATAGCTGTTTTATTAAATTTGAGAGACTGGAGAAAGACATAAAATCTAACTGGTTATGACTGGAAAGAAGGGGCAGAGGAGAGAAGGATGAAGGTGAGGCTTACAGTGACGGGGATTTTTTTTTGAGAGAACAAAGTCATGTAAACACAAGGACATGCCTAGCATGAATGTTGAATTAGATGGAGTATCTCTACTTGTGCATGGCATATCTTCTACATATACAGAAAACGGTAAAACTAAATGGAAGATGGGAGGATTTGCACATTCCTTTTCTTGTTTGCTTGGTTGATTTGGTTTGGTTTGCTTAGCTTGGTTTGGATTTTTTTTGTAAGTTTTAGCACTAATTAGCAACCTTCCTTACGTAGGATTACTATTTATTTGGGAAAGCTTTCACAAAAATCTAGAAGTGGGATAGGCAAGCTGATAGCAGATGGAGATATTGCTGCTAGTCCTATGCTAGAAGTTAGTATGTTTGTCACTCTTGGAGATGTAATGATCTGAGATCCAGACTTAAAAAGAGAGGTGTTTAAAAGCTCTGAAGTGATGAGTGATGCTGGGAAGATGGCTGAGTCACTGTAGCAGAAGTTAGAAATGAGTTTACCATGGTGAAAGTCAGAGGACAAATCACATAGCTTGAATTTGTTTATTGGATGAACAGGGCTGTCTGAGCATGCTGCAGATATTTTTTTGAGACTACACAGCAGGTTTACATAAGGAAAAGCATAAAATAAGTGTAATGGAGAAAAAATGATAAAGCAGATGCATAAATATTAGTAAGATATCTGTCGAAATATTCCTCCTATATTATTCTATGTTACCTCTCTTTCACAGAAAACATATTCTTTGGTAAAAATTAAGCAGAAATCGAAGACTAGTATTACCTTTCAATCCATGTAATAGTATAGTGGTGTGATGTGTTGATATCAGGGTTGCAGTCTGATAATATGGTACAATTGCAGCTACAATTGGGCTGGTTTTGAATTGTGATGAACACATGGCTGATAATATAAAGATGGTTTTGTTGTTTGCTGAGCAGGACTTGCACAGAGCCAAGACATTTTCTGCTTCTTGTACTGCCACGCTGGAGAGGAGACTGGGGGTGCTTGAGAGGTTGGGAGGAGACACAGCCAGGACAGGTGACCCCAACTGACCAAAGGGATATTTCAGACCATGTGGCATCATGTCAGTATATAAAGTGGGGGGAAAAAGAGGGAGAATGGGACATTTGGAATGATGATATTTGTCTTTCCAAGTAACCACTACACATGATGGACCCTGTTCCCCTGGAGATGACTGAACACCTGCCTGCCCATGGGTAGCAGTGAATTAATTCCTTGTTTTGATTTGCTTGTGTGCACAGCTTTTCCTTTCCCTGCTTAACTACCTTTTACTCTTCTGATCCTCTCCATGGTCGTGTCAGTGGGGGAATGAGCAAGTGGCTGTGTGGGGCTTAGTTGTTGATCGGGGTTAAACCATGACAGTCCTTTTTTTGGCATCCAAAGTGAGGCTCAAAGGGTTTGAGATAGTGATGGATCTGATTGGGATGTACTAGATTGAATTGATACCAGTTTGTGCTGTTTAGCTAATTAAGATATTACTATAATTGCTATTTTTGGCAGTAACAGAGTCCTACAGTGATTTTGAAAGAATAATGTTAAGATGCACTTTTACAAAATATGTAATATGTAAACAATGAGGAGTTATTGCATTTTATAGGTCATTATCAGTATAATGATTAAGACTAACTCTGTATCATATATATAAGAGCAGAATGGGAGTCATGTATAGCATGAGCATGCAGGTTCACTGTTGCTTAAATTTTCTGCTTCCTTAAGGTTAAAGAACTCTTCACAATCTTAAAGAAAAGTACATATCCTCAGTCGTTTGGGCCCAAACTGTATACTCCAGGGGGCTTACTCACCTTTGCACTATCACACTGGAGAAACACATCCAAACTTATGCTGGAATAACAAAACGTGACTGAATTACTAAAAATTTCTACAAGTGAAGCTGTGTAATAAAAATGTTTATTACTGCCTATGGGCCTGAAAACAATGGAAAAATTTTTAAGTCTTGCTGAGGTAGAAGCCAAGGAATTAAAGGACTCCTTGGAGTTAAAGATAAGACCCTAAGACAACAAAGATACAGAATGCAACTTATGTTGCTCGTTCATTTTGTACTGCCAGTCATACAAATCTTGTATAAATGGAATTCATGGATATGTTTTTGTGCGTATACGCTTAAGCCAGGGTATTGCCAAAACTTCCCATCGGTTTAGTCTTTTAGAACAGGTAGCATTTTATCCAGCTTTATTCTGTTATTTTGATTGAATGTTAAATATTTGTGTTATATAATAGGTAGTTGAGCAGGAAGAGAGAGAGTATGCTTCTTCTGTGCTTCCAAAGATCAATTACTATTTAAAAATTATCACTTAGTGGTAACACACAAAGAAGATTTTGGAGATTAATGTGCTGTGACTGTTAATGATTCATTTCCGTTCTAATTCTACGTACAGCTAGCCAGTATTAAGAAGTAAAATTCTGTTCTTCTGTGTACTAAGTTATATGAGAAAAGTCACTTACACAGATCTGAAATTAACTGTGATGCAATGAGAATATCTCGGTGCTATCCCAAGACAGCATTTTGAATATATTTTCATCTTTTTTATCTCTATTGTGAAATACTAATGTGTTTCTGGACCCATGTCTTGGAGAATGCATTTCTATTTATTTCCATAATGTAGGTGTTTATAAGCTGTACATTTTATCTGTTGATACTACTTACTTCTTCCCTTATAGAAGGACCTTATTACAAAAGACCTCTTCAGTTTACTTTCCCCATTCTGAACCCTCTTGCTTTTCCAATGTGTCTATTTACCTCTAATTGACAAGCTGTTGTGAGCAATTAGGTGTTCCCTAGTTAGCTGGCCTTTGCAGAGAAGATTCTTGAAGGAAATCAACAAAATTAACTACCACACATTTCTTAGCTTGAAATTCCCAATAAACCAATATAAAGCAAATATTCATACATTAAAGATTAAATACTTCAATTCTTTTGACAGTAATTGAGTGTATTTTCAAGAGAGGTTTAATTTTGATAGATTTTTTTTTCTTTCCATTTTATCTCTGTTTGTCTCAAATAGTAAATATTTCATACTGCTGACTAACACTTTAGAGTTGGCACAACAGTCAGAGACAGATTAAAGGCCTCCAGCTGCAACTTTAATAAGGAATACCATTCCATAAATAAAGTTAATTTTTACACAGTGGTTTTATATCCATAGAAGTAGTATTCACACAATACATCATCATAACTACAATAATAGATACCCCAAGTCTCCCATCAGTCCTAGCCCCAAAAGGATCAAATGCTATTGATTAAGATGCCTCCATAATAATCTCAGAATACCTGTTGATGTCATTAGGATCTGTCTAGGCATTGCATCACCTGTTTAATTTTGAACTCTGAGATAAGACTTGCAGACTGAATTTTTGGAGGAATTAGCATGCTTGGAAAGGCAGCTGAATAGCTAACCTATAGGTCCTTTTAGAAAACACATTGATGGAATTTAGATGACTAAGTGTTTTGGCAAATCTACACCTGTCTTCAACATACTGAAATGACTTTCACAAGCCTTAGGGCTTAAGCATCTTTAGTAACATAACCAAGAAAATACATAAAACAAACAAAAAAAAAAAATTTCTCAAGCACAGCAAAATACTGTCCAGAACAGTTTGTTTTTTTTTTTTTTTTCCTTTTCTATGTGAAATACATTATGGACATAGAGTAAGAAAGCAGCTAGCCTTAGAGTTCAGAGGATGACAAATGTGCTATTCAAAGAAAATATTTTTCTTACCACAAAACACTGACCACCCAAAATACTGACAGTTCTTTAAAGAACAAAGCTGCTATACCCTCCTGGGGTTTTTTTGGTTTCAGAAAACATGAAAGGAGAAGGAATATGAAGTAGCTGATTCACAGTCTAATGCTTTATCAGGTGAAGTCAGTAGTACGATTCTCTTCTGTTGAGGTATTACGAAGGTGGACATCCCAACATAGTCATCATTCAGAGTTTATCATTGTAACATATAAACTTCAGTGACCTTGTTTTCAATTGATATGAATGTAAATAAGGTAAGAAGGAATTAATTCACAGTAGCCAAATATCGCTGTCCAAGAAACCTATTTGTGTTCTTAACTGATCAATAAAAGCTCAAAACACATCTTTGATGTCTGCTTAGGTTCAGTGCACACCTTTGTTTTTTCCAGTTCCTGTCAGTCTAACACTAACTCTTTATTTTTTGTCTTTTTGTGAACATTAGTCCTTCAAGTAAAACATGACTCAGCTTTAGATCTAGGGAAACTGACACTTGTGGGATAGAAGGTTGAACTGTTACTGGAAGCCAGTGACTAAGTTGTCTGGAAGAACTGTTGCCCAGTACCTCTGATTTTAAGTGATACAGGAACACTAGAGAAAAATTGGTGTTTTGAGAAGTGAATTAACAAGGGTGGAAGAAGGGAGTACCTATTTCACAAGGAAACATGTGACTTAGCTGCAAAACAGACTTCAGGTTGGTGATGTGCCATCACAGGATGTGACTGGTTTGACTCTATTTAAGAATAAGTATTTGGTGCTGTTGCATATTTATTAGCCTGAGAATGAAATCCTGAAGTTAGGAATTTGCCATGTGAAAGAAACTTGCTGGTTACAAATGTGTGGGTTTTTAAAAATTTTATCAATTACACACTTCGAAATAGAACTACTTGTTTTCACTGATATTTAACTTAAAAGAAATGCATTTCTTAATCTCAAGAATTCAGTAAATTTTCCTTTTACTTCAAAGATACGTTCTCCCCCTAAAAAAAATTAAAGAATTCCTCCAGAATATGATGCACTCCTTCTCATGTCCTCCATAAAGATATTTATCAGTAAACTCTGCTTAAAACATTTCAACAAACCTGACTAGTGACAAGATCAGTCACTGCTTTTAAAGGTGAGCTGTGGAAGGCATTTACAGTGTTTAGATTATTCCATTAGTTTCAAAAGGAGTAAATTAATCATTTACATTAAGGTCACTGCTAATTACAACATTAACCTTGCAAAGTTTAAAAGTATGAATAACTCACCATAGTGTAATTCAGCTTCAGAAACAAGCAAATTCAAAGCCTAACTAATGTGAACACAGGCTAATATAATTTTGTGCATTCAGATTGGTTACATCTCATCATTTTTTGCTGGCTTCTTTGCTTTCTTGCATGCTTTTGTTTGGGCTTTTTATTTGGCAGGGGAACTACATGCATATAGCAGTAATAAATTGTATAGTCAGTCATGTAATGAACTCACTATATGCCATTTCTGATATAAATCCTGTAATTTTTACATCTATCTGATTTCTGCTTGGGTATCCATATTCCCAAAATTATATTTGAAAAGTCTTGGTCTCAGGTTAGTTTCAAGTATTCTTCATTTGTGCAGTCAAAATGCTTAAGAATAGTTTCTTCCTCTGTCTCCATGAACTGATACGTTCTTCCTGGAAGCAATCAATCTCCTGTTTGGACAGTTAAGACTCATCATTTCTAATTATTGCAGGGCTAAACCGAAGATATGGTAAATTTCAGCCTCCTAATTATATCTGTTGTTACTCTTAAACCTTACAGCCCTTCACACTTGTAACCACCATAAGTTTTTCTGAACAGAAGCATTTTGAATACTTATGTGGAGCATTGATTATATAGTTTTAATATGAGGGGTGCATATACTAGGGGTGCATACTGACAGAAAAATATGTGAGAAAACTTGAAGAATAGGGCTTTTGAACATTTCCCTCTAATATCTTAAAATAAGCACATTAGAAATGTTAGGATAGGTGTTACATGTAGTCAAATCCCTTGTGAATAAAATGTCAATTCTTAAATCAATCTGATTAAGTTTTCATCCCTTATTAAGAACTGAAAATTATGCAATGGCATATCAAAATTCTACAGATGAATATTTTGTTGCAACAATATCAGGGACTCATTTGGAGGAACACTAATGTTAAAGTTCATAACCTACCCTGATTATTATTATCTAATTACTCTTACCTGAGTCCCACTTTACCAAAAATAGATAATAAAAAAACCCCAAACCCTTAAACAATTTATAATATTTAATAGAATGTTTTATGCAGGCTTGAAAACAGTGAATTTAAGTGTTTTGCATTATAGAGTTTTTATTTGAGCTAATTTTTAAATGTCATTAAAATCTGCAAACTGATTCAAGCCTGAAAATATGTTTCAAGAACTACAAAGGTATATATTTGGAAATGGTGAATCATAGTACAAATATTGAATTCTGCGTAATTTTAGACTTTCTTTTATGAGATAATTTAAACATTCAATTATGGAACTTGCAATTAAAAATGCACTCTGATATGATCTAAAATGAAATTCTTTACAGTAAGAATGGTGAGGCATTGGAACAGTTTTCCCAGAGGAGTTGTGGCTCCCCCATCCCTCAAAGAGTTCAAGGCCAAATTGGACGGGACTCTGAGAAACCTGGTCTCGTAGAAGGTGTCCCTGCTCATGGTGGGAGAGTTGGAATGAGATCTTTAAGCTGACTTCCAACCCAAACCAATCTATGATTCTATGGTAATGAGACCTGTAGGAAAATTCAGAAACATATTTAATAAGAAGAAAAATAGAACTGCAGGAGTTCTATTTTTTTCACAGGAGTTCTATATTTTCATTTGCTAATTGTTCCTTTAAGGTATGTATGAGGTGTTGCAAAATCATAATTCTTTCTGACTGTTCCTATCAGCAAACAAAAATATGTGTATTAAGAAAACCATGGTATTTGACAATGGCTGTTGCAACCAGTAATATCGATCACTTCTTAATTTTTTTTAGATCTCTATCCTGAGACAAAACAACAGGATGTGCCTTGGAGAAGAGTAAGTTAAAAAATCCTTTGTCCTGGTATATTTTCATTATAGTAATAACAACTGGTTACTGTATATTGAGTTTCAGTTAAAGAAATCTGACATCCATTATTTTTTAAAATACTAAGCCGCTCCCACTGCACTGTTTATTCAGACTTAACCTTGATTTAAGTAAGTAACTTTTTAAGGAGCTTTTTTCAGGAGTAACTTTTTATTGAGTACATTGAACTTAAGCATTAAGACTTCTAGTAAATTACTATCAAATATTTAAGCAGCAACAGAGAACTCTCCTAGATTATTTTGTTCCTTCAGGTAACTTTCCTCTAGAGAAGACAACTGAAGGAAGATGAGTTATTCTTAAGAAATAAGATTGTATGTGTTTAGCTACCTATTAATCACTTATGCTGAAATAAAGTGACTAAAACATGACTAAATCACTAGAAATTTCTGCAAGTGAAGCTGTTTAATAAAAATGTTTATAACTGTCTATGGGCCTGAAAACAATGGAAAAATTTTTAAGTCTTGCTGAGGTAGAAGCCAAGGAATTAAAGGACTCCTCGGAGTTAAAGTTAAGACTCTTAGACAACAAAGATACTTATGTTGCTTGTTTATTTTATACTACCAGTCATACAAATCTTGTATAAATGGAGGTCATGCATATGTTTACAGCCTGAAATAGCTGTCTTCTCTGTAGTGCTTGGAAAGTTGCTTTTTATTGGGAAAAAACATTACATAGACCTAATATACAATTTACATGTCTCTCTCTTACACAGCATATGTAGTGAGCTTTAGAATGGAAACATTTTTCTTGTCTAATTTTTGTATTGTTTTATTTTGCATAGTTTTGCTTTATCCCAATAACAACAGGTTCAAATGCCAGAGACTCGATGGCATAGCTTGAGCAGAAATGAACTGTATCGGTTAACTGCTTGATATTGAGGGAATGACTAACAGCAAAGCCTTTTTTAAGTCAAGAACCCATCACGCTGTTATTCAACAGCAAGATTAGTGCAATGTAAGTAGTGTGGATTACCAAGTGGTATGATGCTACATTACAATGCTGGCTGCTAATCCTTATTTCTATACGTTAAAGATACCATAAAGTCTGTTTGGAAAAAGTAAAGTTATAATAATCCTGCAGTTATAAAAGAGAAGATGAGCACACCTGGAATTTTGCCTTTGTTTTGGTGAGATTAGGACTTGGATTTTAAAACAAAGACTTATACCAGTCCCTAAAGAAACAGAAGCTCTCTAGACAGGAAAATGAGTCTTGTTTGACTGCACACACAAAAAAGGATGCAAGGGGGCAAAAGTATGAGCAATACTGAGAAAAGATAATCTGTGCTGGCTCCTGGGAGAATGTTTCATTTTTCCTTTCCCCAAATTTAAAAGCAGTCTCCAAAAGCCACTGAAATCACTTGAGGTATATCTTCAATTCATTTCAATTGTCACAGTTCCGTTCCATTCAGCACAGTGGTATTAATTTTCATCACCTCACTGCTTGAACATAAATCTTTATTACCTCAATTAATGAGTTTCATTTTTCCTTTCCTTTGATGTGTTTTGTGAGAATACACTGTACTTTCAGTCACATTTTCAGGGCACTCTAAGAGACATTTGGCATAAACCCCTCAATATTGTAGCTATGCGGTTTTCAGGCCTACTGAGATATTTGTATCAGACTCAATGAGTAAATGTCTTTTTATTCTGGAGCTGTTCTTTAGTACTCAGAGTTGTACCCTAATGATACACCAAGATCACAAGATGGTCAGAAAGAATGTTTTAATGGGAGGAAGCAAGACGAGAAGGGGGAATGCCATCTTCTTACCTTACAGTTATTAGGTTGCAAAAATGAAATCATTCACAAGCAAAGTCTGAACAACACATTTAGAGGTCAAATGGAGAACTGATATTTTCCTAAATTAAGATATTTTCAGATAGAAGACTCTGCATCCAGCTTACTTCATATGATTGCAAGCAACACTAGCAATATACTGCTAGCAAACTAGGAGGGAAAAGGGATATTGAACAGGAAGATGTGAGTGTTATGTCCTAAAACCAATATTTTGATTCAAAATGCAGTAAAGTATTTTACCAATTCCAGATAAAAACTGCAGCTGTGTTCATAGAATCATAGAATAGAAGCATACAAACATTTATGTTGGAAAAGACTCTTAAGATCATCAAGTCCATTAACCTAACACTGCAAAGTCCACCACTAAACCATGTCCCTAAGCATCATGTTTACTGATATTAACAGGTGAAAATAAATTCACTAACTTGCAGATTACTACTTCATGCCATCAGAGGTGTCATTAGAATAAAAGTGTTCTGGCAAAATTGAGATTACAGAATTAAGGTAACATTATGTTAACAGAAGTTGCATGACAGTTTTTCCACAATTGTAGCTCACCAGGTTAATCCTGGACTGCACTTAAATGCAAAGCACACTAACAAACTAAAAAATGTTTTTAAAAAAGTCAGTATAAATTCTTTAATATCTTCAGGGAAGATTATAAAAAAAACAGCTTTAGAGTATCAGAAAATAGGATGATGAACTTTCTTTTAAAAACCAAGCGATATCCTTTTCTGGAGAAATAAAAATGAGGGAGCTGAAATTTGTTTTTTGACTGATTCTGTTCTGTCCTGTCAAATGACAAATGTTTAGCATTAGAGTTTGAATATTTCTTAACCAGTCAGACTAATATGAAAGTCCCTTAAAAACTGACTAACAGATAATGTATATCTTTGAAAAATTTCTAAATTATAGTGTCTGGAAACAGGTATATTTTCATTTATAATTTTTTTTTATTGTTTTAAATAAATTTTTCATAAATTTGTAGACACTGAACAAATTCTAATTATTTCTAAGTCTATTCTAAAGCTTACCCTTTTATTATAGCGATAAAATGTCTCTCTTACAATAAAATCAACCTAGATCCTAAAAATATTAGTACTAAGAGATTCCTAGAAATGTAATACG
>VWZT01015346.1:52244-90596 GCA_013397055.1 Pachycephala philippinensis
AAAAAAAAAAAGAAAGAAAATTAATCCGTGTTTCCTCACGTTATATCATCTAGTCAGGCAAAGGGGATTAAATATTGAAACACAAAGTGTTAGCTCCTGTAAATCACATAAGCCAACTGTGAGAGAAGCTAAGGACTTTTAAATACTATGATATTTTGTACAATTGTTGCCGATGGAAAAAAATGGTTAGGAGGTGAATTTTGCATGACAATCTTAACAATAATTAATTTAGAAATAAATTACCTATGTTTGTATTGTTTGTATCTCTGTATTGTCTGTATTTTTGAAGGGAAAGTGATTGTTCATAGAGTGTGGTATAGACAGAGATTAATGGTATTCCTATTTTCATAGTAGTACTCTGCAACTTTAGATTTATTTTTTGAATACATCACTCTGATTTTTAAGTAAATCAGAGAACTAAATCTGGAAATATGTCCAGATTACTTTGCTGAGGTATGTGCCATAGTTCCAGATTTAATTTTTTTCCGTTTGTACTGAGGGTTTGGATTTTTTTTAAAAAGTGAAATTCAAATTAATATTCTATATTATTGAAAGGTAAATCTAAAAAATACTACCAGTTCACAACTAGGAGTAAAAGATAATCCTTAAATGAATTCTTCTATTATGAAATTTTTTGGAAATTTTTCTCAAGGTCATCTTTTTTGCCTGATTTTACCTTTACTTACAAGCTGGTAGACCTGTATTTTATTCTAGAAAGTATGAAAAATAATCCCTACATGGAGACTACAATCTAGTACTAGTAAGATCCATTAATAAGGTGGTTAAAAATAATCTAGAAGAGTTTTCTGCTGTATTGGGTATCTGAATGTGCTCACGTGGTGATTGCAAATTTCAGATCAAGGAAAAGGCAAGAATAGTCAAAGAATAGAACCTCCATTTTAAATTGTATTGAACTGTGAAATTTTAAACTCCCGATGAAATGACTGATGAAAGTAGATAGGGAAAAGTCTCTTGACAAGAACTTCTGTGTTCTTTAAAGATCTCTTCTCATTTAGTGCTCTTTTCCCTTCCCTTTTTTTTCTTCGTGCATGTGTCCTCAACTTGAAGATTTCAGATCAGAGTATAACAAACCATTTGGCTGAAGATTTATCTATATTCTATTAGTAGATTATATAGTAAAACAAAGCTGTTAAATGCATTCATTTTTAATAATGGATTTTTTGTATCTTATGTTCCTAGCTCAGAGTATATTGGAAACCTGTAAGAAAATACTTTTTTTTTGAGGCAGGTTAAAAAACCAATACTATTTATAAACATCAGAAATCAAGTTTTCCACTAGTTACCCTATTTGTCAGTGCTATGCAATGATGTTCCTGACTTTTTGTGGTTAGATTTATGGGCAATTACTATCTTTCTTTAGGATATCTGGTACGTCTGCTTTGTTGAACCAAATTATTGTATCAGACAAATAATACTTTACAGCATCCTTTTTCTCAGGCAAGTGTCTTAAAATGCTAAAAGGATTCTGCTAGGAAAAATACGAGATCCTAATTCACAGGGACACTTACCTGAGTTTTTCTGCTGACCCTGATGAGTCCATGTCAATGATTTTGGAGATGAGCAGAAAATAAATCTTTTCAGTATAAACATTTCTGCTTCTTCTTCTGTTTATCAGTTTCAGTTTCCACACTTGTTTGCTTCTTCCTACATTGTTCCAACAGAGATTTATGTGAGACTGTGATGTAAACCAGACAACTGAAATGATTGGAGTAAAAACCAGTAATGCTGTTCATTTTTCTAACCCTTCTCACACTGGTGTTACCAATGAAGTCTTGCCCTGAAAACAATAGTTTTGGTGCCATTCAGAAGGCTGCCTTCATTTCAGAGGAGCAATAAAGAGCTTCTTAAACTGCTTTCTCTCTGACTGAAATTTCTCCTGAAACTACACCCTGAGTAACTGTTCACTTCTGACAATGAAGTCCTGCAAAGAAAAGTAACCATGAACTTGATTGCCCACAACTGCACGCGATGTAGTCATTTTTCTTACAAAGTAGTTGTAAAAAGCTACACTTATGGTCTGGCAGCATTTGATACCTCTGTTTTCTCAGCGGTAAATGGTGGTACAACGTGTAGCTGTAAAAACGAATCAAGGGTATTGTGTTACTCGGTACTATGCAAGCCACAATACTCAGGTTGCATTGTGTTCCCTTCTCCTGAAAAGGAAAACATAATTTGAGATTTACTGTACCAAATTATATCACTTTGAGCCTCTGATTGCTACATGTAGAGAGCTATTATTTGTATGGCACAACAAGCAATCAACTACTGAACAGCATCATGTGTACTGATGACACTATTAATACTGAAGCCTTGAATTCTAGTACTGGGAATGTGGGGGAAATATAACAGCACTGCATTGCTTTTTCTAAAACAATCTCTAACTATACAATTTTTCTTCAATTTAAACATGAACTTTCAAACCTGGCCTCATCTACTCAGTTCCTCCCATAATTAAATTAATTTTGATATAAAAGAGTTAATGATATATTTCCAATTTCAGCTGAATATTAATTCAGTTTTGGTAGTTCAGCATTAAGGACTGGGCAACTTAGGAGTGAAGAAGCCATTATGAAATATTACCTGTCATATACAATTCTATGGAGGTTTACTGGGCAGTGTTTGACCTAAGATACAGCTGAGTATGTGAGATGGATTTTGCTTTTGAGTAACATACTTGTAAAGTGTGTAACATGACATGATATTTTTGTAAATTATATATTAATAAAGCAGACCTGAAAAAATGCAGATGTTGGTACAATTTTGGTTTGACTATATTGACTGTACTTACATTTGTGTTTTCCAGCTAAAGTATAGTTGAGTATTGTTGATCTTCTGATAGACGACTTTCAGGTTTTGTTTATTTAGGGTCAGAAACTAATCTTATTACTAGCAATGATTTGGCATTCTACAGTGTTTGAACAGAAGTAACTGAAAGAAACAGTTGGTCTTATAACAATAAAACAGGTTTTTTTCAATTGTAATGCTACAGTTGAAGACTAGAATATGATTGTAGAAGGGGGCATTTTTAGCTGCAATTGTGTTCCACCTTATGGGGAGGGCAAAGAGTATGAAGGTCATCAAATCACATCTTTTCTCAATTATTTTCTTACTGTTTATTTGCAAACCATGCTGAATTTTTCACATTTACACCTTTTTTTGAGCTTAAATAATTTAAGTAACATACAATTGATAATTTCACCTTTTAGAATTTTTTTATTATCTTTTACTCCTTTCAGAAAGAGTTTCTAGTAACCCTGACTAATAATCTCTTAGCAGTGTGTTGACCAGTGGCTATTCTGTGGTATTGTTGCCATGGAGTCTTGCTGAGAGGAAAAACATACCCACTTAGTGTTATGTTTTTATTTTTATTTCAGAGCACTTCTAACGAATAGCGAGTGTAATATCCTTCTGGTTTCTTACACATAAGTTTCTCTTCAATCATTCTTACTTTGCTAAGGATGAGAGGCAAAAGAAAGCATTAACGGGAGTGATGGGTAACATTAATAGTCTGTGGGCTGGCATTCATCTCTCTTTTTCTCTGAACTGCTGTGAAACCTATACATATTAGTGAGACCAGAGTAAGAAAATTAGTCACTGTATTAATTAGAAAAACAGTTATCCAAACAATCATGTGTTCTTTTTTGTCTTGAAATAATAAATGTACACCCCAAAGTCCTCCATGACAAAGTTTTTTTTGTTTTGTTTTGTTTGTTTTGTTTTGTTTTTGTGGGTTTTTTTGTTGTTGGTGGTGGTGGTGGTGGTGGTTTTTGGTTGGTTTTTTTTTTTTTTTTGTGAGAAATTCCTCATTGTCCCTGCTGATTTTTTTTTGTTTGTTTGTTTGTTTGTTTGTTTTTGGTTTTGCTTTCTTTTTTCCTGGGAAGTGGAGAGATATTTAGATATTCCTTCAAGATTTCTATTTTTTATGAGACCTGAAAAAATTAATTACTCTGAAATAAAGCTGAAACTATGTTTAATAAAATTTATGGGCTAATAGAATCTGAGTAACACCACTAATTGTCCTTGCATAATAGGCAGAGCACTTAGGGTGAAGAGATAAATGACATATGTCACTTTGCCTCTTTAGTTTTGTCCTTACCTGTTTATCTTTCTCTCCATGTCACTGCAGGAGTCTTGAAGGTCTATATAAGGCGTATTTTTCTTTTTTTTCTTTCTCTTTTGCATTAATATGGTAGGATTTGTAGCTTTCACTTGATTCTTTCTAATGATTATAATATATTTCATCACAGAATTTAATACTGATACCTATTGAAATGATTTTGGGAAGTGGACTATCAACTTATTTCACTCAAACCTACAAAGACCTACCTAATTTCATTCATATTTCTTCCTAATTTTATTCATGCCTTTTTGAAAGTACTGGCAGTTTTCAAGATGATTAAATGCAAAAAATCTTAGCTGCAAAGAATTTCTTTCAAAGAATAACCTTGAGGGACGCATATCTGTAAAATTTCACATCATCCCATACAGGTTTGTCTCCTCAGAACAGAAAAAACACTGCAACCTAAGATTAAATGAGCAGGTGGTAGAGAGCTTCTGATTTGATCATGTTGCTTTTTTAGACAGACTAATTGTTCTGATTTATGGTTATCACCTGTATTTCATGGATGCTTGCTTCAAGCTCTAATTAATGGATAATTTTTAATTGCTGCAACTCTAATTGTTCCCTGGATTTCAAAGAGTAGAGGAAACATGGTTGTTAGCAACTAGAGGCCTTGGTTCTGTGACCTTTTTTTTGTGTTAGAAGTGGGAATTGTAACTGTTTGGTGTTGGGTTTGGTTTATTTTGGTTCCTGTTGGTTGGCTTTTGGTTGGGGTTTTTTTTTTGTAAGGTATACGATTTCATAGGATCTCTGAAATAAGAATATTAGGCTATGTATGTAGTAACAATCATGATTAAAATTCTGCAGAATTTCTCTTTAGTGTTAGAATATATTATTTTAAAACTTTCTCATATAAAATTATTTAGGCCATAATAGATTTTTTTACATAATTTGACTGTTTATACCTTGTCACTATACAATATAAAAACAGAGTTCTATAAATCCCTTGGTAATGTTTTTTGGCTAATGAATTCCTTTCAAAGATACATAAAATCTTGGTCTGAAAATTTAAAAACATGGAGAATCCGCCACTTCCCTTTGTTATGTCCTTCAGTGAACACTGGGTACAGTTATACTTTTTTTAATAGAAAGGCTTCTAGTCATGCTATAAATAATGAAGAAAAAATAGATTACAATAGAACATGGACTTATAAAAGTCAGTACTGCTACAAGAGTAATGCCAGTGCAAACAGAAATATGAAGATGTTTTTAAAATACTAAATTACAATAGTACTTTATAGTACATTAAATATAATGCATAAAGTAGAAGAGGTCAGAGAAGAGGTCAGAGATCATTCAGACGTGATAGAGAAGTGGATGAATATTGAAGTGGTTTTTTAATAAAGTCATGCAAATTTCATATATCGTTACAAGAAAAAACAGAAAATGAATTCAGTTAAAATAGCATTCTTATAGATGAGCTTTACTTGAAACTGTTGGTCGAAATACAACTAGAAAAGTTGGTAAGACTTCATGGTTTGTTTTTAATCATTTTAAGTGTAAAGGATGACATTGGTGAAACATTTGCAAAAAAATAAAACCAAATGAAACAGTGCAGTTCCCCCCAAAACTGTAAATTTCTGTAACATCTTATCTTTGACCATTCATGATTCATTCTTGTTACAAGCACCCCCACTTATGAGCAAATTTTTACATTTTATATTACTAGAACATTTTCTGTATCTCTTAGACTTTGCTTAAATGTTTTCAGATTAATTCCTCAAATTTTCTTTCTGATTTGCTGGTTACATAGCATATATGAATCTTAGGAGAATGAAAACACATACACAAAGAGATAACACACACATAAAATTAAAGAAATTCAAGAGGGGAAAATTGTACTGAGGCTGTTCAGGTAATGTACTTGATCATGTAGCATTTAAGCTTCCTCTTTGGTAGTCTCCAAAAATATTAAAAAAAACCTGCTTAGTAAAATTGATTGAATAATTCAAAGCAGTCCAGGTAGACTCTGTGGAGGAAATTAGGATACTCTTAAAATATTTAAGAATATCACAGTATCATAGAATCACAGAATGGACTGTGCTGGAAAAGACCTTAAATATAATCTAGTTCTAACCTCTCTGCCATGGGCAAGGACACCTTTCACTAGACCAGGTTGCTCAGAGTCCCTTCTAACCTGGCNTTTAAAACCTTTTCCCCTTGTCCTGTCACTACACATCCTTGTAAAAAGTCTCTCTCCATCTTTCTTAGTGGCTCAGTTCAGGTACTGGAAGGCTGCAGTTAGATCAAAGCCTTTTCTGCGCTGAACAATCCCCATTCTCTTAGCCTTTACTTGTAGGAAGGGTGCTCCATTCCTCCAATCATCTTGGTGGCAGAGCTGGATGCAGCACTGCAGGTGGGGTCTCACCAGAGCAGAGCAGAGGGGCAGAATCCCCTCCCAGGCCCTGCTGCCCACACTGCTTTGGATGCAGCCCAGGACACGTTTGGGTCTCTGGGCTGTGAGTGACCATGGCTGGGTCATTTCCAGCCTCTCAGCCACCAGCACCCCCGATCCTTCTGGGCAGGGCTGCTCTGATCTGTCCATCCCCAGCCTGTGCTGACTCCAGGGATTGCCCCCACCCAGGTGCAGCACCAGCACTTTGTCACTAACCCTCATGAGATTCCCATGCGCCCACTTCTCAGCCTTGTTTAGGTTGCCCTGGATGGCATCCTGTCCTCAGTTGTATCAATTGAACCACTCAGCTTGGTGTCATCTACATACTTGCAGAGAGTGCACTTGGTCCATCTGTGTAGTCATGAATGAAGGTACTAAAAAACACTGGTCCCAATATGGACACCTGGAGGACACGTGTTGTCACGGATGTCCCTCAGGAACATGAAGATTTTACATGGTTTATACATGTACGTATATGCCTCTACATAGGCACAGTTTTCATTAAAAAAATCCAACCAACCAACCAACACAATATAACCTTAATATTTTTCTTCTGAAAAAAAGTGTTTTCTGAAAAACTTGCAGACTTAACACCATATTCATGTAAGTCTTCCATATTTTTTCACTAACATGTTTAAGACCAGAAACTCTCTCTAAATTCCTGTACTATGATAAGATGCAAAAACCCTCTAAGACTTTCCTCTGCTTAGTTTTAGTATATCACAATTCTGTTACAATTTAAAAATTTTTGATTTATCTTTCACTAAAATGTCAAAACATGTTATAGCTATGACTTCTTTAGACAGAATATTTGATCCAGTACCAAAATTATCATTTGTTTTTCAAAGGACAGAGCAAAACAAGAGATTAAGAGATGTGGCTAATACATACAAGTATAAAGTCGAGGTTAATATTAGTGTAAGCAGAGGATTAACTGTTTTGGTAGCCCACCATGTTTTATCAATTTTATTTTTGAACTGTTTAACACGATAGAGGATTTAAATATTTCTGTATTATAATAAGTGTGTAAACACTGAATATGAGGGCTCACGGATATTTTATTTTAAAATATATTTGTTTTCTTCCAAGTCAAAACAAAACTGAAATTTTAAAGCTCTCAGTAATGAAACAGAATCTCTTTTCCCTTCCCTGTTACTTTCCTCTTCACTTTTCCCATACAGAAAACCAAGTATCAGTTCTGAGGGAAGGATATTCTTAACTCTGGTAAAACTAATTCACCTACCGGTTAAAATCATCATCTAGTTTTTAGATTAAGTGCTCAACTTTATCTTTAACCAGACATTTATTTTTCCTCTTAGGCAAATGAAGCACCACAAATGATCCTCAACCACTCTTCCATGGCTGTGTTCTCAGTGGAAGAATGATAATTAAAGAAGGTTGGGATACTAAAAACCAGGGGTTTTTTTTTCTGAAAGCATTAGTTTTAAGCTTTCAGAACCACATGCTTCCCCCTGTTTCCCTCTATAGGTAGTGTTACTGCTTTAACTGACAGGCAGTTTTTAGCACTTTACATTGGCACTAAATCCCAACATGCATATTTTGTGCTCTGGTCTTCAGTCAGACAGCTGTGGCCTGGGTGTGAGCTTTCAATGCAAAACAGAGATGTTATTGCAACATGCTTATTTCATTCCCTTGGAAAGCATAAAATCAGGAGAAACATTGCAGTGACAAAATCATTACTACATTCCAACCTTCACAAAGAAAAAACTCTCCAGCTGGTGAAAAGGATATGGTTCTACATTGTGCTAGATCTCACCTTATCACATAGTTGATCTGCCTTGATTGGATAGATGAAACTTGTATTAGAATTTCAACAGCAGGCTGCAATCACACTCTACTATTGTTAAAGAGACTTATTCTATGGACTAGGGCTAAAAAGCTTCAATGGCAATGTCATAGTTCGTTTTGAAGTATTATTTTGTGAAATACAGTTTTAAATAAAGTATATTTTAGAGGTACCAAAATAGATCATATTTAAGCAATTTAGTTACCTGTAGATTTGCCTACAGAGCAAGTTAAGCATTTCAGAAAAAAACCTGCAATCTTTCAACATTTAAAAATCATATATATTCTAGCTTTTCATTGGCACAACAAAGACAACTTCAGCCTGTCTAACTTTGGTTAAGTCAAGCCCCTGCTAACTTGATTCATATGCCGCATTAGTGAACTTGGCCTTTGCTGATGGGAAGGAGAGGAAAACAGGTTTATTGAGGTCTATTATGCTCCCATTAACCTACAAAGCAGAGACACTTTCTGTCATTTTAAGTGTTCATATATTGGATTCAGCAACATTGAAGTTGACCACCTCTGCCCTTACTAACATCTGTCATTATAATCAAAGGAAATGACTAAAGAGATGGGGTACTCCATCTGTAACTTGCAGATCAGGCTTGGCTTGTATTCATGAGCAGCGTGTCCTTATCGATATGAATATTAATATTAATGCTTTAAAATGGTAATCTTTGTGAATAGTTGCTGTGCCCCTTTATCCCCTTGTTTCCTTTTTGAACTTCAACATTTGTTTGATATTTCCTAATTATATCCTTTCGGTCACTAAACAGACATGAACATGGCCCTCTGGTCAAAACTGCATTCAGGTTCTGCAGCCTACAACTCTGGCAAGAAAAAGACGTTGTGGCCTCAAATTAATTAGGGTGTGCCTTATAAAAACAAATCAAAATGATGCATAAAGAGAGTCACTAAAAAAGAATTGAGGGTCCTGAAGATTTTTTAACATTTATCTGCATCTGTTTGGTTGCAATAATTATTTCGCTTACTTTTCAACCTCTGTGTTCCCAGCACATATGTGAATGTATAGAATTGGTTAGCAAATAGAGAAAACAGGATTTTTGTTTGCGAATAAACCTGTGTCTAAAAATTGGATGTAGGAAATTACTTTGACTTTACTTTTTTTTTCCCAGTTGTTTTGCTTTTTTATGCCCAGGGTTTTTTGTATTATGTGGTGGATAAGTTCCAGAAAAAACACCTGCACGTCAATCACATGCAATTTGCAATTTCTTTAGACTGTTGGTTACTTTCCTTTTTTTGTGGAAAAGATGCAATTATATGCAAAATTACACTGATCATGTCAACATATTAATACTGGACCTCATGTTTACTCATGCTTTCCTTTTTGGAAATCAATAATCCTAGAATCATCATGATATTAAAAGGTACACTGTGAAGTATTTAAATTCTATGTTAGAGAAATCAGCAAAAGAAAAAGCCAATTCATCAGCATGGTTTGTTTTCCATGTGAATTATGAATCCTCTATCCCTCAAATTCTGAACCTTCACAACACTGCTGTATATGAGAGGACTATCTTTGAAAAACTTCACAATGTGGATTTTGCAGAGTTACTAAAATTGTGGTGTTTTTAGAGCAGAAAGCATTTTTGTCTGCCTGCAACCTATATAAAATTCTAACGTGAACACTGAAAAAGGGATCAGATTGAATGATGTACGAATTTTAATTTAAACTCTTAATTGTAACCATGTACGTGTAGTATTAAGTACAGGGTTCATACGAATGAGGAGGCCAGGGCCCAGCATTCAGGATAAAAGTGGAAAAGAAGCTGTCCAAGCCAGCAGTGTACTCTTGTGGCCAAGAAGGTATTCTTTATATGATGCTTTAGGAAGAGCATTCCCAATATTCCCAGCACTCCCAATGGTATCCTGGGGTGCAATAGGAAGAGCATTGCCAGCAGGTGAAGGGAGGTGATCCTGTCCCTCCACTCAGCCCTGATGAGGCCACATCTGGAGTGCTGTGTCCAGTTCTGGGCTCCTCAGGAGAAAAGAGATACCAAGCTCCTGGAGCAGGTCCAGGGAAGGGGAACAAAGGTGATTAAGGGGCTGGAGCATCTCTCTTATGAGGAAAGGCTGAGAGAGCTGGACCTGTTCAGCCTTGAGAAGAGACCATGGAGAGAAGACCTCATCAAGGTCTGTAAATATCTCAAGGGAGGATATCAAGAGGATGACTCTTCTCATTGGTGTCAAGCAATAGGACAAAAGGCAATGGGCAAAAACTGATGCACAGAAAGTTCCACCTGAACGTGAGGAAGAACTTCTTTACTGTGCAGGTAACTGTGCACTGGAACAGGTTGCCCAGAGAGGTTGTGAAGTCTCCCTTACTGGAAACAATTAAGAACTGTCTGGACACATTCCTGTGCAATGTGTTCTAGGGTGACACTATTTGGCAGGAAGGTTGGACCAGATGACCAACTCTGATCCCTTCCAAATTTACCCACTCTGTGTTTCCATGACTTTGTGTTAAGGCTGAAGGTTTTATTTTAATCTTTGCTTAATTAACAGAATTTAAAAACAAACCTATTATCTAAATGGAGCTAAAAGTTTTAAAAGGCATGGGAATCACAGTGCAGGAATTCCTTGTGTCTTGTTACATTATTTTTATACTGTGACTGGTGAAAAAAAACTCAGTTGCTGTGCCAGCAGTTGGCTTAAGATAAGATTTGCATTAAAATGCATGCTGGGTTTACATTATAGCATTTCTCTGCTGTTACCCAGGTGCTATTGAGGAAGGTTCTCTACAAATTACAAATTCAGCAGTTTAATGAGTCTGTCAAGCTTGTCAATTGTCAAGGAGAGAAAATGGATAATCATCAGGAAGAAAGTTCAAGGTGATGTCTTCGCTAAGGTGTAGAATGCTAATATCAAATAAGTGTGAATATGAACAACCTCTGCGTGAAAATTATAGATTTTTTTTCAGTATCTCTGTGCCTTATAGTACAGCTAACACCCTCCCCCCCCGCCATCGTCTTCCCTCTGCTGGCTATTGTGTGCCAATTATTTCAGCATTGAAGCCCATACAGCTGAAAAAAACCCAAACTTCTTGTGAACACCTTTATAATTAACCGTTATGTTAACTGATAAACTTGACATGTATCTTCCTGTTATTAAGGTTACTTTCTTTCACCCAAGGATAACACAGAAATTATTTGTTTCCTTAAAGATGCTAAAGACATCAAAGGAGGGAAAAGCAAACACTCGTCTGATATAGAGGGATTAAAAAAACTAAAAAGAGAGAGTCTCCTTCTTTCCCAGGCAGCCTGTGTTACAGGATACGTGATAACCCACATTTTTTCTTCTGGAGTTGCAATTCCAAGTAGTGGGCATTTCTCAGTTTATTGTTTTTTTCTTTGCAATCTAGAGACATCTACAATGTTCAAACATTGTGAAATCAAGCCTACAGACAAAAAGAAAAAAAAACAGAAAAAAGAAAAAAAGTCCCTGTTTAAGTTTATCCATCATGAGATGAATAATTTGATTTTAAAATAGTTGTTTAACTCTTTTCCCTATAGCTATAAAAAAATATTTTATCAGCTATGCCACATAAAAGCTTGTATACTCAACAAGGAAACATTGTTGAGCAGATTATCACTGACTTTACGAAAAAAAAGAGTCTGAATTCAGCTGATCAACTTTATTCTTTTTTTCCACCTGAATTTTGGTATAAGATTAATTTTTAACACTTTTGCAAGATTGTTGTAGATTTGATAATTATTAATTGTTTTAGTGATAAATTTTAAAAGTTCCACTTGCTTTCCATGAACGTGAGTCCCTTTTTTCTTTGGATTCTGCCTTCTTTCTGATTAAAACTTCAGAATCAAATAAGGTATTCTTAATACAATAATTTTAGTGAGGTTTAAGTAACTTGGGAGGAGTTCTACCTGATAATTTCTTTGTTTATATAGTACTAGGGTACTTTTGACTGATATTGTGAGAACTTTGAGCACAAGTACATATAAGAAAGGGGAACACTGTCTATTAAAATTAACACTAAGATCTGTGTATTTTATTAGGTGTATGAGTGTGAAAATAATGACAATTCAAGTTGACTTGTTTACGCATCATTTACACATTTTCATCATGTATGGAACGTGTAAGACAATCAGCTTTTACTGACCTTTGCATAATTATGCCGTAGTTGTCTATGAAAAGAGGCTTCTCCTTTTGAAGCATTCTACTTATCATCAGTTCAAAATCAAAATCTTAACATATTTTACTGCAAAAGAGAATGTAAGTACCATTTTGAAGTTTGCAAAGTACTGGGTAGCCTGTGAAATCAAAGGCCATATAAAACAGTAAAGTGATCAGAACTGATTCCCTTTTGGTACCAGATGACATGCTTCCCTAAAAGTCAAATGATCTCTTACACTTTTAAAATACTAATTCCTCTCTTTATTCTCTTTATTTAGTGTGGCAGTTACGCAGGAATTTTCTACTGTTTCTTCCCTGTCTCCTCATTTCTATTGCATGTGCTGTTAGGAAAGAAACAGAGTAAAAAAAAGAAAATGATGAAAATAAATTAAAAAATCAAGCCTTATGATGTATCAATTAGAACATAAAAGTTAGCAATATTGTTACAACTGTAAAGGAAACAGTGGTAATCTTTCTGACATTTTAGGTAGTAGTTTCTTATGATGAAATTAACTTTCAGTCTCATAGCTATCTCCTTTTCTGTCTTGGCAAAAGTAGGCATAGTAATGTAAATTATTATGGCTTTAGTTTATTTTGTTTAAACATTCCTACTTATATTAGTCATTAGTTTTGTCTACCTTCTGTGAAACTGCACAGTTCCAATACAAGTAAACAGTTTTTGCAGTAGTTCAGCATTAACAGTGATTTTGTCTTGGAGGTTTATGTACGCACAGATGCATAACACTTCCATGTATATTTTTATATTTCTGAGTATGTACCTATGTTTGTATGTACACATGTACACATAAATTAGGTCAGTTAGCAAAATGCAGATTCATCTCATGAATGACTAGAAGCCAAGTTCAGATTTCAGATACACTGTTTTGAAGCTACAAGAAATTTTTGACCAAGGCTAGAAAAGGCAGTTGGACTCTGAAGCTTTCCAAATGTACAAATGAGAAGCTACAGATGCAGGTATCACCTACTTACTCATGGTCAGGTCACACCGTAATTTTGTTTATTTTATTATAATTATTCATTAAGAATAACATAAGGTTAGAGTTTGTAACTACCATAGCAATTAATACATTTTACTTACACACTACAATTTCTTGAGCAATGTATAAATCTCTTTCAGCAGAGATAAAGAGGTCTGGTTTTTGATCATACTGATAGGAATCTTGGTCTTGCTTTGCTGATAAAAACCAGTATTTCTGATTTGTAGATATCCTCATCTAAGGATATGTTCTTTCAACTTGAAGGTTACTGGATTTATAATAATTTAGCTCAAGTAAGCTCCTAGTAACTAAATAGTCATGACAGTACTAGACCTTCTGAATGTAAGATAATAAATCTCAAACAGCTGTTGGAACCATAGCCTAAAATTGTATTGTTGAAATCTGACTCATTTCCAAAATGAAATTTGCAAATATTACTGAAAGGAATTATTAAAATCATGGTGTGGAAGTAGATTGAGAAGTTTCAATTCTGTGAAAGAAGCCATACTGAGAGAAGCTCCCATTTGTAATACAGCACAGATTAATACAAAGCATTTTAATTTTCTTTTCCAGTACACTGCCCCATTAAAATAAGTTATGTTGCTATGATCAAGAGGTAATTTCCAAACAAAGCAAGAAAAGTTTAAAAGTTTTTAAACTGTCACTCTCTAAGTCACATTTCCCACAAGAAACAAAATGTCTATCAAATTTTGAAAGACCCTGCACTTTACACCTGCAATTACGGCTCCAAGACTTCCAGTAAAATGCCTAGACCAAAAGTGGAGATTCATCAGAATCATTCACTTTAAGAGATTGATATTATAAGTAATAAAGACCTTTATGAAATGAACAATTCTCATGATGGTCTACAACTTCTAAATACTGCTTAGTATTGTATCATCCTTGAAGAGAAAAGACACTAAAAAGAGCTATCATTTATGTGTACATCTAGCTTGTCAGACTTTATGGTATTAAGTGCTTAAATTTAATACAATTTTATTATTCAGAATTATTTTATATTAAGGAGTTTGAAATAGTTTGCTAATTCATGTTTATTCCACACAAATGCATGAAGATTAACAGATTGCTTCTATTTCTAGAGACTTGTTAAAATTATGTAAAAATTTTCTTACTGATCCTGAATTTTTTATGATGACCTTGCACTTAAGGGACTTTGAATGATAATGAATAAAATGACATATTTGAGCTTTTTAAGGTCCATGGCTTTTATCACTTAACGCCATTGAAAACACTGCAACAGATATTTAGTGATGCTTGTGAAAGAGATAAAAATAAATATGTCAGTGTAGAATGTGTTATAGTCCGATCTATTTAATTTTGTTTGTCATTGATGTATCTTTCCAAAATTTAACTAGAAAAGTAGTTGTGATTAAATATTAACTATCCTAATATAGTTGAAGAATTGCTTATAGTACAAAAAAGAATCCCTGTCTTTAAGTGAGACAAGAATCTGCTATTTCCCAGTATTTTACTAGATTTTCCATGGTTTACCTCTTTCCAAAAACTGAGTAGTTTTGGACCTGTTTGGATTAAAAAGGAAATGTGTTTCCTTTCGCAAAAACGTTAACCCCAGCTCACGGGTTGAAGTTAACATGTTGCATTTCAGAAGAGACCTTGTGACTTTTTAATCCCGTGCACTATATTACAGAGAAGTCAACATCTGCATTAGTCATCTCATCTCTTTTGTTTTATTGACTGCTTAGGTGACTAGTCCTTTCTGCTGTAGCAGATGTTATGCTGGGAGAATGTCAATTTGTAAAGGAATTAGTATTTTTTAGTACTTCTGAACCATGATAAGTAAATTAATTAGAAATTACTTCCTTACATTTTCATGAAAACTGATGGAATACCTGTGACTCAATGAGTTCCGGGGCACAGAATTATTGTAATTTTCATTCGTGAAATAACAGTGATACCTGCAGGTGACAGAACAAAATTCCTAATGTGTCATTTACAGCAACGAAGAGACAGTGAAAAAGGGAGAGGAAAAAATAGGGTTTTCTTATCAAAGCAATTTCTTGAAGCACAGACCGTGGCCTGTCAGGGTTTAGGAATGGTATTCTCCAGTTTAGTATGCCCACTAAAAAAGTACACCCATACTGCTTCTCCTCCCCCTCCTCCAATAGGAGGCATAAATGGTGAAGACCACAGGTTAGTATAGGAACAATTTACTGGAAACAATGAGATAAGAAAATGAAGAGTAACAACAATATAAATAGCAAAAGGTTTAAAAGCGAGACTGATCCACATGCAAAATTGCTCACCATGGAACCTACAATAGTAAATAATTCTGGATGACTTCCCTCATCACGTTTTCTTGATGAGAAGGAACCCCTTCTTCCCAGAAGAGAGTCCTTTTCCCCCAGATTGTGTGCAGTCTTAGCCACCCCAATGTAAGATATTATGCTATTAGGGAGCACCCTGAAGAGACTTGAGGGGAAGCCGTATGAGGAGCATCTGAGGTCACTCGGTCTGTTCAGCCTGGAGAAGAGGAGGCTTGAGGGGAGACCTCACTGCAGTTACAACTTCCTTGTGAGGGGAAGAGCAGGGGCAGGCACTGATCTCTTCTCTGTGCTGACCAGCGACAGGACACGAGAAAATGGCCTGAAGCTGTGTCAGGGGAGGTTTAGGTTGGATGCTAGAAAAAGATTCTTCCCCCAGAGAGTGCTTGGGCATTGGAACGGGCCCCCAGGGAAATGGTCACAGTACCAGCCCTGAGAGAGTTTGAGAAGCATTTGGACATTGCTCTCAGGCACATGGTGTGACTCTTGGGAATTGTCTTGTGAAAGGCCAGGAGCTGGACTGGGTAATCCTTGTGGATCTCTTCCAGCTCAGCATATTCTGTGATTCTGTGAACACACATATATAAAATGTCTATTAAAGAATAAACTTGTCAGTATTATTTTATATTATTTTCCAAGTGCTACATATTTACACATTATATAGGTTCTCCCTTGTTCCCAAGCAATTGGATGAAGGAGGAAGAGGGAAAATTTATTCCTTCTTTTAAGGCCCTGCTTGGAAATTGTCAGAAGGGTAGTAGTATTTCATAAAATTATGAAAATAACTTCACTTATTGTAGCAAAAGAACCTATATTGCTGACTAGCTATATGTGAGAATACTTAGGAAAAGACCAGGCAAGCAGAAGAATTCAGAAAGCCTAATTTATCATTTAAATATAATTTTAAAACATTTCTATCAGTAATAAATGCAAATAATTGTATTAATTAGTATACTGACAAAGTTTAATAATTATTTCTTTTCTTATTTTTAATCAGTTTATGACATGAAGTGCAAGACTTTTTGAAAAGGAGATTCTGTTTTACCAATAACAGCCCATGAGTGATCCAGTGACATGATTGTGCCTTATGAATACATTTTTGTATTTTACTGTTTAGTTTTCTCCTCAGTAAAATAAATTGCCTAAATTTTGGTTAAAGTGTTCAGTGATGTTGTTTACTGAACTGAACTGGCAGAGATTATAGTTTAGATGCATGTTACAAAGTTTTTTTGGAAAAAAATATAAAAGGCATCCTCCTACAGCATGTAATTTTCTCCCAAAATGTACATTGAGACCCGTAGGAGTTCATTGCAGCATGTTGTGTGTATAACTCCTTTGTTGTTAAGACCTAGTACAGCTCTACTAATATATGATAAATATCATGAAGGAAAGTCCACTCTGATTTTTCTTATTGATTCTGAAAATATCATGACTGACTGACAACCATTTAGAGATGGGTGTCCAGTGATAAACTATGAAACATGAAATTATATCTTTGCCACTAAACCTTAGGTTTAAATGAAATCAGGACCAAGACAAGTAAGTACCAAATTTTGTAGTACAGATATAAGTGAGTAAATCTCCTTAAAAATTTGAAATGTGAAGCTTGGGATCATTTAGTCAGAGATTTCTGCTGGGTAACATGGATCGCTCGGTTCTGTACTCCTATGAAGTAAAAATTCTCTTTGTCCCAAAGAGTAGACAAGTTTCTGATGCAGGTGGCAGGAGATGTTGACAGTAATGGCAGCAATAAATTCAAGGAGATAGTGAAAGGAGTACAGTTCTCACTGTGAGTTGTCACCATCTGTAAGACACCCTGACTGTTCATGCTGGCTACTTTTCTATTTTAAATAAGACAGAGAGAGAGGAAAAAAGAAAGGTGGACTCAGAATTTGGTGAGATATACTTGTCTTGTTTATTTAGATTAATTCAGATGCAAAATTTATATTATAATATTATAAGTAATTATAAACTTTGCTGTAACATATTAAATATTTACCTACCCATACCTACACTCATATATGCCCTCTATCAGAGAAGCTGGAGAATAGGACGTCTATACTATGTATATATGGTTATAACTGAGAAAGATATGCACAAAAAAAAAAAAAAAAAAGTTACTGCCTTAAAAATTTACATTTTAAAGAAAAGATTGCTACATTTGAACACCAAAATGTAATTCTAAATAATAATTCTGGAAATAATTTTCATCCTTAGAAGTAGCAACTCTAAGCCTAATATTGGGAAATACTATAAAAGTAGTCTGTAAAAAGATTTTCTTTTGAACAAAAGACCATCAGAACACATCCACACACAAAGATGGAAAATTTCAAAATCAAAGTATGACTTGTTTATGAATTAATAATTAACCATGATAGTCCTGGACATCAATCTCTGCTGATTTGCATGATGACCCTTAAACATTATATTCTATGATTTTTCTTACACTACTTGACTGAGACAATGATGCAGATTATAACACTAAAAAACTAAAAAACTTTTTTTAAAGAAGTAGATGTTGCAGTTCAAGCCCTTTGGTCTGTGAACAGGGTAGAATGTTAACAGTACATAGCAAAACATCTCTTTACCCATTCCCTGTTCACTTCTGTATGTTGTTGGTACTGTTATTATAAAAGCTCTGAACATTCTGATCACTGGTTCACTGAAATAGCACATCTTTCTCTATATCTTTAATAAGGAATACTTCAGAGAGGCTGTTGCTCTGCTCACTAAATTAAAATTCTTCCAAAGCTAAAAAAATACTTTTTTTACCTTTGTTAAGATTATAAACAGTGAAAGAAAGTTAAAATAAACTATTTAATAACATTCAAGGTCAAGAATATTTTGCAAATATGTGAAATATCACTTGCCCAGCATGTTTAAGCTAAGTTAAATCTGGTCAGAAGAGGGAGTTAAAGATTTTGTCCATTTTGGTCCTTCAGCCCTACTGAAAGTAGTTAGTTGCTGAACATAATTTCAAAATGATGAATCCAAGGTAAGATAACCTATGACAACTATAAGTCTTCGAAAATATTTTTTTATAGAAAGACTGAAACACTAATATTGAAAAACCAATATACAGAATATAAACTGAATGAGAAATAAAAAAAGAAAAAATATTTCTAACTTCACTGCATCAAATTTCTGTCTTAAAATAATGAGACATCTATTAGGAGAAAGAGTAGCTTCTAGGCTTGTGTTTCTGTTGAGTTACTACATAAAAAGCAAGTCACTTGATGGACAGAAGAAGGTTTTATACTAGAGTTGACATATTTTCCCATGAAATTATAACTCTTCGAGAAAGTGGTAGATCTGGTGGTTGATTACCTCTGGATTAAATGATAACTACGGAATGAAAGGCAAGGCCAATATCTTTTCTATACCCAATTTATCTCCCCCTGAAATGAGACTTATATGTTACACAAAATATGGGAATTTAAGGGAAAACTTTATTTTGCTTTTTGTATTAATCTTGTATGTATTCTTTTAAATTATTCTGGCTTTAAAAAAATATATATTTCTTAGAACATTTTCAATGTTATGTGGCACTAAAATAGCTCTTGATTTGGCTTTGAAGTGTACAAGACCGTGGTAACTTCAGGCACGTTTCTGTAGTTAGAGCATAGTGCTAACATCTGTGTGGAGCTCCATGTTGATTTATAAACACACTTCTGCATAAACTTGTGCACTACAGATATTTGTAAAGAAAAAATGTGGTATAACTTGCCACGCTTTGAGGGAAGATAAAATAGGGGAGTTTTATTTCTTTAAAATAGACCACCTTTACACTAAAGAAATGGAAGTACTTTAAAATCCTTATTTTTAAAATATAGAATTAGAAAGCAGAGTAGAAAAGCATAATAATTTCACGAGAAATGTGTTTTTAAAATCAGACTATAAATGGGTGCCGTCTGCATGATCAAGGGTGAGTCAAAATGAAGTGGAATCGAAGTTTAGCAAGACAGCCAGTGGAAATATGACATCTTCAGAGTGAATTTTACAGCTGTTATGGAAGCAAGTAGTTTCCCTTTGATGAAAGCTTGAATATAAGAAAGAGAATCTGGTGAAAAATATCATATTCTAGGATCCAGCATAAAGATTCCATATCTGCACCCCACACAGTACATAAACTTTGGTTTATGTTTCATTACAACTAATGGCTGATTCTTCTATTGTTGTGTGTTTAAAGCTATATACATGCGTCAGAGTAAATTAACGCCTTAATTTCAAATTCTACAAGTGAGCATTATTACAAGTTACCGAAGTGGTTTTGCTCATTGTGAAAATCTGGACTTTTTAATTACAATACATTGGTATTTAAAGAAGAAAATATATTTTGTGTATTTTCCTTCTTGCATGTTAAGTTACATGAGAGAACCCTGCACTGATTCCAAGAAGTATCTAATGATGTGCAGTGATAGTAAGCGTAGATATACTGAATTAATAACTCCATTTAAAATAAATGGGTTTTTAGTTTTTAAATTTCACAGAACATGATAACTTTCCCTTAAACGTCTCTTTTTTTGTGGGAATAAGGCTTCTTAAATGTTTTAATTAATAATTTTAATATTAACTCTATTAATTTTCTATGTTTTCTTGTTACTGCTCAGTGAACGCTTACCAAATATTTATTAATCATCACAAAGCAAGCACTGTCTTAAAATCCCATGACAGTAGGACTTGTGCAAGCACAGAACCAGAAGGTGGAAAGTGCATTTTAGAGCATTTTCTGTAACAAAAAGGACAACATATGGATAAAGATATGCTGGAAAACTCAGGGAAGCAATGAGGCAATACTGGTCACCATGACAGATGGTAGTACAGGCCTTCAAGAGCATAAACATTTCTATGAGTAATTTTATATACATGTTTTATATACATTTTTCTAATTAGAAAAATTAGTTAGTAAAGTAGAGTTTTAATGATGAATTTCAAAGAAGACAAAGGAATAGCCCTGAAGATATTTACAAAGAATTCCCCCCCGTGAATGACTACATGCCAATGTTTATTTGAAAATTTAATAATGTGATGACAAGAACTAATATGAGCTAGTGAGAGGCATTAAAAAAAGATCTCTTGATACTACACAGAGATGATCAAAAGTTAGCAATTTTGAAAATGAAGGCAAATGGTTAATTCTTGATATAATAAAAACAAGGAGGAGACTTTAGAAACATTCAAGATAAAGGGCCATACAGAACAAGAGATTATGAGAACGTGGTCCAAAGCACTTGTGTATAAATGGAAAGGAGAACTTATGTGTTAAAACCTAGACAGGATTTGAGCATGTAAAGCAAGAAAGGATCAATAGGCATAGTATTGGTATTCACAATGCCTGAGAAAATGAGGCAACTGTAGGGCTCAAATACAGCAAGAAGTCGAGATATGTCTGTTAACCATATGTTACATGGTTGAACGTTACATTCTGTTAACATGATGTGACAATTATTTCTATGGGCTAGAAAATGTCATTTGGGCCTGATGAGAGAGGCCTGAAATATAGAAATAAAGTAATGCTTTTTGCCTAAAATAGTTGAATTTTTGGGTAAGATTATCGAGATGAGAATTCAGCTGGGAAAAAAGAGCTTAACCAGGGTTGGAAAGCATTTTCGGACTGCTGTGAATAGAAAGACTGAGAAAATTCTCAGAGGAATTTGAAAAAAATTATTTTTCAAAAAGAAATTTAAGAAAATAGTCATGGAAAAAAAGGAAAAAAGGATTTGTCTGACTATTCTGATGGCTTTAGACAAAGAAGACAAGAGTGTCATCCTGTCTCTCAAATTTGGATACAGAACCGCCTAAAGAGACTATGAGACATCCTGTGAGGGATACACATGTTGTCAGAGAGACTAGAGAAAAAAAGGAAACAAAAGAGATGGTAGGTGGAAACTTAAATGGGGTTCAAGGAAAGACATTCTTTAGTCTGAAGATACTAGCCATGTGCAAGGAGAGAGCAAAAAGAAATGGAGAAAAATTAGAAGGAGGAGAAAGAGAAGGAGAAGGAAAAGGAAAAAGAGAAAGAAGGAGCAAGAGAAGGAGCTGGAGAGGGAAAAGGAGAAAAGGAGAGATTTATGGAAAAATAAATCACAGTGAGAAAAGGACAATAGAATCCCATATTTTTTCATTTGTTTTCTTGGAAGAAGTTAAGCAGATATTTTATGAAGAAAAAATGGAGCTAAAAGAAGAAAGAAGAGAGGATGGAAAAGGGATGGCTGGCATTTATTTAGAAAACTGGAATTGTTTAGCAAGAAACATGATTAAGCTCAAAATAGAAGATAAATCCAAATGTCCTCTTCCACTTGACCAGTTTGCAGTATCTGAAAGGAGAAAGAGAATGGAACAGGTCAGCCTTTTCGGCTGAAAACAGAAAGAACTTTGATTGGAAGAAATTTTAACAAAGAGAAAAAAAGAATAATTGATAAACAAACAACAAAGTAAAAAGAAAAGGGAAAAAAAAATTAAAGTTTTAGAAGGGTTTAAAAGAGAGAGGACAAGAACAGAGGACGTAATACTTCTGACCTTGAAACCACAAAACAGTCACACAACTGCATTCGTGTTTGTACCAACCGTGAAAGGAAGAAGCGGGAAGAAAAATGAAAAGTTAATGGAGCTGAGAAGAATTTTGTGTGTGTTTGCTTTTGATGCGTATCATGGGTTTCCTGTCTGCTTGCTTGTCTGTCCTGTCATGTTCTCCTGAATGGGAGCCCTGTTCTTCAGTGTATTTTCCACTCCTCTCTGGTGTCAACTGCACACTTGTGGAAGGTGTCCCCTGTCCCATTGTTAGGTCATCAATACAGATTATTGGTTCCAGTATTGACCCTGGAGAAATGCTACTCATAACTGACTTTAGTACAACTTATCATATTGATCTCAGTCATCTAACAAATTTTCTATCCATCTAATAATCTCATTATCCAGTAATTATCTAATCAACCTGACTACAAGGATTCTCCAGCAGTCTATGTCAATGGCCTTTCTACAGCTGAGACAGACAATGCCCACTACTCTCCATTGTTCGTTAAACCTGTCACTTCATTATAGACGGCATTCAGATTGCTGAGATATGATTTACCACAAATTATTTATCAGGCAAAAATACATGCAGATATAAATTTATTGTAGTTTTGTTCTTGTGGAAGGAAGTATATGAACAATATTACCAGGGAATCTGGAAGAACTTGAGAAAATTATCAGCAGGGCTTGTGTGGTTACCCCTTGTGTAATTCAGGAGGTTTTTGGGAAAGCTGAAAAGTCTATAATCCAAAGAAAAATATAGATTTAAAACTCACTTAGCTGGGATTGGAGTCTTTGAAAATACTTGAGCCATTTTCTGAAAGAATAGGGTTTGTTCTGAAGAATTACTTTTTCCTTAATCAAGACTTGATAAAAGAAATGATTTGTGCTGCTCTTTTCCCCTGTTTAGATAATTTACACCATTAGCTAATGCAATAAGAAAAACTACAGTAAACATAGATAGCATCTTTTATGTGGGTGCTTAAGGTCATCATCTCGATGACTCAACCATTACTGCTCTCTGATTATATTCTTTTATTCTTTATCAATTTAGCAGCAGCATAGTGTCTAGATGTAGATATCAATCTTTCTTTCAGTCAGATACAAAACAGTTTCAAATATAATTTTTATCATAACCCGTGTTATCCTTGTGTAATTTTGCATGGGAGAAAATGAATAATCATTAGCAATAAGCACCCTATTTCACCGTAAGCTTGGAAATGCATATTCTATGGGAATATGAAATCTCAACTATGATCATAAAATGTAACAAAGACAGATGTGCAGGATTAGTTCATCATAAAATTTAATTGATTGTAGTTGAGATAGTAATTCAACAAGTGTTCTGATTTTATGATTTTCTTTTACAAGAAAAAAATAAAGACTTACACACAATTTGCTATATATTTTTGATAAAAGTAAGTAATTTTCAAATCTGACCTCAATATTGACAGTGTAAGACCAAGAGTAGTGACATGGTTTTATTTGGGTTTTGACAGGGCTGTTACATGAATCATGAGGAAATATAGAATTATCCTGCTGATAACAGACAAGTTGTTTAGAAAGATTTTTAGTACCAAGGGACAGATCAGAATAAATAACCCACATTGTTAGTTCCAGTCTTCAGAAGCCTCCCTAAACCCAGAATTTAGAGGTGAGTTACCAAACTTTCCTTCCTGCATGAAGTATGAGGAAAGGTCATCTTCTCATACGAACAGTTGCCATTGAATATGATATCAGGATGATCGTGACTTTCACGATTTTAATCAGAAGATTTCTAGAGCAGAAAAAAAAGAATATCATAGAATCACAGAATGAACTAGGTTGGAAAAGACCTTTAAGATCATATAGTCCAACCTCTGACTTAACACCTCCTTCTTAACTAAACCATGGCACTGAGTGCCACGTCCAGTCTTTTTTTAAACATGTCCAGGGATGGTGACCCCACCACCTCCCTGGGTAGATGATTCCAGCGTGCAATCATTCTTTCAGTGAAGAATTTTTTCCTAATGTCTAACCTAAATATACAGGTATCAGTCCTGTAATCATAAAGTAAATCCTGAATAGATCCATTCAAACATTGAATTCCAGGTTGTAGGAAGGTACTTTTGTCCAGATATTTACTGTACTTTTTCAATAGTTAGGTAACCTTCCCAAACAGCCTCTGATAATTGCCTTAGCAGACCAGCCTTGTGCCTAATCAGCCAATGACCATACATGTACTTTTTCCTTTGTACATTAAAAGAGAGCTTTGTGTCTTACGTTGATCAAGTTTTCTTGTTGCACAAAAATAGTATTCAAAGTTCAAAGTTCCCAAATATGTAACACCAAGGTTTGAAATGAAAACAGAAAATTATGTTTTAAAACATTACCTTTCTATAGCAAGAGACCTGCAGCTTGTTTTCTTGTCCCATATTCTTCAAGTCCATCAAGAGAATAGCTTGCACTAGCATGCCTGGGAGGCATAATGATACAGAAACCTGCAAAGCTGCTGCTTTGAACTTCCAAAAGTCATTACTGTCCATATCTCTCTAGATCTCGCTTAGAGTTACGCTTGAATCATAAATTAATTATAATATGGAATAGATTTGAATTCATTTGCTCAATCATAAATATTTTGTGCAACTTTGGACATCTTGGGATATCTAAGATACCTTCATGGACCCGGAAGATGTGACATAAGATACAAAGTGACACATGGAGGTGAGCTAGCTGGCCCATGTGTAGAAATTTGAAGAGGACATTGAAAGGCAAATTGAAGAGAAATGTCCTGAATTTCTTGTCTAAATCCTGCATATTCAAACACAGCATGGTCCTCTAAAGACATTGGAAGAAATAAGGAAGTTAGCAAAAATATCTGTATCACGCATTTCTTTGTTCCCTTCAGTAATATGCATAAGAAAAATATTCCAATGCACACTTGTTGTGGTTCCTTTGCCTACCCTATTTCTGCCCAGAACATTTGATGATTCAAATATAACCCAATTATATGAGAAACCCAATTCTATGAGAACAAAACTTTTACTTTAGCTTTGGTTCAAGGAGAAGAGAATAATTACTGACCATCAGAATATTAATAACAAATTAAAAATAAACAAAAAGTGACCAAAAAAAAAAATACAGGTGGTTTGGGGTTTTTTTCAACTGTAAGGGATTTTCCACTCTCCTTTTTTAGGAGTTACTGGCCCTTTGACAATGAAACAGGTTTTCAAAAAGTTTGTTGAGGCTTTTCAGTTGCAGACATAAAAATCCAATTTTAATGGGCACAGCCATGAGCAACCTGCTGTAGCTGGCTCTGCCTGAGCATGACTAAGGCTAGGCAATCTCCAGCCATGACTGCCAACATCACCTATTCCATTAAAGATGTTTCTATTATAGGAAATATTTCTTTCAATTTGTATTTCCAGGTAGAATTCATAAAAATTACTTTGATATTACATTTTTTAAATTGTTTTTAATAGTTCTTTTTCTTTTTTTGTTTTTGTCAAACCAATACGAAAATAACCTAACATAGAATGTTCATAAGAGATTTATGGTCAAGAATCAGAGATCGAGGCAACAAAGGGAACCTTATGGCTGGTGTTTAGAGCAGGTTGCCTGACCAAGGGCAGCCTATTGACGAAGCCTTCTTGCTCCAGCTACAGGAGGCATCACGCTCTCAGGCTCTTGTCCTGCAGGGGGACTTCAATCACCCTGACACCTGCTGGAAAAGCAGCACAGCCAGCTGGAGGTGGTCCAGGAGACACATGGAGTGCATGGAGGAAAATGTCTTGAGCCAACTAATAGACAGCCCTACCACAGGGAGTAAGTAACCTGCAGTCCTATGGGAAATGGACCAGGCAATAAGTAAAGAGGAGGCCCTGACTTTTAGGAAAGGTAACTCCAAGCTGCTCAAAGAGTTAGTCAAGAGAACCCTCTTGAAAAGTGCCCTCAGGAAGCAAGAACAGAGCTGGCAGGTCTTTACAACATTTTCCATAGAGCTCAAGATCTCTCAATGCATATAAGAAATAAGGAAAGGAATGAGGGAGACTGGCACAGATGAGTTGAGACCTGCTAATCAAACTAAAAGGCAAGAAGGAAAAGCAAACATCACAAAGTGAAAGGAGGGAAAATTATCTTGGGAATACCATAGGGACATTACCCATTTGTGTAGGGATGAGGTCTGAAAGGCCAAGCCATATCTGGAGCTGAAATTGGCAAGGGATGTAAGTAATAGTAGGAAGTGCTTCTACAGATACCTCAGCCTGGATAGCAAACAAGGAGAAGGCTGAGATGCTCAATAACCTTTTTGCCTCGGTCTTCACTGTCGATTTCTTTTTCCACATCTCTTGAATAGATTAACCTCAAGGCAGAAACAGGGGGAGGATCAGGTTCATGACAACCTGAGGAGCTTGAATGTACACGAGTGTGTGGGACCTGACAAGCTGCATTGCAGTCTTGGAACCAGAGAATGGTTTGAGTTAATTCACTTGACTGGGTTGCTCACAGCACCATGCAGCCTGGCCTTGTTTGTTTATCTTGGTTTAGGCTTGGAATTTTTTTTGTTTGTAAGCGGGCACAGGCAGTGCTCCAGATGAGCTCTTGGCACTGGCTTTGCAAACCCCCATCTCTCATCACATCTCTCCTGGTATGTAGTCCTGAGGGAACTGACTGATGTAGTTGCCAAACCACTTTCCATGACATTTGAAAAGTCCTGGCAGTCATGCGAAGTCCACTGAAAAAAGGAAACTATTGTGTCCATTTTTATAATGTGAAAAAAGGAAGACCTTGGGAACTGCTGACCTGTCAGCCCCATTTCTGTGCCTGGGAATATCATGGAACAGATCCTCCTGCAAGCCATGCTAAGGCATGCGAAAAAAAGGGAGTTGATTTGAGACAGCCAGCACAGCTTCTGCAAGAGCAAGTCCTGTTTGATCAACCTAGTGGCCTTGTACAAGGGAATGACCCCATCAGGGACAAAGAAAGAACTAACTAGTTTCATATTGTAGTACACAGTCGTTTAATTAGCTTGCCATTTCAGCTGAATCTGAAATAACTGGACAGAGGCAGCTATAGTTGTAACTCTTGTGTTGACACAAGGTTAGTATGTTGTTATTGGAAAATAAAAACCTGAACTTCAATACAATTGAATATTTATTGAAATGTATTTATTTTCTTTGGAGGAAACTTGATGAAAGACAAATATCAGACTGTTGCAAAAATAATAATAAGCTATCTCCAAAGTTTTATTCACATTTATTATTCAGATCATTTCTGAATAACTTCTGTCAAGATTTTAACTTGTTTTGAAAGAGGCCGTTGAGAGATTCCCAAACGAGGTAAACAGGGTTTTAAATTTTTTTTTTTTAATGATACAAGAAACTGTTGTTACAATTATTAGCTCAGCCTTTCAGTTTACCCTCCCGTTTTCTTATTCCCAATGTTACCTTTGTCAACTACAGGCCAGCAGCCCACTTTTTCTTAAGTAATAGTGTAATGCACAAGTAGTGCAAAACACTTGCAATTGCACTTCATATGCAAAGTACTAGTAACTGATTGAGACTAGATTTTTCTGGAGCAGATTTCAAAAAAGCAATTTCGCATCTCCCACTTTTGCATGAAACTATAGCAATTCCCTTTCTCTCTATAGAATTTCCTGAAATGCAATATGTGGTACATATATTCAAGAGAAGTTTAGCTGATACCAGTGATAAACTTCTGTCAGTTTATCTTATGCCCAAAGAAAAACTCTTTAATGAGAAGAAAAATGAAGAATGGTTCATGGAGAGAAATTAGGGAAATGTGAATTGTGGCTTTTTGTATTTGCCTTAAAATTCCAAAACATAAAGTGGCAGTCTGAATATTTTTCTAAAAATGAGATTAATCAACTGGCAAAACTGCTACGTTTTATGCAACTTAAGGGCCTGGATTTTTGAAAGATTGAGAAGAATATCCCTATGCTGTGAGTTTTGTAAAAGGGATATGTAAATACCAGATTCTGAAACAGTTATACAAAAGACTAACTTTTCTCTGTTTATTGGAAATTGAGGCTCATATTCGGCCTGCATATTTAACTTGCAATAGTAGTCATCCAAGGTTACCTTCTTTTTGCGTCAAAAGCCTTTGACATAAAAATTGCCTAATCTTCTTTAAAACCTTTTAAATTTTTTGTCACTTTGATGTTTTCAGGAATGAGTGGTGAAATTGAATATTTAGGAGAGATTTAAACTTAATCCTTTCTCATGTACCATTATAAAGCAATGAAACAATTAGCAGGTAACTAGTGAGGTGAAAGGTTTCAAAATATTACAGTAAATCTTCCCCAAGAGAGAAAGAAATAAAGTGCAATTATCCTTAATGATATTCAATAACGAAAACAGCAGCTTAAAATAAATATTTAATGCTAAGTCTATATTATCAAGAGGTGAAAAAAACTTATCAAAGGAAACCTTTGAAAATAATTCTTCGTGACACACAAATATATCTGTTAATGACTTTTGACACAACCTTCTAGAGGTTAACCCTTCTAGCACCATATACAAAAAGATGAGTTATTTTTTGAATATGGAACAGTATGATAATCAGACATAATTTATTTAATAAAAGGTAAAGGAAAATGTATTAGCTTAAAATCTTTATTTTTAAAAATATTAATATTAGGAATGCCTATTTTTTAACTTCTAATTTGATTAGGAGATAATAGAAAATACAGAAATTTGAAGTCATGTGCATATGTGAAATATGAAATTATGAAATAAATGAAAGTGGTTTGCTAGGACTTTTTAGCTCTTACTTGTTGAAGAGAGGCTTTGTTTCCAGGGCTGTTCCTTCAATGAGTACCTGCCAAAATAAATTGAGATTGATACTGATTTTCTTCTTGTACAAAGAGAGAAGTCTAGAAGAAGAAGTTACATTCTGAATTTAACATAACTTGGAAATTGCACACTTTGTTTGTCAGGATTTTTTTTTTTTTTTACCTCTGCTAGAACCTATAGTATGAAGTGAAAATTATCTCAGAGGCATTTGGAACTGAGTGGAAAGTTGTGACAATGCAGCAATAAAGCTACTAGCCAAATTCTAATTAAGAAATTAAAAATCTGCCTTTGATTTAGCATTGCAGTAAACTAAGATTAAGAAAATGTTCTACTTAAACATTTTCCTACAGCTGTAAAATGCACAGCTTTTTATGTTAAACAGTGTTCAATAAATACAGAAGTTTGACTCCCTTTCCTCAAGTTTTTAAATTCTGTGCAGAGGTTCATCTGCTATTTTTTTAAGACTAAATGTTAATAACCTACATATATTGATGTGCCTTCATACTATCTGCTGCAAAGCCCATAATTTTATGCATGTGTATGATATTCACTGACACATGCTTTTTAAATTTTCAAAGATGATTTCTCAGGAAGTATCCAAATAGGCAGCAGCAACAATAAATTGCACATAGATCTTCCTTGTTTTGCAAGAATTTCAGTCATGGTTTTATCCCCCATTCTTCTCTTCAGTTCTTCCTGGAAGCCATCTGAAGGAGGGCAATGGATTTACAGAGAATGAGGAGGTGGAAGTTCTGATAAATGTCCCACTTGCTTATTCTTCAATAAAATTGAGAGCTATATAATACAGGATAAATCCTTTTTTTCTTTTTGAGACACATCAGTATCACTTGACGGAATCCTAAATTTAAATTCAGGAGGCAGAAAAATGGCTGAAGCTACCCTGGTCACTACAAAAGTATATTTTTAAATGAATCAGTGTTATTTATTCGCTCCTTAAATGAAAAAAAAAATATACCCCACTTCAACATCTGTGTGAATCTCATTTCTGAACACATACTCATGACAGTCAAGACTAGTCATTCTTGACCACTCCTAAGTACCAGAGATCCATTTCCAAACACCTCCTCCTTGCTGCTTTCTGTGAATGTCATTACATACTCCTTTTTTTGTGTTTGTCTTGATTCAAATTAATGTTTTTTACAACATTTTTGAAATACTTTGGTACCTTTATATAATTCATTGTGTCTTCACAAGGCTTTTCTAGAGATACTGTAAGGTAAAGTTCCCCCTTTACTTTAGATACTTAAGGATTAAAAAACCTCCTTCAATCTTTCACTGTCACTCATGTTGCGTAAAGAAAGATATCTGGGAGCTAAATGGTCGTTTTACAAAATAGCTGGAAAGATTCAAGCCTGTTCTGTCACTTAGGCAACTAATTACACCATTATATACTGCAATTACAATTAAAGATTTTCAGGTGATGAAAAGCATATTCACTGCAACCTTGTTACCTCATATTTCCTTGCCAACGCTCCAGAGTGTAATGATTTTGATAAAAACAACTCAAGAAGCTGTATTTTTCTCAGTGGTATCAACAGCTTAGAGATGACACTGCAACTCCTTTTCCCCTTTATATATTAACCATGTTATCTGAAGAAGAAGCATCCATCCTTTTTGCTGAAAGTAAAAAGTGTTTAAATTTGTCTTTGCAAAAATGTTTTGTCAGGCATTAAAAATAATACTACATTTATTGTTCAGGTCAGCAACTTTTAGTACTCAGATTAGGCTGCTTTCTTGGATATAAGCCAATTGGCTTCTTTCAAATTAAATAATAGCACAAATAAATTGACAACATCCCCCTTGTAGTGAAAGCTACACCATGTAAAAAATGGGGCAGTAATTTCCTATGTAAAAAAATACAATTATTTTCTATAATAATAAAGAACAAAAAATCAATACCAGTTTAGCAGGTAGGAAAGAATATTACATTCCTCCCATGTGTGTATCAATCAACTTGATAAATACTGTGGATGAGTTTTTGGAGTCCCAGAAAAAGCAAAATTACAACATTCAAAATAGGGAAATAACTGTTTAACTCCTTAGAAGTTTTTCCTGTTTCTCTATCAATATATAGTAAATTGTGCATTTGCAAAAAGGTCTGTGTAGGTAATATACTGCTTTTCAAGTATTTTAAAAATGCCTGATCTTCCCTTACTATTCATTAAATTGCATGGGGGAAAAAGAATATGTTACCTTGTTGGGGATGACATTATTAGTTATAAAATTAGAAATCATTTCAGAAGAGAGAAACTGTAAACTTATCCAAGTTTAAGCATCAAGCCTGATACTTAACTTTGTCTTTATTATTGTTAGAAAAAGAATTCATCCTTAAGAGACATTAATTCTTCTAATATCCCAGCCAAAACAGATAACAAATATATACGTGCAGAAGATCTTTCTCTGATGCTGTCATTCTTAAGTTCTGGTTTCACAATGGTTTCCATAGCAACAGAGTGGTGTTTTTATAAACACTACATCATTGCTTCTGCTATGAGTAGAAGCAGCAGAGAGGTGAATCCATACCTGTTTTTCAAAGAAAAAGAGCATAAAGGGAAAGATGATATAAACCCTCAATATTCAGATTAAGTTATTCTATCTGGCTTGCTATTGTCCCGATGTCAAAATTTTTTAAACGGATAATTAAAAGATTATAGCTCAGTCAAGGAAAATTTTTGTTGAGCTGATAGCAGGAGAAATAACTCTCTTTTACATCATTTGAATATGGATATGAAACCAAGCTTCAGTTGTTAAAAAATATGTAAAACTACAGTGTCAGATGTATCACTGAGACCAAATAACGCATTTGTCACTCAAGAGGGTGAAAGTACATCTGTTGTAGAAATATAAATAAGGATACATTTCTGATGAGAAACGTTGGGTTTTTTTGTGGTTTTTTTTTTTTTGTGGTTTTTTTTGTGTTTTTTTTTGTTTATTTGTTTTTCTGTTGTTGTTGTTTGTTTTTTGGTTTTTTTGTTTTTTGTTTTTTGTTTTTCGGGTTTTTTTTAATTTAACAAGGACTACTTTCTTTGGTTACTTTACGTGTTTTATCTTTGGTTATGTCTGAACATCTCTGACAGGGGTTATTTTTTCGATTACATTTGGTTCCACTCCAACTGGTGAAGGAGTTATTCCACCTCTTCATTACCCCTATGTTACAGGTAGACTCTGTGTTAACAAATTTACAGTCTTAAATTGCCCCTCCTGGGAACATGTTTACTAGAAGGTAAAGAACTTTGTGCAGTACATGCTCTGATAGTAGTCATAAAAAAGTCTTTTGAAAATTTGAGTCATTTGATCTTAGTATTTTATGTTTCGAATTTAGGATCCCATAATTTACTTCTTCAGTTAGGACTGCCTTATATGCAAACGGATGAATGTAACTTGTGTGCTGCCAAGATGGTATTTAAGCCTTATTAAGTTTAAAACTTAGTCCATATTCTGTAGGATAAGGTTTCCAATATATTTTATAGTCTACTTATTTTTCTCAAGGTTTACAATTTGGTGAGCGTAGACCATTATGAAATTTTATTACTTAGCAAGAAGACATCACTTACAATGTATGACAACAGAATTACAAGATTGNTAAGAGCCTTTTTTTCAAGTTGCTGTTAAAAGAGAAGCTCCAGGTTCCAAATACAGCTGTAAGGTCAAGTGGAAGCATTCTTTTGTGGAAACAATGCTTCTGCAAAAAAAGACTCCCAAGCAAACAAACACATCAACTGATTCAAAATCCCTGGGGTTCAGAGCAAAATAAATAGAGAGCCATCATGTTGAATCATCTGCTTAAGTCAGAGTTTCAGTTTCTTCTCTAAATATCTTTCATAGATCTCATCTAGTGACTTGCTATAAAGACGGAAGAAATCCTTGAACTCGCATATTGTCTTCAAAAGTTTTAATTACTGCAATATGATGAAGTGTGACCCATGCTTATTTCGCAAGCAAATGTTTGAACTGCTTGATCCACAGTACATATGATACTGATGGATCAGCATGTTGTGTTAGAGATATATACTCGTAGGAGAAAGTACCAGACGAGATTTCCTCTGAAACTGCAAATATTGTGCTAAATGAAAAAGACACTTTTGCTATCCATGTTTTTATGATTTCCTTATGCCTGTAATGACTCATGTAATTTGATTCCCAGCATATTTTTAATTCTCTATGTTGCTTTTTTACCTTTGTTCTGCTCTTTAAGACAGGATCAAGTCACAAGGAAGAGAGATAAAGAGGCCTCTTGTATTTGGAAGGCAGGAATATATTTAGATGTCTGTGATAAGAAAGAAAAGGAGGGAGAAAATTATTTGGAAACAAATCAGAAGATAAATGGTTACCCAGAATTTTGTGGAAATTACAAGGGAAAGTAAGGCTGGGAAAAGGACCAGTCATGCGGGTCACATTCATACCAGATTGCTACTTTTGTTTTGTTAAATTTGTCATTCTATGCGAGACTATGATTTTGTCAGTATTAGTATGTGACCTGCGCAAACCCAAACATGGTATGAAACAAATAGCAGAACCACATTTTGATGGAATCAGTTGATAGGAGTATTCAGAACAAAGAATGTTGAGTTTACACTATCTGCAGAACATGATACTCTACAAAAAGTTAAAGCCTAACATTTGAGTGCAAGTGTTACTTTTGGTTCTTAAAATAGAAAATCTGAAGTGGCAGAGCAAGTTTTCACCAAAACTTAATTGTGGGCTAGATGGCAATTTTGCACTTGTTCTAGGAGACGTAAAAACAGAAAGACTGTTGCTGAACTAATTCCTTAATAGGAAAGCTGAAAAGAAATAAATTTTTACAAGAAGTGGTATTTAGTCCATTTCTTTCCTGAAACGCTAATATTCAGGATAGTAGCTGCATTCGTGAATCACAAAAAAAATAATTTTTTATGCCAGATACACAAAGTGGCACTCCAAAGAGCAGCAAGACATTCATAAAACCAAGAATTTGTTGGGTTTATTTTCTGAAGAAGTAGACTGCTTCAGTTTGATTGAAATCTCTTAGTATACTGCCATACTTCCATGAATGCAGCTACCTACAGAAGAAAAGTGCATTAAAGTACTTAAGGTGGTTCACACTGCAAAATTAGCCACAGTCTGCCACTTTCTGTTAAGTGCCTCTGCAGCACCTGTTCTTGAAATTAGCAACAGCTAAATTGACCCAGGTTTGTGTGCAGGGTGTGGCAGAGAGTGTCATACCTCATGTAGTCTGAACAGAAAGGTGTGGAAAAACAACATATTTTTTATGTGTAAGATAATTATTCTATGAAAGGAAATAAAATTGCCTGCCATTTAGCTAGGCAAGAAGAAAAAATAAGTTGTTGCAGTGATTTTGTGGTATGAAAAAGAAATTTTAAGTATGACTGCTATTAAATAAAGTGCATGCGTGAGTAACTTATGCAGCAAATATTTTTCAGATGTTCCTACAGAACTTTTGAATTGAATTGTAAATTCCACATTCCTTGCATGTGGAATTTGCTATAATATTGTCATGGTTTAGGAACAGTATTCTCCAATCTAGAAGTCCCACTAAAACCATACTGCTGCTCATGCCGTCCTCACATTCCAACTGGAAGAACAAAAAGCAAAGATCACAGGTTAACATAAGAACAATTGAATGGAAACAGCAATGAGATAATAAAATGAACAATAACAGCAACAATATTAATAACCAAAAGGATAAGACAAAAAAACAGTTAACACAGAAAGAGACTGATTGTCTCTCTCCCACAACATTTTTTTCAACCCAAAAGAACCCCTTCTCCTCAGAAAAGACTGAGTCCCTTCTCACCACTCCTTTCAATGAGGTCAGGTGTTATTAAAAAACATTAGATTCCTGGCCACAGCTCCTCCGTCAGCCACTGGAAAAAGTTAACCCTGTACTGACCAGAACCAGGACATTATTAATCCCTTATTCTGAACAATTGACCTTATACTCAGACCCTACAGCTTCCAACTATATACATATAGACAGATAGATATAGATACAGATATAGATAGATCAGATATAAATATACACAAGCACAGGTATCATTTCCATAGTCAGTGGGATGCCCTCAAGAGGTCTGTTGAGTTCATTTAGGCCATGACTGTGAGTTTTATCCATCCTAGATGTCTTCCAGGGCAGGAGGGCTGGTTTGCTGTCAGGTGGTTGAGAGCTGCATCAGGTGTTCATCACTGGTGTACCTGGAGGAGTCCATAATTGTCCACAGTAGTTATGGCATGCAGTGGCAGTGTCATTCAGCAACCAATATTACGTGCACATTCAACACTACAGACTGTTCTCACCCAAAAATCAAATCCCCTTGAGGTACGTTCTGTGTTTCGCCATCCCTCTGCATTATCCACCAAGTGCATCCAGGTCCTTTAGCGGAAAAAATCCCACTGATGGATTTGCCTTTGCTTGAGGCAGGACAAATCCAAACTGCTTTCCCTAAAACATTACTCATGTGCACCAAAAGGACTTTATTCCCTTCAACAGTACATGGAGGTTTTGATTGGGCAGGGGCCAGCTTGACTGGTAACTAGTGTTAACTAACCAGGCGGCCTTAGCTAAATTAAATCCCAGTGTTTGAAGGTCCCACTGCCCATTGCTTTCAATGTGGTTGAACCATCTACTGCTACTGAGAGTATCACTTTTCATTTTCTATTACTTGATTATATGGTGAGGCCTCCTCAATATGTGCCTTCAACATTCTCCTCCTCCTCCTCTGAAGCCATTCTGAAATTTTCACCTTTGGGCCAGTTCATGATGAATTCCATCTTGGGTAATTGGGGTTTCCTATTCGAGCTCCCTGTATGATTAACATGATCCATTTACTCCACGTAGCATCAGTGGTGTGATATGTGCAAGGGACTTTCCCCTTGAACACATTCAGCCCAGCACTGGCAGTCGGCGTGTCAGAGGAAGCTGTGCTTTGGTGCCAGTCACTTCTGAAACAGCTTAAAACCCCTCATAAGCCGCCAGCATCTCTTTTTTCAGTTGGGATGTATCAGGCCAGAGATTGATTGTATTCCCCACTCCAGAGCCTCAGGGTCGTTCTCAAGTCTTCCCAGGTACTTTTTCCCGAGAAATTCCCAAGACTCCAGAAAACTCCCAAGACTCTCCCTGGCTGGTGTGTAGAGAACATTTTTCACATCTTGTCCTGTCCTGACTGGCCCACAGGCTACTGCATGGGCAATGTCCTATTTAATTTTTTCAAAAGCTTCTTGTTGTTCAGGACTCCACATGAAGCCATTCTTCTTCCATGTCACATGATAAAGAGGGCTTATAGTGTGACTGTAATCTGGAACATTCATCCTCCAAAAAACCCACAGTACCTAGGAACGCCTGAGTTTCCTTCTTGATGGTTGGTGGGGATATAGCTGCTGTTTTGTTGACCACATCCATTGGAGTCAGACAGTATGCATCCTGACATTTTACTCTTAAAACCTGACTTTCCTGGGCAGGTCCCTTGACCTTGCTTTGTTTTATGGCAAAGCTGGCCTTTAGGAGGACTTGGATTATTTTCTTCCCTTTCTCAAAACCTTCCGCTGCCGTGTTCCCCCATGCGATGATGTCATCAATGCACTGCAAGTGTTCTGGAGCTGCACCCTTCTCCAGTGCAGTCTGGATCAGTCATGGCAAATAGACTGGTGCTGTATTTCCATTGAATGGCTTTTCAGCATAACTTTAATATGGCAAAACCAAGCTACCATGATGTCATTACTTAAATCCAGGGGATCTCTCTGAGTTAATTTAGTTTAAAAAAGTGTAATATAAATAGCTGAAGTGCAACAGTCTTCTAGAAGTGAAACCGGTTTAATGAAGCACTAATGAAAGAGAAATACTGACATTCTGTGAGACACAAATCCAGAGCCTTAATTCTTGTGTAGTCATAGTGCCACATGTTCTGTCCCTCTATTCTTACTATTTGGTAGGAGGAGGGGCAGACATATGGAGAGAGAATACGAAGATGAAGAGACCATGAGACTGTTGTTGTTAATGAGGTGTGAATGATATCAAGCTGTTACCATACATTTTGCCAGGAAAGAGTCCTTAAGGGAGAGGAAAAGTGAATAAATTTTGAAATCTCCTTTAAGCAGATCTGTGTTTCCATGAAGTCAGAATTTCTCCAAAAGTAAAAAGTCAGTCTGAAGTCTGACTCCTTGCACTCCTCTGTGAAGAAATGACTGCTGTCCTTCCTGAAAATGCTCTTTTTTGTGCCTTCTTCAGCCCCTCCTTTCTTCTTTTCAGACTCTTATATTTTACAGACTGAGCCCTGTCCTAGTATTAGACTGCAGCATGAGCAAAAACAGATAGTAAAGTTCAACATAACACCCAAGTCTAGTAAAATTAAAGTAAAAGGGTGTTTCAAATTTTTTTTTCAAAATTTGTTTCAAAATTGGAACTCATGTAGGTCTGTGGGTTTTTGAACTCATGAGTATAACAAGTGTGAAATTTGTGGGTAAGTCTCTCAAATAATGTCTTGTCAGCACAGAGTCACCAGAGTGGCTGAGTTTGAGTGGTGGTTATTGCCTCTGTCATGCTTTTCCACCACTCCTTCTATTTACCTTTGCTGTGACATCAGTCCTGAATTTGCTTGGAGAGAAAAGGAAGAGAAAATAGGGTAGCTAAGAGAGGCATATCACAGAGAGAGAGTGGAAAGCAAAGCCCTCAGGGAGACCTGAGCAGAGCCAGAGATGGGTGCATGGGGAGATCTGTGTCTGTCTGTTTGTCTCTAATTGGTATCTGCAACCATGGGTGTTAAGTAACTGCAGAACCAAGGAGATGGCTGGTCTCCTGAAAAAATATGGATGGCAAAAATATAAAGCTTTTGCGAATTGCTTTTGAAGGACACGTAAAGAGAAATGTTTGGGAAAGTATAAATGGGGAAAGTATTATAGTAAAAAATTACTTTATCATTAAAGGGGTTTTTTTAACCATTTGTGGATATAGCATAGAATATTAAGCTCACTGATACAAGTCTCCACCACTATGGCTGACATGCAAAATTGCATGACTGTATCCTTCCAACTGAATTCAATTCACTGACAAGTCTAGTTGTGGATTCCAGGATGTAATTAAAGTATAGGCTTAAACCCCTGCCCTTTTCATCCAGTCCTTGCGCTGAAAGCCATGTCATTTATTGACATGTAAAATACTTACAAGCCCTATTTTAAACAGTTTATGGTTTGTTTGGTTTTTGTTTGGTTTTTGTTGGCTTTTTTTGTTTTTGGTTTGTTT